>CM076580.1:1786314137-1786414920 GCA_034641835.2 Pinus albicaulis | reverse complement strand
GGACCGGGTGGGTATCTCCCTTGTTGTAGACCCGATTTTCGGGGCTTCAACAGGAGTATAAGGCACCGTTGTTTGATGTTTGATCCCATGCTAGCGAAGAGATTTTTCAAATTAATTTGAAGTTTACTCTTTTCCATTATCGGTGCAAATAGAGCTAACATGAGATTGTGCATCATTTTTAATCCATGCATGAAAGTTCTTGAATGTTTTAGAAGCATCATATTTGTTCTTCAATAAATAAACCCAACACATTTTATTGTAGTCATCAATAAATTTCATCATATATTTATTACCATTTGCAAAAGGAACAGGGATTGGGCCACATAAGTTTGAATGAACAAGTTGAAGTTTTTTATGTGCTCTGGAATGAGAATCATGAAAATACTGTTTGTTACGCTTTCCTAGAATACAAGCATCACATTGCTTAAGTTTCCTAGGAATTATAGGAAAACCAGTAACACCATTTTTATTCAACAAGAAAAGGTTGTCATAGTTCAAGTTTCCAAATCTAGCATGCCATAAAAGACTTGTTGGAAATGTCACTTTATCATAGTGAGAACTATATGAAAAGTTTTTTGCACGAGCAGAGTTACTTTGAAAATTCACAAGTCTTTCTTCTTCTTTCCTCGTCATGACAAGTGAGTGATATGATTATTTTCTGTCTTCGACCTTGTCATCAAATATATGAATGGAGTGTCCTTGTTGGCGGATGTGGACCAAAGACAACAAGTTTCTCCTCAGTGTCGGGAGGTATAGAACATCATGTAGAAGAAAGTCTGGAAGACTAGGAAATTTGAGCCTAATGGTGTCAAACCCCGATGGCTTGAGTTTTTAATTATTTGAAAAATATATTGCTCCAACATTGTTAGTGAATTATTCAAAAAAAACTCTCCTAAAATTCATGTGGCAAGTTTCTCCTGAATCAAGCAACCAATCATCTTTCCATGAATCAAGTGAAGCATTGAACAAGTCTTCAATTACTCCAACATTGCAATGTGTCACAACATAATAAGCGGATCCGGGTGCTTTACCTTTCTCTATGTCATGGGTTTTACCTTTGGCTTCATTTCTTTCTCCTCTAAATGTATGTAATGAAATCAGACTTTTCTCCTTGGAACTGTCTGCCCCCCTGCCTGTAAAATTCCTTTTTCCTCTTCCTCTTTGACCAACTCTTCCCCTAGAAGAATCTTGTGCATGATTCTTCTCTCTATGTGGAAGACACACAACTTCTTTAGAATACTGAGGAGTTTTCTTCTTCCCAAAATACTTCTCTCTCTTAGCAAACTTCTTCTCAAGGGAGTCAAAGGTAATCTCCTTGATATTTCCACTTGCTTGCAACGAATCAAGACAATGTGAATGAGTGGGATATAGTGCCTTGCCATAAGCTATGAGAGGAATGTCTATTTCAACACTAGTGGTTTTTATATCATGCATAATGGATCTTACTTCTGATGCTAAAGCAAGAGGGTCATCATTTTTCAATTCAAGACTGAACGATTTAATCATCAATTGGACAACTTCAAGTTCAGAGTGTGAGTCATACAATTCCTTCAACTTCTTCAAGGCATCAAAAGCATTTGAGAATGGTGAAATATGGTGACTCACCTCTTCATTTAAAGATGTTGCAATCAAGGCATAGGCCTTATTGTTCTCATTTTCCCAAATGGAAATCTCCTTATCTGAGGTGGGCTTTGCAGGTGCATTATATCCTTCTCCTTCACAGAATCCTCTCCACAACTCATTAAAAATGAGTGTGTTTTATCTTCCGTGACCATTCAGGATAGTTCTCTTTTCTGAAGAGAACTGCTCCAACAATTGATATCAATAAATGCATTTTAAAATCTATGTATTATGTAAAAAATGTACTCTATTGGCTATATATTGTGAAAAAATGCAATTCTTGCATATATTTTATTTAAAAAAAAAGAACTTATGGTATATATTTATATGACAGAGTTATCATATGGGAGAGGGAGTATATGGTGGAGGGTTTTATGGGGGAGTCAACGTATGGGGGGAGGTATTATATGACAGATGTTATATGTTATATAATTGAGAGTTATATATATGATGGAGGAGCATAATACACAACCATCTGAACAATACGCAATCACAGGGATATACGACAGAGGCACGAGGATGGCGTTTTGGAGGTGATGTCGGGGTGTGGAAGGTGTAGGGGCCAAGGATGAGGCCACGAAGCCACGAGTGCATGGTCAATGTATGACCAATTGTTATACGTATTAGCAGGAGGCAGAGTTATATAGGTGTCGGGGAATTCTCTGGAGTTGTTATATATCAGTGGAAGGAACGGAGTTGTATGGTTCGGGCGGTGAAGTAGCGGAGCAGTGTTATGGTCTGGGTGGTGGTATGTGCAAAGAAACAGTCACGGAGGAGAACGCCATAGTTTGAATGCAAACCATACCATGATGCCAACATGGGATTTTCCAAAACACAGTCACTGAATTTTCCAAAACATAGTCAAAAATAAGAACATGTTCAGAGCACCATCTTACACCATTAAAAGGCTTGAAATGATCCCATTCACCATCAACAGCTCAAAATTCACAGTTCCAACCATTAAATGCTCAAAATCAGTCGCTTCAAAGGATTTGACCCATCAATTTCTCAAAAGCTGAATGATATTACCTTATTTTGAGCCTTCAATCGCCAATCCCCACAGAGGTCGTGAGTTCGAAACTCTCTCTCCCCACCAACGTTCAATCCTCCATGGTCTCCACGCTCATGGTTATGCAAGGCAGGAAATGTAGGACAATTTTTCTGTCAAAGGAGAGGGGCAAAGGACATAAAATAATGGTAGACAATGACAAGAGTTACAACACAACTAATTTTGGGAGTTGGTTCTGATACCATGTCAGTTTTGGAAATACTGAGAGGGGGGTGAATCAATATTTCTTTTCAATTGTTATTTTTACCAGTTAGATCACTTATATTTAGAACACAAAATGAACAATAAGAATAAATGCTTTTATTAATTTCTTCTTTACAATAAATCAAGTACAATATATGTAGGGCTCCAACCCTAGATGAAGAGGACTTCCAAGGCTCCAACCTTAACCTCAAGGGCTCCAACCCTATATCTAGTACAGGCTGCAACCTGGTCCCCTGAGGACTCCTATCCTCTAGGGCTCCAACCCTATCTTCCAAGGCACCAACCTCAAGGGCTCCAACCCTACCTTCCAAGGCACCAACCTTGTCTCTATGAGGCTCCAACCTCCTGCTTCATTTCGTCAATATATATTTGGTTATACTTACGTCTCCCAATGTCTTCTTCAACAAGCCCTGACAATCTTCAGCTTACTCTTCACTGTAATCTACACATCAGGTCATCAATGACAACCTTTTCTTTGTAGAAGGTGTCACCGCTGCTCTTCATTGTACCCAAACAATTTCTTCAAGTGTGGCCTTATAGGAATGTCTTCAAACCTTCCAAGGTCAACAGTCATAAATTATTACTAGACTTCAAGTCAAATCACCATATGTCTTCAAGGAACAACCTAAGTCTTCACTGTTCAATACTTCTCTTGTCCAAGAACTTCACTTAATCACACAGGTCCAAGTATATTTCAGTGAATTCAAGCCACAGAAAAGATGCACCAGGTCTGAAGTATATTAGTGCAGACTGTCACAGGTTTACTTGTTGCAGTAAGTCCAATCTTCCTTAGTCTTCACCGAGATTACACCATCCACAAGTCTGGGCTCCACTGAGGTTATAATACCCACTGTTCCACCAAGTCTGTAATGATCTCAGATCTAAGCTAGGGCTGACCCTGGAGCTCAAGTTTTCTATAGTTTGGTCTTGAAGGTGACTGTGCTACTAATCCTGGCTCACAACCCACAGGTGGTTGTTCTTCCTAGTCGGAGCTCTTCAACACAGTTTCACTATAGGTCAGAGCTGTGAGAACTGAGCTCTAAATGTGTGTTTAACACAAGGTTAGCTTTTCACTGATAACTAGTCTGAGTTCCTTCCACAAGCACACTGTCTCTATCACAGGTAAGTTATTAAATTGATCCTTCAAAAAGGTTTCGAGCTAATTGTGATCATTGTCACTATAATGGTAAGCTACAGGTGTCAGACCCTTCACAAATTAGTTATCACAGGAATGTAGTGATATCAGATCAACAATCTCTATTAAGGCACCACAGATTTGTCCTCCAAAAAACTGATTTGAGCTACCCAAACACTTGTTGTAGGTGGTCCGAGCTCCACAGGTGTATTAACATAGTCTACACTTCAAGTTCGCTATTGTTAAGTTCTGAAATTCTGTGGTGAGGTATGTTTTTGTGAAAAGCCCAAAATCTGTTAGAAAGTGCCTGAAACAAGTCTGAGATGCTTAAGCCTTCAATCCGAGCTGGATATTGCAAAATCTGTAGTAGATATACCTTTGTCGTTAAGTGATCTGAGCCCTCTTCTCATCACAGGATCGAGACATAGATATGAATCCGTATTATCCCACAGAAATATGAATCCGAGCTACAGTAGATTACAGATCCGCAAATCCACAGGTCCGAGCTACAGACAAGACTGCAATCCTTATCCGAGCTTCTGTAATAAGCTACAGGTCTGAGGGATAAGTCTTTTGCTGGAGGTCTGAAGTATGTAGTATAGTCCAAGGGTATAAGTCTTCCACAAAATTTATAACAATGTGAGCTCAATAAGTCAACTGAACCTCCATAGTGTGATTGTCCACAGCAAGGATGATAACCCAATATCCCAAACAGAAATGTCTATGCTCTCCTCGGTGTTTATGTCTTGTTGTTATGTATTTCGGAAGTTATCTTGATCGGTTACTGTGATTCTTTACCGAAAATTGTGCTTAGAATGAGGAGTTTGAAATCATTTTTATACTAGTTTTGAGATTTTTCAATGAACAAACATGTCTCTTGGCCATGAGGCATGAGCCTACACAAGTCGGCTTAGGTCGGCTCACTTGACAAAAATTTACCTTAAACTTGAAAAATCAATAACTTTCAAACCGCTTGGAGTTTCAGGCTGAGTAATAGCTCGTTGGAAAGAAAAAATTATGCTCTTCAATATGGTGTAGGTTTCATTAAGGAATTTTGCCTCTAAGGTAGAAAAATATATTTTTAATGTGACTAATTATTTATGAGTGCAGAAGTGGAGGCAAGGAAGAATGCCTTTAAGTGTAGAGCCTCATGGTTTGATTTCTTCGTTGATTGTCTTCATAATCATGCCTTAGCCTTCTTCAACATAGGGTCACCATCATCATGTCCTTCATCAAGTGCAGTGATATGGTAGTCTTCCATTATGATCATCAAGATACATGATTGACACTTCATTTGTGTCTTGACATCTTAAACAAAAGTTGTAATCACTTGTAATCATCCTCTGGCATCTTCAAGAATATTTTCCATCCTAGTTACTGACATTATCAATGACAACCTAGATTAACAATCTCCCCCTTTGTCATTGATGGAATTATTCTTGCCCTTTCAACATTCTCCCCCCCTTTGACATCAATGGCAAATGGGGCGCCCGAATACTCCCCCTGTCAAGCTGCTTCTTTTCTTCATGAATTGTAGTCCTTCATAGGTATGTTACTCTCGTTGTCATGGGCTCTTCAATGAACTTGCTCCCCCTAAGCCTTTGCATATGTTCATGTAAATGATCAATCGACTCCCCTTGCCTGCATAACCTCTACTAGCACTTGTTTTTTCTTTTGACAAGAAATATTGCATCCTTTTGATCAAGTGGAAGACATCTTCAACAATGGTGCATTGGGTGAGTAACGGTTCATGTGCTTCAATGGAAATGATCTTTCAAGATTGTCCATGTGTGATTCATCAATAGTTGGATTGTTTTAGCAAGGATAGTTAAGAATCACAAGCTCCCCCTAACAATATGCATGGTCCCCTTTTTGGCAGTCTCATCATCAAAACTTGAAATATTAAGGATGAATTCATCAAGTCAACAACATGTGTTGTTGGCTGAAGTGTTCAAGGGACTTCCGTATTCAACTTGCTTCCTTCTCCATACTTGTGTAACTTTTTTCTTTGGCATGGTTCTAGCTTGTGTAGAGGCCCAAGTCAAGTTACAATCACGTTCCATATGTCCAATGTTATGGCAATTGAAGCACTCTATCTTGTTCATGAATAAGAAATCACGACTTCTTCTTGCAAAATTGCTTCTAGGAGATTGACGAGGACCATTATAATTGTCTTTGTGATATGCCCTACAATATTTTTCCATGTTCCCAAAGTTTGTACAAGAATAACAATAACCAAAAAATATACTTTGGTACCTAGAGGATAGAGATTGCCTTGATGTTCTTCCAAAGTCATTATGCCTTGGGATCCTCTGATGATATCCATTACCTATTGCATCCTTAACACCATCAACAAGTCTCCTTGGAGTAGAATTTATTTCGTTGTTGTCTTGATTCTTCTCCTTGCCTTTGCTGGAATTGGGAGCATCAACATTTCTTTATAGGTTCCTCACATCTTTGTTGTTTGAAGCATTATCATTCTTGCTTGAGGATTCACCTGCATAGCCAAGACCTGATTTATCAAGGGGAGACCTTTGATGACTTAGGATGTCATCTAGTGTTTGAGAGCTTTTCAAGTTCTTATTCAGCAAGTCAACTTCCTTTTTAAGAAAAACAATTTCTCCTTTCAACTTTTCACAATCTTCATCTTTCATAACTAGTTGCTTCTTCATTTCTTCCATAATTCTTGTTGCTCCATGTGCTTCGATTTTAAGGGAGATGACATTTGATTTCATTATGAAGACTTCTTCATTTTCCTTTCCTAGACTGCTCTTCATTTCTTCTTTTATTCTTGTAGCTCCACATGTTTCGACCTTGAGAAGATTGATGTTTGATTTTAGTTTCAAGATTTCTTCATCCTTTTCTTCTAGTTGGTATATCATGGTGTTTCACAATCTTCATCTTTCATAACTAGTTGCTTCTTCGCTTCTTCCATCATTCTTGTTGCTTCATGTGCTTCAATTTTAAGGGAGATGACATTTGATTTCTGATGCCGGATAAAACCCCCAGTCCCCACTGCTATGCATATAAATGCATTCTAATTTTAATGCCCAAAATTAAACCTCAAAGTCTGGCAATCATACATGCGGAAACTCCCTTATACCTTACCTTATGGTTCATAAAACCCATACAACCACTATTAAATGCTCTTTACATCAAACAAAATCAACACAATATGGGTAATATCTATAAGCGCTTATAAAGCTTAAAGCGCTCGGCCCCTTATCAAAAGCGCATCATTTAATTGATGTAACCTTGTATATTTTAAACCCATATATCCGGACTCTATCTTATGGGAGTATTGAATGAGAATTTGATTTTATACTGCAGGCCACAACCACTATATATATATATACCTGGCCCACAAGGTCTTATACATCCCCAATTTTTATGCTCCTGTGGTTCGAACTTATTAGCTCTCATAAATATCTCAATCCCCGACCATTGGGGTTAATTCTAAAAGCCTAGACTTTATATAATACTCGGTCCTGCAGAAATGGACCCTTACCCCTCAACGTTGATTTAACCAACGGTTACAACCAACATCAACCCGACGTTCAAATCGGGTTCAAAGATAATCATCATCATACTTTGCTTGGCCCAAGTATGATCATACCCTAGATGAAGACACCAATCTTCAATCTCCCAGGCTCCAATCTATATTTTCCAAGCACCGACTTGGACTTCCAAGGCTCCAACCTTGTCAATTCTGAGGCACCAACCTCAAGGGATCCAACCCTATATCTGGTACAGGCTCCAACCTGGTCCCTTGAGGACTCCTATCCTCTAGGGCTCCAACCCTATCTTCCAAGGCACCAACCTTGTCTCTATGACGCTCCAACCTCCTGCTTCATTTCGTCAATATATATTTGGTTATACTTACGGCTCCCAATGTCTTCTTCAACGAGCCCTAACAATCTTCAACTTACTCTTCACTGTAATCTACACATCACGTCATCAATGACAACCTTTTCTTTGTAGAAGGTGTCACCGCTGCTCTTCATTGTACCCAAACAATTTCTCCAAGTTACCTCATGATGGCTTCATCAATGCATCATCACCAAGTTACCAACGGTTTCGAGCTAATTGTGATCATTGTCACTATAATGGTAAGCTACAGGTGTCAAACCCTTCACAGATTAGTTATCACAGGAATGTAGTGATATCAGATCAGCAATCTCTATTAAGGCACCACAGATTTGTCCTCCAAAAAACTGATCCGAGCTACCGAAACACTTGATGTAGGTGGTCCGAGCTCCACAGGTGTATTAACACAGTCTACACTTTAGGTTCATTGTTGTTAAGTTCTAAAATTCTGTGGTGAGGTCTGTTTTTGTGAAAAGCCCAAAATCTATTAGAAAGTGCCTGAAACAAGTCCGAGATGCTTAAGCCTTCAATCTGAGCTGGATATTGCAAAACCTGCAGTAGATGTACCTCTGTCCTTAAGTGATTTGAGCCCTCTTCTCATCATAGGATCGAGACATAGATATGAATCCGTATTATCCCACAGAAATATGAATCCGAGCTGCAGTAGATTACAGATCCGCAAATCCATAGGTCCGAGTTACAGAAAAGACTACAATCCTTATCCGAGCTTCTATAATAAGCTACAGGCCTGAGGGATAAGTCTTTTGCTGGAGGTCTGAAGTATGTAGTATAGTCCACGGGTATAAGTCTTCCACAAAATTTATAACAGTCTGAGCTCAACAAGTCAACTGAACCTCCACAGGGTGACTGTCCACAGCAAGGATGATAACCCAATATCCCAAACAGAAATGTCTATGCTCTCCTCTGACTTTATGTCTTGCTGTTATGTATTTCGGAAGTTATCTTGACCGATTACTGTGATTCTTTACCGAAAATTGTGCTTAGAATGAGGAGTCTAAAATCCTTTTTATACTAGTTTTGAGACGTTTCAATGAACAAACACGTCTCTTGGCCATGAGGCATGAGCCTACACAAGTCGGCTTAGGTCGGCTCACTTGACAGAAATTTACCTTAATCTTGAAAAATCAATAACTTTCAAACCGCTTGGAGTTTCGGGCTGAGTAATAGCTCGTTGGAAAGGCAAAATTATGCTCTTCAAGATGGTGTAGGTTTCATTAAGGAATTTTGCGTCTAAGGTAGCAAAATATATTTTTTAATGTGACTGATTATTTATGAGTGTAGAAGTGGAGGCAAGGAAGAATGCCTTTAAGTGTAGAGCCTCATGGTTTGATTTCTTCGTTGATTGTCTTCATAATCATGCCTTAGCCTTCTTCAACATAGGGTCACCATCATCATGTCCTTCATCAAGTGCAGTGATATGGTAATCTTCCATTATGATCATCAAGATACATGATTGACAATTCATTTGTGTCTTGACATCTTAAACAAGAGTTGTAATCACTTGTAATCATCCTCGGGCATCTTCAAGAATATTTTCCATCCCGGTTACTGACATTATGAATGACAACCTAGATTAACAGTCAGGCCACGAGGTAACTCCTCAAATGAATTGTGATTTTCTATTAAGGTTGATCATAGATATATACATGGAGGGAGACACATTTGGGCTTCATCTCCCAATGTCTCTTCATATTCCAGTTCTCATTATTTTCTATTTACACTATTTTACATGGATTACCTAATCCCATGTCTAAAGATTAGGTGTCAGCACATTTTTTTAGGGAAAGACAAAGCACATAAATAGCAAGTATCGCTACATTCGAAAGTTAGCGCAAGATAGAGTGTTGCACCTACGGTATATCTCCATTGATGAACATCTTGACAAAATCTCTTCCTAATAAGAAGCGTGTGTACTTGAGAGACAAGCTTGGTCTAGTTGATATATGTTGGAAAATCCATAGGTTAGGTAATTAAACGATTTTCCCAATTATAACATTATCTTGTGATGTTTTTCATTATTAGTATTAGATTTATTATTTGTCTTTTTTTATCATCAAGATCAATGACAAACTATCAAAAGAGGCACAAGATATAGGCACCGTTGCCAGGGAGAAACCCCCCTCAAGGGAAAATCCAATCACAAAATTCTTCCTTAAGATGAGACGACCAAGACCCTTACAATCGAGTCCCAAGAAATCCTCCATCAAGTCATCCTTGTAACTGTGAGAGCATTGAGACATCATTACCACCGAGATCTCCTCATTGTCATGACACTAAGATCTCATTATTGTAATGGCACTAAGTTCAAGTTTTGTGATAACACCGAGATCCTTATTGAGGAAGAAACAAACCCTTCTTTTTGTGAACATGTCAAGATAGAGATGGCACTGAAACTATGACATTATGATGGCAACTAAACTATTGTAGCCTTGAACCTTGATCCAAACTTGATAGAGAGATCTTTGAACCTTGATCACTGCACTTGCACCGAAAATATCCCACTTTAATATTCGAACCCATTACAGAGATATTTGAACTGTAGTTATCCGAAACCATCTTCTACAATAAGCCCGAGATCTCTGAGGTCACCCATCCGAACCTGCAGTCAATGTTTGAACCTATCTCTGTAATTGTGATCTGAAATTTTGTGTGGTAGAAAATGTGAGGTTCTAGTCGTGTATTTATAGTAGTTCATCCAACATATATGAGCTGACATGAGACCTTGAAGATTTGTGTCTTTGTATTGAACCGACATGTGCATATTTGAGGAAACTGACTTGAAGACCATATATTCAAGGTCGACTTGACAGGAGGATGACTTGATGATGATTTTATTGAAGCCAATAAAAGGAGACTTAATGGAGGATACTTTGACAAATAAACAGTGACTTTAACCCATATAAATAATCTTAAATCCTACAATGGAGGCTTGACCTATACATTTGACCCAAGCATGAAACCCATGCTTTAACAAGTCAAATTAAAATAATAATAAAATTATTTTCACTTTCTTTTGACAAATACATAAAATTTTGACTTCAAGTGCAATAATGAAGACCGAACCTAGTTACATTTTCCAACACTAACTCTTAACTAGGGAGGTATTCATATTTACATATAAAAGAGGTACATGGAAGATCTCACTTAATATATGAAGAAGTTTAGGCATTGCAATTCCAGGGAATAGATTTTCTCACCAAGGAAATCTATCCATTGGTCTCTTAACAATTTAGGCACTGTAATGCCACGGACTAGATTCCTGGCCAGGGCAATCTATCCGGGTGGGACTAAGATGGACTCAAGCTTTCAGCCACTCTATGTACCATCAGGCTTACTTGCTAACCACCAACCTAAAGATATAGGTGTGTATCCAAAAACATAGCTCTTTAGTCAACACAACCTTTCCAACTTCAAGATCTAGACATCAACACAAAGTGTCGGCCAAATGTCCTCCCAGGAAATGCTTCACTCACAAAGCCTCATCACCCCTTGATCCAACAGATCAAGGATGACCAATCTGTCCTGATCAAACTGATCGGTAACCAGCATGCCATCGAATCCTTCGAGAGATTTTTCTATACAAATACAACCCCAACCAATAATATACTTTCACATGTACAAACTCAAATACAAACCTCTGGGTTGTTCTAGATGTTGCTTCTCAAATTATCGCAGTAGGACTGTCAATCGAATCTTTGACAAAAGATTCCTTCATCATACTTTTTCCTTGTCCTACTTCTCATGTAGCAACATATCCTCTGAAATGCATTCTTCAATCAAAACCAAGCTATGCCCTCCCTGTCAACCAAGAAGAATCTCTTCATCTAGACTCCCTCTCAACCTTAGGGAGATTTCTTCTATGCAGGCTTCCTCAGGGAAATCAGCTTCTTCTTTTCGCCATTAGAGAATATTTTGCGATTTATAATAAGATTTACTTGACATCCTAGATTGCTTTATAAATCTTAAAAGGTAAGGTTTAAGGTTCTTTTATCTAGGCTAGAATTATATGGACCATGAAAGCTTATGAATATTCGTACCTAGAGCTTTCATACCTTGAACCTCTGTAATTGAGAGGTCAATGATTGATAGGACATGATGCTCTTCCTTGGAAACTACAAACACATTGTTAGAATATTAAAGCACAAAAGTCACAATACTTACTTGTGTTAGAAGTTGTTCTCAATCTTGTTGAAGTCTTGGAAGAAAATAGTTGATCACTACAAATTTAATCCAAACTAGGTCACTATGATACTAAAGTTAACGTGATAGCTTTCGAATTGAGGTTACTGAAGTGAAACCAAACTAAAATGGCACTCGGACTATGAGATGTAGTGGCACCGAGTCATGTACAGGCTCAATGACTGACATAGCACTGAGATTGTATAGCACTGAAATCTTCTTTCAGTTAGCAGCACCAAGACCTCATTATCGAATCCATGATAACATCGAACTGAGGTCATTGTGATGCCATCAAATCTCAAATAGTGTTGAATTGTGGTTCCCGTGGTGTGGCTTCATCACTGAGATTGCACCGAGTTTGAGGTCGTTGTAGCACTAAATAGAAGTCACCGAAATGTATTCACTAAAATAACACCAAGACTATAGAGGCATCAAACTGTAGTATTAACACCAACACCTATTTCATCGATACCTACTCACTGTTGGGAGCATTGATCATAAAACTGAAGTCATTTCTTCACTGGAAGCACGCTAGGACTATATCATTACTTAAAGATCCGAACTGTTGAGATTACTTTGACATCCTATCTGAGTTCTTATTACTGTTTATATACCTGTATTCTCATATCGAACCATTTACATTAACCTTTAAGTGTTACTCTTTAGCACTGAAAACAATTCACTATAGAATACAATAATCTCATAGATATGACCTTCTGAGGTGACACCGAGATCATTCGAGTCAGAACTGCCTTTGACCAATACCATAGCTCTGAAACCATGTTGGAAAATCCATAGGTTAGGCAATTAAATGATTTTCCTAATTATGACATTATCTTGTGATGTTTTTCATTACTAGTATTAGATTTCTTATTTTCCTTTTCTTATCATCAAGATCAATGCAAAACAATCAAAAGAAGAGAGCATAAGATATAGGCACGTTGCCAGGGAAAAACCCCCCTCGAGGGGAAAACTGAGCCACAAAATTATTCCTTAAGATGAGACGACCAAGACCCTTACAATCGAGACCCAAGACATCCTCCATCAAGTCATCCTTGTAACTGTGAGAGCACCGAGGCATCATTACCTTGTTGTCATGACATTGAGATCTCATTACTGTAATGGCGCCGAGTTCAAGTTCTGTGATAACACCGAGATCCAACACTGAGGCAACGAACCCTTCTTTTTGTGAACATGCCGAGATAGAGATGGCACCAAAACTGTGACATTATGATGGCACCTAAATTGTTGTAGCCCTAAACCTTGATCTGAACTTGATAGAGAGATCTCAGAATCTTGATCACTGCACTTGTACCGAAAATATCCCACTGTGATATCTAAACCCATTACAGAGATATTTGAATTGTAGTTATTTGGAACCATCTTTTGCAATAAGCTCGAGATCTCTGAGGTCACCCATCCGAACCTGCAGTGAGTGTTCAAACCTACAATTACTCTTAACTTGTCTCTGTAATTGTGATCTAAAATTTTGTGCGGTAGAGAATGCGAGGTTCTAGCCTTGTATTTAGAGTAGTTCATCCAACATATATGATCCAACATGAGACCTTGAAGAGTCATTTCTTTATATTGAGCCAACATGTGCATATTTGAGGAAATCGACTTAAAGACCATATATTTGAGGCTGACTTGAGGGGAGGATGACTTGATGATGACTTATTGAAGTCAATAGAAGGAGACTTGATGGAGGATGCTTTGACAAATAAACAAATTAACTTTGACCCATATAAATAATCCTAAAGCCTACAATGGAGGCTAGACCTATACATTTGACCCAAGCATGAAACCCATATTTTAACAAGTCAAATAAAAATAATAATAAAATTCTTTTCACTTTCTTTTGACTAATACATTACATTTTGACTTCAATTACAATAATGAAGACCAAACCTAGTTACATTTTCCAACAATATACCCTCCCTAGTTGAGAGGGAGAGATAGACACATCATTCTTGTCTTCATTTTGTGAAGAAAGAATGGAGGATTAGGTAATCATTTGGCATCTAATATTCTTTAAGGATGAGGTAGGGAATCCAAGACAAGAATGGTCGTAGAGGAAATTCCTGGAGGATGTGGTATTCCAAGATAGGAATTGTCCTGGAAGGACATACCTTGTGAACATCTGGGTGGGGTATGTGCTTTGAGATACAATGATGATGGTGTCTATGAGTTATCGGTCTCGCCAACATTGTTCTCTGATCTTGTGGAGAGGTGGAGTTGTTAGTCAAGGTCTTGTTATGTGACGATGTTGGTTCATTTGATGCAAACAGACGGCTTACCAATCTAACTTTTCTTATGAGATCTCTTCAGTTTGAGAATGTCCATGTACCATTTATGAATACCTCCCTAGTTAAGAGGGAGTGTTGAAAAATTTGTAACTATGTTTGGTCTTCATAAATATGAAATGTACTTTTGAATCTTGTATATCGTAAAATGAAAAAAATTAATTATTATTGTTTTTGTAGCATGGGTTTCATGCTCAAGGTCTTTTATTTTAGAGGTCAAGCACCCATTGAGTGTTTCTAGGTTTGTCCTAGGGTCAAGATGTCAAAAGAGTCATTGTAATATGAAGAAGACCCCATCGAGCACATTGTAAATTGTAAAAAGAATTATTTTAGAATTTGAAAGAGTCAAAATACCTTCCAAGACCAAGTCAGCCTGGCAGCTAGTAAGTCGACCTCAATTAGGGCACTTCGTCCACCTTGGAAGCCTATATATAAGAGGGAACTCGACCTCCTAGAGTCATCATTCATTATCTCATGATTCAAGGAAAAGAAGGGTAGCGAAGAGGGAAGGACGAAGGACAAGTATTTGGGTTATTTTTCTCTCTTTTCACACATGCAAAGGAAGTAGGCTAGGATTTTGTTGCTGCAAGATCAAACTTGGATCAATTGCAAAAAGAAGGTCGAAGGAAGGTCTACTAGGTCATCCTCAAGCGCTAGAAAAAAGAGAAACCCAAGTGAAGGTCAAAGGAAGCTTTGGAAGCCCTAAATTTGCTTACACGTGTGGAGGCAGCGACTGTTACTGGGGCCAAAATCTTCAAACTTGCAGTAGATGTCGAAATTCTATATTTGGGGGTCAAAGTTGTTTTGTTGGAAGAGATATGATTGGGTTTGACTTGGACAAGGGAAGCACATCATCAAGAAGGTCGGACTTGGTCTTGGAAGGGTATTGGTCTTGGTCTAGAGGTCTTGCAATTCGTCATTTGAAAAATCTATAGGAAAAGAGATTTGTGGGTTTTCCTCTCAAGTGGAGAGGTTTTGGCCCTGGCTTGCAGCGTATATCCTGTGTTATTGTGTACTATTGATCTTCTTGTTTTGGTAGTTGTTTGATTATAAGAATAACATAATAATATTAGAAGTTAATAAGTCAGATAAAAGTAAAAAGACATCACAAGCAATTATCAAGTTTAAGAGAAATCATCCTAACTATAGCCCTATAGATTTCTCAACAGACGTCACCCATGGAGGACCTCTTAGTCTCATGTGCGGGTTAAAAGGAGGATTTTTGTTGTGTTCTGTTATTAAGATATCTATAATTTAAATTGGCTTGTAACTTATTTAACTTATAAACACTTGAAATATTATTCTTAACGCTTTTAGTCTAAAGCTTGCATATATATTTTTTACGGGCTTTAATCCAATTTTGCTAAATATCAACCTGGTTGTCCTCATATAAGTAGAGAGGGATATCAATTTAGGAGGATCAACATCATACGTTAATTATTTCTCACTAGAGAAAGTGCACACTAGTTTTTTTTTGTCTCTTGGGCCCAATGGAGCACTAAGGTATTGAATTGTGAAGGGATTCTTCTCTTCACTTGATGAAGCAATACCATGGTAAATTGTGCTACTTTATTATGAGTATTTACTTCCATTATGTAATGTTGTATAATTAGGGTTTTTATGAAGTTTTCATGATAGTTGGATATTTTATGGCTACAAAAATCTTCTTCACAATATTTTGCACCAAGTATCTACTAATGAAACTTAGTAATTATAGCATTCCTTGACCTTGAATCACTAATTAATTTATAGCTGTTATGGTTCAATTGAGAGGTTTATCTCTCTTTTACTCACTTTGATCGAGGGCTTCCACCTTTTATCTAACACTTTTTGACTCCATGTACCCAAGATTAACAAAGACACTAGTTTTTATGTGTCAATCTTTCAAAATTAAAACATTTTCTCATTTTTTATATGATAAATTATAATTAAGTTATAACAAAATATGCATTAAATAGCATAAAATACCTTATGCAGCATAGTCCTAGGGTTGGGCCTTACAGGGAAAATATCATTTTTATGTATTTTTCAGCCACCTCTTTATAGCTGATATCTAAGGTTTAGCAGCCATTTATTGCATTTTCATCTTTTAAAATTTATTGTAATATTTCCCTTTATTTACTCTCAAATAGTCCTTGATTATTTATTGTTTATCATTAATTGTGTCTTATTTTGCTATTGTTGTTATAAATTTTAAGTTATAAATTCTCTTTGTACAAAACACTAATTTATAACAACATTTAGCTTTTAAGGTGACATGTTTGGAATCTATTTTAGTGACTTATTTAGTCATCCACACATATCCATATATTCTTTGAATTTACTACCTCGTATCAGCCATAGCCCTACCATATTGAATTAGACCAACTATATTAAATATTACCATAGTGTATTTAACAAAAACCTTCGAGAACAATATTCGCCACGATTTACTCTTAAATAGCCCTTGATTATTTATCGTTTATCATTCATTGTGCATTATTTTTCTACTGCTATAAATTTCATAAATTGTAAATTGCCTTTATGCAAAACACTAATTTATACAACAATTTTTAAATTTAAGGTAGCACTCTTTGGAAACTATTTGAACATTTTTGTGACTTATTTAGTCCACCAAACATATCCATAAATTTTAATTTTTTTGAACTTGTTGCTTCCGATCACCCATAGCTATACCAAATTGAATATTATAATGTCTATTTAACAAAATCCTTAGATTAATTTCTAAGATCTACCAAAGAGTTCTTAGTTTATCTCTAAGATCTACCAAAAAAACCTTCTTGTAGAGACAACAATCCACGTAGCAACAACGAAACATCTAGTAATGTGACAATAGTGGTTCATCCCAATAAAACAACTTAAACAAACTTTAATTCCCGCCATTTTCCTAAATTATATCTTTATTTTTTTATTTTTTTATGTGAACATATTATTCTTTCTTTCAAATTTCAAATGGATTTCATTCTATACATTTATTTCAATTTTCTATATATACCTTTATATATATAATTTTCACTACCATGAAATTAAGAAAACTTCCGAGGATGAAAATTTATCACAAAGTTTCAAAGGACAATAGCTCAAGTTTCGAAGGGAAATGGCTGGAGTGGTAGTGGTTCTATTCACATGTTAGCCTGTGTTCCAAAAATTTAAACAAGGTGAAAACCAAAACAAATAATTCCTATAATCCTGTAGAGCAGGAAAAATTGAATATCATGATATTAATGTGAATAGTGGCAGTCCCAGAACAGCCCTCTAAAGTTACTGATTCACCAGTTACCATGAAACAAAATATATATCACAAAGTGTAGAAACCTTAGCATATCTTACTAGGTCCTGTTATGTAAATTATAAAATGCTTGATGATATTGTTGTAAAAATATTCAAATTTCCAATGATTTAATATAGTTAATATAAAACTTTGAATTTTTTTAAGATAAAATAATTATATTCTATAAATTTTAGAAATCGTTTTTAGAAGAAATAGAAAAAAACATAGAAAATTCTAAACCATTTATGAAATTTAACCCTGAAAATTTTCTTCATATAAAACATTTATATCTACAACATTTTCTTTTAGATATCGATGCATATACAAGAAGCTATATTTCATGTAAATATTTGTTATTTACCAAGAAATGAACCCATAATTAATTTTAAAACAATCCAATCTAGATCTTTACATCCATTTTTTATTTTTTTATTTTTTTAAGAGAACCCTTAGTTAGATCCCCTCCATAAATGATGGTATGCGTTTCCTAGCAGATATAGGTAAAGCTGTTTTTGATGCCACATGAATCTGTTTAGTGACTTGTGGACAAAACAAGTTACACCACCTAAGCTGTTTCTCATGCCACATGAATCTGTTTAGTGACTTGAGGACAAAACAAAGTTACACCAACTGGAAGGAGAATTCAAAATTACGGTCAAGGCCGAGGAAGATTAGTTTGAATTGTAAGCAAATATTGGAAATCCAGCACCCTTAACTGAATTTTGGTAACATGTTAACAAACTAATTGGCAAACACCTCAAATGCAGCTTTTTGGCCTTTATGGAATGTTATGACACATGCCACATTTGGAAGTGTGCCTTCTATATCACCGATACCCACTGAAAGTAGTTTAACAAAAACAAAAAATCTTATATTCGATAGGCAAATCACCGCCATGAAGACATTTTGCCGATACAGTTGAAAGGTTTTCATATTTATAATAAACAGCATGACAAAAGAAAACAGTGAAAGTTGCCAACTCCGAGTTTCTATGATCTTTACTTTAACAAGGGTAATTAACATTTGTTTAATACCAATTTTCTACTGTTTGTTTAAACATGCGAGCTGTTTACATTTGACACACCAGTCTATATCTTGAAGCAGAGATTGATGATTAGAATGTAAGAGCTAGACGGGATGACGGTAAATAAAATTTTCAGCAGTAATTCAAACATCGAGGAGACCATTCCTATGCTTCCAGGCTCATTACATCATTGCGAAAAGAAAACTATCTGGCCTAAATACATCTTTGCAGCAAAGTGAAATAATCATAATGCATAGATAATATGATCTGAATATCAAAGCAGATCCCCATAAAAGTAGAAATTCTACTAAACAAACCTTTACGAAATGATAAATCAATTTCGTTCAGGCCGCTGACCTCACCTAAAAGGTCCAGATCACCACAACTCGTGCAGTAGAAAGAATATTTTGAACATATTAATCCTTCCTCAATAAGGCTCAAGGATTGTTGTTAAAAAGTATGCTCGATTGCTCCAGCTCAATTAAGCAGACTCTACTAGGATGAAAAGTGGCTTCCCACCTAACTTCTCCCGGCCCTGGAAATATACAATTCAGATCAGTCAAGTAGAGATGATTAGGAGCACCTCGGGCCCTTAAGAGTGTTTTTGCATCTATGAAAATTAGGACAGATTAGACCACAGCAAAAAGTCAACCAGAAGAACCTGATATTTCCTAAGTAGTTGACCAGATGTGATGCAATTAACAACTAGATGCTAAGAAATGAATAGCTGCTGTCATTAGCGAGAATACATAAGTAATAATCTCGTTAGCTTCTTTCGTAAAGAATCAGACTGCAAATAGGTAAAAGAGTAGCAACTTTAGATTTCATGGCTTCAACTGGAGTTTTAAGCTTATTTCAGCTTTGAAGTGTTACAAATCCCTTCTGGATTTTAACTTTCATACCGTGTCAAATCCAGTATGTGTGCTGAAAAGCAACAGCTCCATAAAGGATGAACTTGGTATCATGAAAAAGTAGTGTCCAAAGAGATAAACTAGATAAGCTCTCTCAATATTAGAGTAAACATTGGCCACAAAATACACTATGTCATCTACCATGTCATCTACTTTCTAATAACAACAAATTTTATCAGATGAAAAGCCAGATAAAGATATCACTTTTAATTCTGTTAATTCCGTCAGCTTTTGCCACATGTCTATAAGATCTTGCTTGGACCTTTGCATATCACAAAAAAAGAAATAAGTGATTAACCTAGTTAGCATAAGCTATATCATCATGGAAATATGAGAAACAGTAGCAATACAAATTTCGAACATGAAAAGGTTAACTGGGGTGTATTCAACTGATAGGTTGTAGTGTACTGTTACCAATAGTTTTACTGTTTTATACACTTGTCAAATATGGAATAAAAAGGGAGTATCAGTAACAAGAAATAAACTTAGAGTTCACTGCTTGGGATGAGCATACAAACGAAGTGCAATGATTGACTAGTTTTTCCTCAACTTCAATGCAAGCATGCTATTTAAGATATTTACTCTACTTTCTTCGGAACAACACAATTTAGGAGATTAAAAAGACATAATAACGTCAGTTTTTATCTTATTATAGGAACTATTTCATTTGCAAGTGATGCTATATTCTATTATTAACTACTGTTCATTAATCTTGCTCATGATTTCTACACATTGCATCTTGAAATGTATGTTGAGTACTCTTTCTAATCACTTACTCCAATCGATGTAAAGAATGAATTTGATCATCCCATTGGAAAAGAAACTTGCATCCTGGGTTAGTCACTTTGCACTCCGAGAGGGGAACATTAATGCTTTGTGGAACAAGTGAAACTGTAATCAGACTTTAAACATGAGCAACTTAATGTTATAGCATGATTTAGACAATATGGATACAAAAGCACATCCTAAACTTTTCCACTAATACATTCTGATATCATGTCTCTCTTGGCATGACTATTCTGCTTACCCAGAAATCCTTTCCAACCTGGGGCAAATAGATACCATTCTTCCAGCAAGAAGAAGAAACTTGAGTAAACAATGATTTACAATCACCTGAGTCAAATACATGCAATGCCTAACACACTTTTTTTGTAGCACGGAATGGAATCAGATATCAGAAAACAATGGATTACAATGTAAAAAATACTGTAGTATCGTGTGTTATCCTCTCAATCATATGCAAACCGATTAAGATGCTGGCTCTGAGATGGGAATGGAATGATACACTTGAACTGAGTCCAACTTTCACTGTCTAGCTTATGTAAAACGTTTGAACTGTCTCTTGCTGGCATGCAAATCATAGTTGAGAATTTTGGTATTTGCTGTGAATTGAACTCTCCAAACCACATAGTCAATGAATTTGTCAAACAAATTTTTGCATCAGCTACCAGACTGAGAACCAAATCAAGGATCTCAACAGGGGTATTCTGCATATTGCATATTAGACACTGATATTTTCCTTCTCAGTAGTTCTAGCTCTCTTGTTGACTAGTATATGAATCTGACTTACTCAAGTTGCAGATCCTGGAAAATGTGGGCAACTGCAAGACAGACTCAACTACACAGAGCCCTCTTTATTTGAGTCAACTCTCTGTAGCCAAATATCAGACTCCAGCTTTTTGCACTCCCGCTTATAATTCTTCAGGTCTTCTTTTTAAGTACTCAGTTTGGTTTTAAACAACAAGAATTTCAGCAGGATATGGAAGGGCAGATTTGGAGCATTATGATTATTTCTCAACAAGAGGATTTGTTGCCTTGTATATATTGTATGGGTGGCTGAGAATCAGTACATGACACTTTACATGATGGCAACCATCGACTTTCTATGTACCAGTTTCACATCTTGGGGCACTATGTTATTGCACATGTTGCTTTGTGCTACCTCATTCCTTACCTGACCCTTGGCCAACCAAGGAGGAAGCTGAAATTGTCACAGGATGACTTGGCGGTAGCATTTTCATGCTCCTTTGCTCAATTCAGCTTATCAGATTTATTGGTCATATATTGTATCATTGGTGGAAGTTGCTTAAGCAGCATACAAACTCATTCATCTTGTTGCCAGTGCTACTCGATGATTGATCATTGGTGAAGAAATCTACTATCCCCTTACCTTGTGCTCATGATATTCTTATCATTATTCTCTTGGTCATTTCATGGTGGATTCATGCCTTTCTTTGTTATGGTGTCCTCTACCATGGTTATGTACTTTCCTGTATACATTTAGATGAATGTCCACTTTCATCATCCAGCCATCATTTATCCTATTCATGGTGTCATCGCATTGCCATTTCGCTTAGACAAATTTCATATTGCACTTGGATTCCATCATTTACCCACCACTCATAGAGGGGCACATGACCTATATTCACCCATTTCCATATTGTTGGGTGTGGAGCCTGATTATCTTTCTGCTTCAGAGGTCTTGTTTCAGCTATCGCAGTCTCTGACGGGAGTGTGGGGGGGGCTTGCCACCCCACTAGCGCTGCAAAGGGGGTCCAAGGGGAGTGCCAAAGATTCTTTGGACCTCCCCCACCCTGGCAGCACCCCTGAAAGCAAAATTTAAGTAAAAATTACCTTGTAAAATATTGTAATTTCTTAGTCAATCTGGGCCATTCATTAGGCGGAAGATTTGATGGTTGAAGTTATGTTAATTAAAGGATTTTCCTTAGGAGGCAACCCTCGGTTTATATGAGGGAATTGTATTGCGGTTGTGCATTATTCTGCGTGAGAAAAAGAGAAGAGATTGTGTGAGAGCATAGAGGAAGTTACAACGGATTTGTTGTAGGTTGTATCCCTTCAGTTTGCTGGATAATATAAAGGACGGACTGGTTGTTTCTTCGTAGACGTAGCCCAAATTAGGTGAACCACGTATATCTATGTCTCTCTTGTTTTATGATTTTATGTGTTTGTTTTTCCGCAATATTTTATGCATTCCATTGATCTGTTATTTAATTTCTAACACATATAGTTTTCTTTCATAACTCTCATTTGGCATATTTCAATAAAACTCAATTCTCCATGTGTAAATGTGCCAAAGTAGTTTGGAATATTTTATTGCTGATAAATCAAACCCAATCATAAGGTTGAAGCACTCTAGTGGTGGCCTATTTTATCACTAGGTTCTAAACCTTAACCAAGACCTTGTTCCCTAGGTTCCAATTTAATTCAAACAAAATTTGAAAAATGACTAGGGAATACTTGTTGTGCAAGGTAGTGCTCTTGTTACTGCTCTATTTAGCAGATTGCAGAAGATCGTACAATCCACTATGGTTAACAAACACAGAACAGAGGCCCACTGTCACCTCGGCCAAGGTCCTTACTCTTTAAGCCTCAACTCCTACCACAAGGCTAAGGGACACTTATAGTGAGATGCTTCAACCAACCCACCACAAGACCAGTGCCTTATATGGGGTCCACTTGGTTGAAAGGATGAGTTCTTACTATTGTATATTGTCTTCAATGTAAAAATTTGCACCTTAAAGTCAACTAAACCAGCCTAAAAGTACACTAAAACCTAATGGAATTCAGCAAATAGATAATCAAAATTAGTGTACTTTAATTATGCTAACCAGAAAAATAATTAATCTGCAATTCAATATCTAGTTAAATGGATTTCTGCACAAATATGCTTGTTGTCTTGTTGAATGGGGTTGCAAATCTCAAATAAAATTCTCTAACAACGAGTAACAGACTTAAAATTTAGTCAATTTAATATATTAAAAGGGTCCTGACTCCTAACCAGATATATATATATATATATATATTTTTTGAATTTCAACAATCGGTTGGGGGGGTTTCAGTGTAAAATGATCGTTGTGTTGTGAATTTGGCAAATAACATGGCAGTCCATGTGGCAGTCTCAAGATTTGCACCAAGGCAGAAGTTTAGAAAAGGTTTCATGTGCATTTAGTTTTTGGCCAAAATGGTGATAAACAAGGCAATTTGCCCCAAAATAGCAGAAGGCCTAAATTCCAAGCTACCTAGGCACCCGGTGATCCGGGGGATCATCAATTCACAAGTTTACCTTTTAAAGCAGACCGGATCTAGATTTGAGCGGAGTCAAAGAAATAGGTCAAAGTTCCATTGAGATACGATTCCATGCTATAGCAAGCTATCCGGCTTATACGGATCAATGGATGTGCGTGCATTAACACTAGCGAAATGACTGAATCCGCATACAATGAGGAAGGAGCTTGGTCAATGTTCCGGAATCATGGTTCCATGATATCCAGATATCCGAGGGTAGGCCAATGCAATAGCATTGACTAGTTCTAAGAGCCAGATTCCAGATATGAGTGAAAAGGCATTCAACCCTATTGTCCAAGCCATGGATCACGAAGTATTAGGTGTTAAACACTTGGAGCTAACAAAGGAAATCCAGATTGCAAGCGAAACATTACAAGTAGGTGGACCCGGATCCGGAAATGTTAAAATACTTTAAAAAGCACGATTACATTGAAAGGTTATGTCCATGCAAAGACAAGCCCTCGAGGAGCCAAGGAAATATGAAAAATAATCCAGATTATACATCGACCCTGCCATGAATGGACGATCTGGTCGAGTATAAATGAGCTAGATAGAACAATGTGAAGAGGTACAGAGGTGTGGAACTCGAGTAGTGGTAGAAGTGGCTCTATGGTGCCAAAAAGTGAAATGCAGTCTACACAGAGCAGGGGGTGGAGTGTAGAGGTGCACAGAAGTCATGTACAAGGATTCTGTGTAGTGTAGTGAGTAAAAGGCTGAAGCAGAAGAAATCTAGCAGGAAAAAATGTGGATCCGATTTTGTAAGTGCATAACGAAAGGGATATGACAAGTTGGTGCTTAAAATACAATGCCATGGGGATAGGTGTCTTTTATAGGTTGGTGCCTACAAAGTAGTAAAGGGGACCGGTGTCTCCTATAGGTTGGTGGCTACAAACTAATGTGACAATAGGTTGATGCCTACAAAATCAGTTGATAATAAAAGAGTTTATTCATGTATTATGCATACTATCTCATTGTTATTGTGATTGGCATTGTATGAGTAGTGAAATATCTTGATTGGTTAAATTGATCAC
Organism: Pinus albicaulis; assembly: GCA_034641835.2. Lineage (NCBI taxonomy): Eukaryota > Viridiplantae > Streptophyta > Pinopsida > Pinales > Pinaceae > Pinus > Pinus albicaulis. The sequence continues at coordinate 1,786,390,199 of CM076580.1, read as the reverse complement.
TATGTTGATTCAACCCCCTCCTCCCTGCCTCCCTCCCACCCATCTCAGTATAGTTACATTTCCAACAATTGGTATCTCCGCAGGTTCCTTCAAGAACAGTTAATCTGTAGAAGTAGTGTTGGAAAATATGATAACCATGGTTGGTAGTTTCATCTTGAAAATTAAACGGAAATTTAACTTTTTAAGTTTTCCTTCAAATCTATTAGGTCGGCTGGGCCCCTAAGTGACACCCATTGGACCCACACTTGAAGGCTATATAAAGCAGATCATTTATCCTCATTTGGAAACATCAACTTGGTCTCATGCATCTCTGATCCAGCAAAATTATAGGAATGCCGGAATTTTAGGAGACCGAAATTTCAGGAAGAGACAGAAATTTCAAGGACATGCATTTTGACATGGCACTTCATCATGATTCTCGTTACTGGTTTGGTTATTATTCTTCTATGGTTATTTATGATATATAGATTAATTTGGAAACTCTCTCTCTCTCTCCCATAAAGAAGAACTTTTCTGGGTTTTCCCCTTGTGGATTTCGCTCCGGCTGTGTGCCTAATTTTTGTGTCTCTTGTCTTATTGTTTCCTGGTTACTTTACTACTTTTTCATGTTTATTAGTTGATGTTTTTCTTCTGTATAACTGCCTAAATGATATTGAATTTAATGCCATGTGAAAACTAATGTTTAATTGATCACTGAAGTAGTTATCAAGTGAAGAAAAACATAATTCTAGCTGGTATCCTAGAAAATCAACATGGTTTCAGAGCTAAGTTTGTTGAGCAGTGGAGAGAAAAGGAATTTGAGGCCTCTCTATAGCAGTATGTGAGCTTCTCTATGTTGAAAAATGTAACTAGTGTCGGTATTCATAATTGTATTTGAGTCATGATGTAATGTATTTGTCAAAAGAAAGAAAAAGAAATTTTATTGTAAAATAAATTGACTTATTAAAGTATGGGTATCATGCTTGGGTCGATGGTTAATAGGTCAAAGCCTCCATTGTAGGCTTCTACGGTTTGTGTCAAGAGTCCTTGCCCTTGTCATTATGTAACATACCCCTTCTTGGGCTTTATTAGTCAAGAAAGAAATGTATTTTGATGTAAATTAGGTCTTCTAGGTCTCCTCCACCAAGTCGACCTCAACATGGACAAGTCGGCCTCATCAAGGGAACTCGACCTCACATATTAACTATATATTGACAGCTATTCGACCTCATTTGAAGCACCAACCAAGTAGTTCGATCTGCAATAGTTGGAAGCAGGAAAAAGGTTATGAAATTCAAGGAAGAAGGAGAAAAACCTAGCGAAGGCGAATGAAGTCGTTTTCAAGCAAAAGAAGTTGAATTCTCTCTCTCTTTATCTCACACGTGCGAAGTAGCGTAGTAGCTGAAGCTGTAGGAGAACCGAAGTTGCAGTCTTGAAGTTGGGCCGAAATTCTAAAGTATTAGGGTTGAAATTATGTTTTGATGCAGTATTGATGTAGTGTTGATGCAATATTGTTGCAGTTGATCTTTGAAGTTTGGAAGGACAATTTGAGGGCTAATTTGGTGGAGGAAGGTCTTTTGGTCTAAGGTATTGGTCTATCTCTCTTTGAATCTGCTAGTGGTAGAGTTTGACTAGGTTTTCCCCTATAGAGGGGTTTTAGCCATGGCTGAGTGCCTACATCTGGTGTCATTGATCTTCATGTTTTTTATTTGATGATTGCTTGATGAAACGAAGATAACAGAAGAACATAAAGAAAATATAGCAAGACTACAAGAATATGACAAGTAATTATCAACATAAGAGATTTTTTTTGCCTTTCTGATTTTCTAACATGGTATGAGAGCTAAGGTGAAGGAGGAAAGAAAAAGGCAACTAGAGGTCTATTGAAAGAAGGGTTAAGAAAGAAATTATCATATAAGAAAAGAAAGGCCTACTATCTATATTAAGAAAAGGAGACACTATATATTCTATGGCAACCTCGATGAAGACTGGAAAATAAGTTAGAGGGAGCCTCCAATTACAGGGCATGGAAGAAGAGGATAGATCTTATTCTTGCTAAGCATAAAGTTTTGGAATTTGTTCAAGGAAAAGTTAAGAAACCTATAGATGATGTTGGAAAGGAAAAGTACAGGGAAACTAACATCTTAACCATGAATCTAATAGTAGATGGAGTGAAGGACAATCTAATCCCATACATATCCAATATAGATTCTGCACAAGAAATGTATGAAGCCCTCTCCAAGTTGTTTACCGTCAACAACATTGGTCAGACAGCTAGTCTCAAGAATGAAGAAAGGACAATAAAAATGGCAAAATATGATATTGTTTCATCATATTTTTAAGGATCTCCAGAAAAGGAGATGAACTTCAAGGTATTGATGAAGTTGTACCAGAGTAAAAACTCATGATTGTTGCCCTTCTAGGTCTACCAAAATCTTGGAGCTCTTTTGCATCAAAAATTAGCAGTTGTAAAAATACTCCAACCCTTGAACAAATGTGGAATGCATGCAGTCAAGAAGAAGCCCACGTCTCATTAGTAAGTGACAAAAAGGAGGATGAAGAAAACAACACTTCAAATGTGTACTCTGTTCATCATAAGAAGAAGGGAGTATACAAGAAGTTCAAAGGATCAAAAAAGAAAGTTGATTTATCAAAGATTGAATGCTACAATTGTCATAAGATGGGACACTACAAAAGCCAATGTCCTGAAAATCCAAGGAATAAGAAGAGAGAAAGAGAACATGCAACTGTTGCAGATGAAGCTCCACTTAAGAAGAATTAGATTGAAGAATTTGAATTCAAAGACACATACTACTAAGTCTTTCCTTACACATCTTTGTAGATTATTGTTTTAAGTTTTTGTAAAGTTTGTCTTTATGTTTTGATCTAATATATCTTGTTAGAATTTTTTGAATTGTTTTGATAAGTTGTAGGTATTCCTTAGAAAAATTGGATTAAGAGGGAGCCTTCACCATTTTACCATAAGATAAGTATATTGTTCTTTGTTTCATTTTTCATGTTTGGTTTCCTCCTCACATCAAGATTTGTTTGTATTGTATACTAATGACATTTTCTTTATATTTTCCATGGTAGGAAATCTTGCAGAATACACAAAGGTTATGGAGGAGACTTCAAAGGATAAACTTGAGTCATGAAAGAAACTTTGATGCAAAGGAAGCCCTTCAAGAATTGATGTCCTACAAGGTTTGTTAAAGAACCCAAGGTATGTCAGAACCTACAAGATTTGTTGCGACTTGCAAGTCTTTCTTCATACAAAAGGTATGATCATTCTTCTTTTAAAATTTGCTTTATATTACTGATATCTTTATGTCTAGGGTTTTGAATCATAAAAATTCTTGTTTGGGTGATCAATCGCTAGATTGAATCTACCATTGTTATATTGTCTCTTGTCAGTGGATCATTCTTGTGAAACCCTAACACTTGAGGTTCACTGTAAAACCCTAGCCTCTTGATGTTAAGGGTATGTCCATGTTAATAATGAAACGCTAGTCTACTTAGGGGTTGTTGATAAAGTATACAACATATAATGAAATCCTATTCTTTTAAGGTTTAGCCTTTAGGGCTTTGATAATGTCATGGTAAAAAACCTAATCCTTTAGGGTTTATTGTTAACGTCTAGGTTATAGAATGAAACCCTAGATTTTTAGGGTTCGATGAATTAGGGTTTATGAACAAAACCCTTGTAATAACTAAAGTAAGATACTAGGAATGAAACCCAAGGTGTATATTTGTCTGTATGATCGAAACCCTAGCCTGGTCAAAATTGTTGTATATCTAACTTCGACGTATTGATGTTTGTAGATTGGATTTACTGAGTAGATATCATAGTTTTAAAAACCGACCAGGTCAAACCGGCACAAAAACTCGGTTGAAGGCCTAGTTTCGCCCAAAAATCAAAAAAATTGGTGCTAACCAGCCAGTTTACGATGGAACCGACCGATTTAGGACGGAATCGGCCGATGTATGGTCAAACCAACTGATTCCATCCTAAATCGGTTGGTTCACTGCCAAGGCAACGGCAGACCCACACGGCATGGTTTAGGAAGGTTCCAAGATGTTTTGGAGGGAAAGGAAGAGTTGTTTCCCTCCAAAAACACCCTCTCTGACCCTTTAAAAAGAGCTCACCCCCCTTATTTGCCTCATACATCTCATTTGGAGTTTTTGTGAGTTTGGTTGGGAGCTTAGAGTGTGTTGAGTTGTTGTTGAAGTAGTGGAACAACAACAACATAAATTTTGAGCTAAGTAGTAGCCATCATGCCTCCAAAAGCCAACGATACTTCATGGGCGCATTGTGATATGATTGATGGCAAAATGATCTACAAATATTACCAAAAATCTATTGCATGAGGGGGTATTAACAGGTTCAAAAAACACTTGGTTGGGATAGGAGGCCATGTAAAACCATGTGGAGCACCAAATGAAGTAATAGGGCGTATTAGGGCATAATAACTTCAGAAGTTTGAGACTCAAGTTACTAAACCAATAGAGAAGTTTGTGACTCATGCAGCTGCAAAGTTTGGGAGTCGGGACTCAACCAACTGAGTTTGATCATGATGAGAAGATTCAAGTGATAATGTTGATCACTAATATCATATATGTAGATTTGTAGTATGCCAGTGACCCCATAGTTTTTAAGCTTTGTTTTTGAACTGTAGAGGCCATTTAGAGCCTCATTGATTATATATTTTGTTGTTGATATGTATTGCACTTGGTGCCATTTTGATATATTCACCTTTACATGGATGATGGTATATATATAAACAAACTTTGCATATTTTTTCTATTGGTTTGGAATCATGGTTTTAAATCTTAAAATTAGTTTTTTTCATTAAAAATTAATTATTTCATGTGTTTTTCTAAAACCGATTCATTGAGATCTAACCAGTCTCGGTTTGACCGTTTCCAGATTGAAACTCAATTTATTAGGTGGACCGATAAAGTCACCGGTTTTGGTTTTTAATACTATGGTAGATATTGATATATGATGTCAAAGTATGATATTGAAATCCTAGATATGTATATGCGAGTATGCTAAATTGATTATTGATTAATGAAATCTAGGGTTTGTAACAAAACCCTAGTAGTATCTGTTATGAATTCTAGGAAATAATATTGAATCCCTAGATGTATAGTGCTATGATTGGATCGATATCTTGATTGAGTTGCTTTAAGTCTTGATGATGGAGTCTAGGGTTTGTGACAAAACCGTAGCAAGTTGTTGAAGTCTAGAATATAAAAGATGTGACCCTTGCTAAATATGAACCTAACTACGTTTAGGTTTTTGATGTCTAAAGATAAAATGTTCTGATGTTTTCGTTGTTATGACATGATTTTGATATAATTAACTTCATGCTTCTATATATTTGTATTTGGTTGTACTTGTTATTAAAGTTTTGTGGATGCATAATCTTCAAGTTGTTGAAGATGTTCATAGTTGAAGATGATAATAATTATAAGCATGATGAAGGAAGCTATCAGAATAATGATGATCAAGATGACCTGATGACATGAGAAAGAAATAGAGCCTTGAATGGATGAAGTTACTCCAATATTATAAACGAAGGAAGTTGTTGATCTCCCTAAGTTGAGAGGGAGCTTGGATAGAAAAAAGAGTATATCTCCCCAGTTAAGAGGGAGGGCATATTATGACAGTTATAGTAAATACCTTGAAGAAAGAATGAATGAAAGTATTTCAGACAGATGTTCATGATTCATGAAGTTGCAAATAAAAGACTGGAGAAGTATTGAGGTTGCTTTTGGTGTTGCTGAAGAAATGAAGGAAGAAAGCTTCCGACAAGTTGTATTTGGATAACTTGACGATGATATAAGTAGCATCAAAATGATTGCGGACCGCGAAGGTGTATTTACTTGTATACATATTTGAAGGTTTATTAATGATTGGGGTTGTGATTGTGCAGGATCTCTCTGTAACAAGGTTGAATGTTTGAAGCATGCTTGGATTGGTGGATATATATATATATATAAGAGAGATAAAGCATCTTGTGGCAACAAGATGCTAGGTAGGACATATGGCAGACCTATGTGTTGATGTCTATATCCTGAAGTAGGGATGGTGGCGTTGGTCTTGGAGCTCTTACCTTGCATACGCACCTAGATCCTTGGGTTGGTGTTAGAGCTTAAAACCCTGATGGTACCTAGAGTGGCTAAAGCTTGAGTACACCTTAGTCCCACCCAATTAGCGTACCCTGGCCAGGTATTTAATCTGTAGCACTGCATGTGTTGTGACTCTTCATAGAGCATATTATTTTGAGATCTTCCATGTACCATTATATATATGTAATTATGAATATCTCCTTAGTTAAGAGGGAGTGTTGAAAAATATAACTAGTGTCTATCTTCATAATTGTATTTGAGTCATGATGTAATGTATTTGTCAAAAGAAAGGAAAAGAAAATTTATTGTAAAAGAAATTGAATTATTAAAGCAAGGGTTTCATGTTTGGGTCAATGGTTAATAGGTAAAAGCCTCCATTGTAGGCTTTTAGGGTTTGTGTCAAGAGTACTCATCCTTGTCATTATGTAAGGACCCTTTGTGCGCTTTATTAGTCAAGAAATAAATTTATTTTGATGTAAACTATGTCTTCTAGGCCTCCTCCACCAAGTCGGCCTCAACCTAGACAAGTCGACCTCAACAAGGGAACTCGACCTCACATATCACTATATATTGGCAGTTATTCGACCTCATTGGAAGCACCAACCAAGTAGTTTGATCTGCAATAGTTTGAAGCAGGAAAAAGGATGTGAAATTCAAGGAAGAAGGAGAGAAATCTAGCGAAGGAGAAGGAAGTCTTTGTCAAGCAAAAGAAGTCGAATTTTCTCTCTCTGTCTCACACGTGTGAAGTAGTTAAAGCTGCAGGAGGGCCGAAGTTGCAGTGTTGAAGTTGGGCCAAAATTCTAAAGCAATAGGACCAAAATTTTGTTTTGATGTCGTATTGCTACAGTATTGATGCAGTGTTGATGCAATATTGTTGCAATTGATCTTCGAAGTTTGGAAGGACAGTTTGAGGGTTGACTTGGTGGAGTGAGGAAGGTCTTTTGGTCTAAGGTCTTGGTCAATCTCTCTTTGAATTTTCTAGTGGAAGAGTTTGACTGGGTTTTCCCCTATAGAGGGGTTTTAGCCCTGGCTGAGTGCCTACATTTGGTGTCATTGATCTTCATGTTTTTGATTTGATGATTGCTTGATGAAACGAAGATAAAAGAAGAACATAAAGAAAAGATAATAAGACTACAAGAATATCACAAGTAATTATCAATATAAGATAATCTTTCTACCTTTCTGATTTTCTAACACTCTGTGACTCTATCCCTATGTAAAATTTTGTGAACCCAGTCAACTATACCCTCATGTAAAATTATGTGAATCTAAGGCTCTATGCGGATTTTTTGAGGCTCATGTGAAGTTCTCTCTGTGATTCAAGTTTTGTTTGCTCATGAAGTCCTTTAGCTCCCTTTCTATGGCTATTGTGAAAGTTTTATGGCTCCTTTTCCCTTACTCATTCGAAGAACTAATGTCACTCTCGGTGATAATCCTCATTGCTGAAGTTTATAAAGTCTATTGCTCCTATGCAAGAGTGGGTTAAGTACCCTTAGCAATAGTCAATGTGAAGGCTTCATCTATAGTCTGTGATCCAAATCAAATCTCTATGGCACATCTATTTGGCATCTGAATTTATGACAAGGCAATGGAATGATTCTGTGGAAATTTTTTAGCCTCCCTATAGAGCTTTTATGGAAATTTGCAAACATTGTTGTTGAAAATGTGTACCAAGGAGGTGTTTCCCTAGGTTTTTCTCCTTTTGGCTTAGGGAGACACATAAATCACCTTTTGTCTAAGTGATATTATGAGTTTATTAATATCGATGGGGCTAATATACTTTTTATGTGGAGATGTACTAGGTACTTTATTATTGATGTCACATGTGATTTAAAAGTTACTTTATGTGAAAAAAAGTACCAAGTATACTTTATTTTATTTAAGTGACTTTTATAATGTAAAGTGACTTTATGAGGAAAAAGTGACTAAGGTACTTAAAACATTAAAAGTACTAGGAAGTCTTTTTAAAAGAAGGGGACCACATGTATGAGGGGTCAAGTGGGGGATTGAACCTAGCCATTGATCTAATGGCTTGAGATTAAATCTCAGCCATTACAGCTTAGAGATAGGGTTCCTATCTTATGGAGAAGACGAAAGGGAGGCAAAAAGGAAAATGAGGCTCATTATTCTCATGAGTACATTGAGAAGAGGAGAGCAACTTGAGAAAGGAGGAGGCTTCAAGAAGAAAGTTACAGCAGAGAGAGCAAGGGAATTTCCAGTGATTTGAATCTCAAGAAGTTGAGTGCAAAGCTTTGGGGAGAGGCTCGAATCTCTAAGGAGCAGTCCACTTAATCTTCGCACCCAGGTCGAATTATCTTTTGGGTTAAAAGCAGCGTAGAGGTATCATTTATTTCTCCCTTCAGCTGTTGATGAGAGGCCGAGACTTTCGGAACTGCGAGGCAAACTTTTTGGGCTTGTCTGGAGCATGGTACAATGAGCCTGAGATGTCCAAATTTTGAGCCAATTTGCAGCACTACACAGTGAGGATTTCCTGTGTTCTAAAAGTTAATAGGAGGCTGTGTTTTTCGCTAGAAGGAGAGGACTGTGAGGAAGCACATATCAGTCGAAAAATTTCAATGCTAAAGAAACCTCTGAGAAACAACCAAAAAGGGAAGAGATATGTCAAACTCTTCTTCTTATATTTTTTCGTCAAATTTCTTTAAAAAGCAAAATAAAATCTCTTTCTCTAGCACTAATTTTCCCCATGAGACAGTGGGGTTTTTCCAGGATCATCTTGACCAAAAATACTATGTATAATATTGTGTGTGCTTGTTATTTTATCTAGTGTGTTAGCTATGCAAAAGAATATGGTAAAGTAACTCTAATGTTTTATGTAAATGCAATTATCAATCTTGTATTTCATGATGGGTTTGGGCATTAAACCATGCAAAACATAAAACTGGGTTGGGCTACAAACTAGACACAAATTTCTACAATTGCACTATAGAATCACATGGAATATGATGGAATATGAGGCAATATATATGTCTCTGGAACTATGCCAATTACTTCTGTAGATGACCTGAGCTCAAGGGATCAAAATTTTGTGATCTGAACTTGTTACTATGAAGTGATTCGAAGGATTCGAGGGTCAGTAATGCATCTGAAACCTAAGTTCAGTGATTTTTATGACAAGGTTGATCTGAAGTTGTTTTTGATTATAAGAAGTTTGTGGATGATGATCTGAATCTCTAAGGAAATCCAAGCTTCAAAAGAAATCCGAGAATTTTATGAAAATCTATGTCACTTATATCTGAGTCTGATTTTTGTGGTCCATTAATGTGACAAGTTTGGGTGGAGATTCAAGGCTGAGCCTTTGTGAAAGAAGAACATCCAAATTTAAAAGATGACCAAGTTGTGTGAGATTGTTAACCTCATCATTGCCCTAGCAGTTGTGATATGATCTGAACCCTGTAATGTGATCCAAATCTTTCAGGAATCCGTGGTCATTGCTCCTGAAGAACAAGTCCGCGCTCCATCTGGAATTGATCTGTGTTTGATTGATTCAAGTAATCTGAGCTTGTTTGTTAATAAGATGAAGAAGGTCGAGAATGAACACCATCTAAAGGTTATGGCCAAAGAAGTTTGTGTCTCTGGTTTAACCCTGTGCAAGCACCGTGGAATAGTCCGAGATGAATCCTGAGTATCAAATCTATTGAACTCATTGAGACGTTATTATGCTAAGCACTATGGAAAAATTCATGTGTAGATATTATGACTGAATTAAAGGGTTTGGATTACCTCGTACCAGTTCAAACTATGGAAGTGATCAGTGTAGTCCAGAAGGAATTACAGTCATCTTTGAGGACATGTTCCTATGGCCAAATTCTGCCTGTTGCACTAACAAGAAGAGCTGAGTCTAAACCAGAGATCCAACAAGTCTATCATGGGCAATGACCATAGTATGCAGGATCTGTGACAAGTCTAGGCTCCAAGTTGCCTTACACCTCTGAAGAATCCGATTACATAGTTGTGTAAGAAAGAAGGTCGAGTATAGAAATACTCCTTGAAGTCAAGAACCTCAAAAACAGTGCCCCATATAAATATTCGAGCAGAAGAAGGACAACACTCATTGCTAAATAGCCAACACTAATTATATATATTGCAAACTCTGCTGAAGTTTCTTGATTTGATGATGCAAGAATGAGTATTATTTATCTAAGGTTTGAAACATTGTAGACTTTCAAATCTCTAAGGGTTTGAACAAGAAAGTCCTAGGGTTTCTAAACCCTGGGATTGCCTTTGTTGAATATGATGAAGAATGCAAGAATGATCGAAGAAGGTTAAGCATTAGGGTTTTGGATTAAAACCCTATCAAGTCAAAAGGGGTTGCAAATGAAAAACCATGGGCGTGTGGATTAATTACTTCCCTAGCTCCTAGATGAGTTGACATCTTGGTAATGAGGTTGATTTGCAGGACGGATTCAAAGATCTAGAGGGAGCTACCACGATCTCAAAAAGATAAGTATCTTGTATTTCTTTGTTTTAATTATTACTGACATTGGATTGTTTTGTAAACTTTGGGTAGGGTTTTGGACTTGATTGCTTCCGCTTAAGAAGATTTGACATCTTGTTATTAAGGTTGATTTGTAAGGTGGTAAAAGGACTAAAGATTAAGAGGGAGCTTAAAAGATCAGTTCTTGTGTTTTTTGTTTTATTTTTAAATCGTCACCAATGATGCGAACTCTTTACAAGGACTCCTTGTTGTGAACTTACTGATAATGTGGACTTATTGATAATGATAATGATGTGAGCTTGTAGATGATGTGAACTCCTTAATGATGAACTCCTTGATGATGAACTTTGCGGATGTAAACTCTTTGTTGATGATGATAACTCCTTGATGATGTGGTTGATGGACTCCTTGATGATATGGATTCATTGATGATGAACTACTTAATGATGAATTCCTTGATGACGTGAACACCTTGATAATGTGGATGTGAACTCTTTGTTGATGTTGATATGAAGATGTGGATGATGGACTCCTTGTGAACTCTTTCATGCTGATATGGACTTCTTGATGATGTGGATGATGATATGGACTCCCTGATAATATAGATGATATGTAATACTTATTTGAACTCCTTATTGATGATGATGATGATGTTGAAATGATGATGATGAAGATATGGAAGTGGTGATGATGTAGATTTTTGGATGATGATGATGATGATATGGATTCCTTAATGATGTAGACTACTTGGTAGTGATGAAGATAAGGACTCAGTGATAATGTAGACTCCTTAGTAATGATGATGATGATGAAGATATGGAAGTGGTGATGATGTAGATTTTTGGATGACGATGACGATGTAGACTCCTTGATGATGATATGGACTCCTTGATGACTTGGACTCTGTGAACTCTTTTGATGATGGGAACTCCTTAATGATGATATGAACTCTTTGATGATGATGTGGATTCCTTGATGACGTGGACTTCTTAATGATGTGGACTTCTAAATGATGTAACTCTTTGATGATGGTATCAACTCCTAGATGATGTAATGAGATTGACTTGATTTGAGAAAGCTAAGATCAAGAGGGCGCTGAATCACACTCTCAAAAGATAGTATTATCTTGATTGTTTCTATTGATTATTCATTGAGCCTCTTAGCTTGCTTGATTGTTCTTATTCTTCAATAGCCCCCTCGTGAGGATTGCACGTACATAATGAAGACTGCCAAGGTGTGCCAAATCGTTGGAAATATTGGAAGAACAATGTGACAAAAAGACTCATTATAGGCTCTGTACTCAGAGGGAGCAAACAAGATTAGCCTGATTGAAGCATGTTTCTATGAAGATGATTAGAAGGTTTGAAGATCGATGTTGATCTAGATGTGCTAAAGATGGGCCCGTAACTTTTCTGCTATGTAGAGGACTTCTGTATAAGAGGAAGTTGCTTTTGAGTTATGAACCTGGTGATATCCTTGGCAAAATGAATTGCAGATCCATCGACATTTCCCTAATGAAAGATTTGAAGAAGCTGCAAGACTTTGATATTGACTTAGTTGATTCTTTGATTCGTTCGTTGATCTATCTGATGATGTTTGTCTCTACTAAAGTCTATTGTTATTTGTTGGAATCAATTATGGTCTGTCGGATTCTACTATGGTTGTTGATAAATCACTCATTATTTGATGGATTTGATTATAATCTATTGGTGCTTGCTTCTAAGAGAATCCATTTGTCATCTGTTGGATTCAACTATGAATATTGATATTCGCTTTTGTGGTTGTCGACGATTGCTCCTGAGATAAGCCAATGCTGAGGTCTATTAATGTCTGCTAACAACTATTGATGTTTGCTTCTAAGAGAACCCCCAACTGAAGTTGGACGAACAACTAAATGTTGTTTGTTGAAATATTTAAGATCTATCATGGCTACATTTCTGATGACGAATTGGTTGCTAATGTTTATGTGAAGAAACTTGAATGACTAAGAACCCCCTTGAAGAGGGAGCACTAATTACATAGTATCATATTATGGACCATATCCTGTAGGTTGTGTGCAATGAGGCCTTGCAGTCTGGGAGATGTATTGTTGATTCCGCTTGTAGGCTGTGTTGTGAGACCTTGTGGTCCGAGAGATATATTGTCGATTCCCGCTGTAGGATGTGTGCGATGAGACCTTGTAGTCTGGGAGATGTATCATTGGCTCCTCCCATAGGTTGTGTTGTGGTACTTTGTGGTTCAGAAGATGTTTTGTTGCCTCCTCCCTTGGGTTGTGTGATGTAAGACCTTGTGGCCAGGGAGATGATTTGAGATGGATATTATGTATATTTCCTTATGATGAGACGGATGATCTTTCCCTTAGGTTGTGGGTTGTGAGACCTATGATTGGTCGGGAAGATTGATCTTAAGAGAGAGAATGAAAAGTACCTCCCTGGCTAAGAGGGGGTGTTGGAAAATATGATAACCATGGTCAATATTTTTACCTTGAAAAATAAATGGAAATTTAATTTTTTAAAGTTTGCCTCCAAATCTATTAGGTTAGTTGGACCCCTAAGTGACACCCATTCGACCCCCGCTTGAAGGCTATATAAAGGAGATCATTTTTCCTCATTTTGAAACATCAATCATGCATCTCTAATCCAGCAAAATTACAGGAATGTCGAGATTTAAGGAGGGTGAAATTTCAAGGACTTGAATTTTGACATGGCAATTCATCATGATTCTGGTTATGGTTTGGTTATTATTCTACTATGGTTATTTATGATGTATAAATGAATCTGGAATCTCTCTCTCTCTCTCTCTCTCTCTCTCAAGGTAGAACCTTTTTGGGTTTTCTCCTTGTGGGTTTTTCCCTGGCATGTGTCTAATTTTTGTGTCTCTTGTATTATTGTTTCACAGTTACTTTACTGCTCTTTCATGTTTATTTGTTGATGTTTTTCTTTTGTATAACTGCCTAAATGATATTGAATTTAATGTTATATGAAAACTAATGTTTACTTGATCATTGAAGTAGTTATTAGGTGAAGAAAATTTTAATTCTAGCAAGTATCCTAAAAAATCAACAAGTAGATCACAAATTCGTCGTATCCGATATGATACGTACGGATTCGTACCGAAATCACCGGATTCGATCATATCCATACAGGATACGTCGAATCCCGGGCTGGATTCGAGCAGCCGAAAAGTGCGATTTTGACTTATGAAAGTGCGATTTTGACTTATAAAAGTGCGATTTTGACAATTGTATGATGTATCAATGTATCAATGTATCATGTATGAGTATCTAAGTTCTTAAATCTATGTTTGAATCAATGAATTTGTATGAATTTGTGTAAAAAATATCTCATTTTTAATATCTTAATATATATATATATATATATATATATAACGTATCGTATCCCAGCCGTGTCCTGTTCTGGGGGTCACCGTATCCTGAATCCGATTCTCGAATCCCCGTATCCATCGAATCTCGAATCCCCATATCAGGTGACTTAGTTTTTTACTAAGCCTAGGAAAACAAGTGAACCCACCTTTTTAGTGTGACTTTATGAGATCATTAAAGTCGTGTGCATTTTTTATCACTTTATGGGGTCTAAAAGTACATTGTACTTTAATAATATTAAAGTGACTTTGTGAGATAAAAAGTACATGGTGCAAGTTATTAAAGTGACTAGAGTGGATCATTAATGAAGGGGGAGACATGATGGGGGGTCTATGTAGGAATAAATCTCCACCCTTGACCAAGGGAAGCTGAGATCTAATCTCAACCTTTTATCTTAGGGATAGGTCTTCTCATCATTATCGAGACTAAAAAGTGGGAAAAAGGCAAAAGGAGGATCATTCTTCATGTGTACATTTGGAGAAGAGGAGAGGAGAAGCTTAAAGGAGAAGCCCGAGATAGCAAACAAAATACAAGGAGAAGACCATACAGTGGTACGAATTTCTAGGCTAGAAGGTTGGCACGCAAACTGAGAATTTCGAGGGAGTCCAGTTGCATTTAATGTTGGTCTGACAATGCAAACTTCGAGAGGAGAAACTCTGACTTTTTGCACGAATTTAAAGGGAAAGAATTCTCAGTCTATGGCATGAAATTTGAGGGCAGAGAAGTCTATCAGTGGCACGAATTTCAAGGGCATAAAGTGTTAAACAATGGCACAAAATTTGAGGGAAGAGTCTAGATAGTGGTACAAATTTCAAGGGTAGAAGAACTGGATTGTCGCACTATTTTCTAGACAACAGCATGCTTTTCAAGGAGTTAGAATTTCTACGAGGAGATACATACCCCTATTGTTCAATTAATGTTGTAAATTTCTCTGAGAAAAAGCAAATAAAATCCTCTTCCTACTAGTTTTCCCTTCGAGGTTTTTCAAAGGTCTAATTGACCAAATACCAATGTCTAAATTATGTTCGTGCCTGTGAAATTTATCAGTTAATTTGTGAAAAAGTAGTGGTAGCTTCTAGTTTTTTAATTGCATTTACATTCCAGTTTAAATCAAAAATGAACAATGGGGTTTGGGCATTAAACTTGATGTACAAAACAAATTGAAACCAAGTGGGGCTACATGACACAATTTGTGTACATGGCATCAAAGCACCAAGTGAACCTACAGCTAATAAAGTGTAACCAGCAAGCATAAAACAACCTATATACCCAAATATTTGCGGTTGAGAAGGAGAGTGTTTGCTCATTTTCACTGTTGTGAAGTTGTGTTCGTTGAGAGGTTTAGATGGCTACTGTTTGATGGGGGAGAATAGGTTGAGTGGGGCTGAAAATTTTGGTCCATGAAAGGAGATAATAGTTTTGTTGCTTGAGGAGTTTGACTTGTGGGATATTGTCGAGAGTGCAACACAGCCACCTAATGATCTTGTTCAGTTGAAAAAATTCAACAAGCACAATGTAAAGGCTAAGAGGATCCTTCTTGATGCAATTAAAGATCACCTTATACCTCATGTATTAGGGAAGTAGTTTGCCTATGAGATGTGGGATTCCCTGATAAAGCTTTGTGAAAGCACCAATGAAAATAGGAAGATGGTGTTACGGGAGAATCTAAGAAACACCAAGATGGCCAAGAGTGACAAAGTTGTTGAGAATTAGGTAGGACAGTGATTAATTCAAATTATCTTCTTGATAATCACTTGTGAGCTTACTTCTTTTACTTATGTCTTCTCTTCTTAGCTAATTAAGTCTCAGACTCTTGAGAAGCAGGGCTAAAGTGCTTCTGCACTATCGGGGACAGAAGACAAAAAGAGTTGATCTTCTATGGACAATAGGAGTGAAAGGGCTAATTGCAAAGGAAGGTCAACCAGTAAGTAAGTTGAGTGCCTTGTCTTTATTTTATTGGGTAGATTGAGGCTCTGAAGGATTAGACCTCAATCCCAAGGGCTATCATAGCATTGTACAAGGGTTGTGAAGGGCTATGATCCCTGATATCGGAGCCCTATGATTTGCTCAATAGCATGATTGGTCACTATATGGTTACGTAGTCAACCATATAATGTTGACTATTCAGCGATGAAAATGTTGCACAACAATTTCCACTGCAAATCTAATATAGATCTAATTTGATAGCAGTTTCTATAAGCTCTTAGACGATAGATAAAATGCTTACCATGATCAATATTTAGCAATCCCTACAACATAGACCGACTGGATAGAAAGGCTTTACAATATTTACTTGAGTGTGCAGATTTCCTTTTAAATGGAATCCCAATTGTGTCTTTGTGATCAGGTCAGGCAAAGTGTATTAAAGACAAGAAAATAAGTGTTGTAGCAAGGCCTTTGTCTCTTCTCGTATTTCCTTTGTTTTGGCTTTAAGGTCACCATTCCTGGGAATATCCTTGTTTTTCATGCTTGTATACATTTGGGCAAGAAAGTATCCAAATACACCAATCAACATATCTGGCCTCTTTACGGGTTTCTATTTGCCCTGGTTAATGCTAGTTGTGAATATGATTTTTTGGTTCACAACTACTTCCAAATCTTATGAGCATTGTTGTTGGGCATCTTTATTACTTTTTGACAGAGATCCATCCTCGCGCTAGTATACTAAAGACACCACTATAATGACTTGGTGTTGAAGCCAACTTGTTGTTGATCCTTTGGTATGGCTAGACAATTCGATGAATCTGCAAGATGAAGAAACCTCAACACTTACAATTCATGCAAGAAAAGGAAATATGCATCAATAGCTAATGTTGAGGACAAGGATGAGCATCCACCTTAGAAGAAGACAAAGAAATCCATTATTTGAATTGTAACTCTTCAAGATGTCTACCTCTTTCTCTATTCTTGGGATGAGTTACACTTCTCCTCAAATAACTCCTCCCTCATGGAATTCAATTCTCCTATTATTGGCTCAAGGAATGAATTCATTTTGCAATTCCTTTGCTTTCTCATCTATTTAAGCAAGAACAAGTGAGAGTTCAGAGTAGCATGTTCATTCTAAAGGAGTTAATGTTGAGTCTGTGCAAGAGAAGTGTGAGAGCAAGTGAAGAGTAAGAGCAAGGGAAGAGTTGGAGCAAGTGTGAAGGACAAGATCTAATCAAGAAAAAGAGGAGATCTTCAAGCAAAGAGCAAGAGCAGTTCAACTGCAAGTTGATCAGGCATTGGTGACTTTATTCACTCTCATTTTCTCTCTATCTTTGTACTATGTTGAACAATTGAATAAATCTAATAGAAGAAGAATCATTTGAGTTTTCCCCTCGTGGGTTTTGCCCTGGTCATTGAACCTAACTCTCAGCGCCTCATATTTGTGCTTGGTTGTCTTCATATGATCCTTAAGTTTATGTTCTATCTACAATTGTTGACCTGAAAAGTTGTGAAGAATAAATATGCATTCTAAGTAATTGTAACAACATAGAACATTCAATTTTCTGCGAAGTACATTCAGTTTTATGCAAAGTACATTCAACTTTCTGCAAAATACATTAAGTTTTCTGCAAAGTACATTCAACTTTCCACTAAGTACATTTAGTGTCATTCAGTTTTCTGTAAAGTACATTCAACTTTCTACTAAGTACATTTAGTGTCATTCAATTTTCTGTAAAGTACATTCAATTTTCAGCATGTACATTTAGCTTTTTGCATAGTACTTTCTAGTTTCTGGAAACATTTTTTAATTTCTGCACAAAGCTTTCAAATTTTAACATCGACCCCCTTCCTTTTGCTTGGCCACAACCTTGCGCTGCCCTTTGAGGCCCTCGGCCCCCCTTGAAACCCTATCCGCAGCACTAAAAGGGCTCATCCCTTCGCCGCTAACCCTGTTAGGGCCTTTTGTTGCCCAATGTCAGCCTTTTGAGGGTTGAGGTCAGCCCTAGAGGGCTTCTCTCTCTTGGTCGTAGGCCTATTAAACCTGTTTCCCTCCATCGTTGCCCCTTCCCAGCATCTACCCTCATTTTGGCATTTTCCTAGCCCAGCCCCTCATTCTAGCCCTCATTCAGTTGTTATTCAGTCATTAATTTTATATTTCATCTCTAACATTTGGTTTTGCAGCAATTCTAGAGCTAAATTGGTGGTTGCAGGTAGTCAAGTCCATTTGAAGCCTCATTAGCCGTCTACGAGACCATTAGGCCTCTTGGTTTTCTCCCTAACCCTCTAAATTCATCATTGTCCTCATTTCAATTTCAAAATCATTTTATGACAGCAGTATATTTAGGGGTTAAACCAGTGTGGAAAAAGTCGGCAAAAAGTCCCAAATTTTTCCCGGAGCCGACTTTATCGGCCGACTTTTTCATCCCTGAAAAAGTCGCGATTTTATCCTCAAAGTCCCGACTTTTTCCAAAAAATCGTGAGTGAGGTAGTTTCTTTAATAAATTTTTAATTTTTTTTCGAAAAAATCAGGATTTTTTCCAAAGATTAATATTTTTGTATTTTTTTAGTTTTGTCGATTTTTTGCCAACTTTATCGAGTTTTTCAACTTTTGGACCCTTGCCGATTTAATCCCGACTTCGACTTTTTCCACATCGGGTTAAACACACATTTAAAATAAGCCAAAATGCATCTAATAATTCCCCTAAGGCATCAAGAATTAATCTAAAAGAAAATTGGGTGCATATAAGTTAGTATTTGTGGACTGTGTACTAATTTCCAGATCTAATATGTTTGATATGGCCATATAAAATCACTTACAGTAATGATAAAATAACATAATCTTGACATAATAATCAATTTACAAGCATATTTTATCATTTCCATTGTTTAGGCTTGCATCTATTGGCATATTTGGTCATTGTTTGAAGCTTGTCATAATTATTTAAGGGTTGATATACACTGCATAAAGATCTAATATAAAATTTACAATGGTAAAAAAAAGTGTTAAAAGTCATCTAATTTCACTTAGCTCTTGTTCCTTGCATCTTGTGGATCTTGGATAATTGTTTAATAGTGGAATTGGGTTTCACTCTTGTTGCTGCAATCATTCATTTATTGGCTGCTCCATCTTGCATTCCATTGAATTTTTGCATCATTGGCATCCATTTGCACTCTTGCATAAACATATTTCTACTTTGCATGTGCTCTTATTGAATTGATAAATGTTTAATGAGATTGGCCAATTGCTCTAAGTAACATTGTGGATTAATGCTCTTGTTTCTCATTGCCCATCATTGATATTGTTGAGTTAAATAGCTCTTGTGGATTTGTAATCTAAGTCACTCTTACTCAAGTTTAATCATAATTGTGATAAGGGATCTAATTGTGTCCATAATGAATTTAATCTCTCTCTTGTGTATTTATTTGGAATATTGAAGTTCCATTGTTATAATCTTGAAGATTTGTTAATTGTACTTAAGAGATCTTTGTCTAATTTTCAATTTAATTGTATGTTTTATTAGCAATTGTCTATTGGTAATATTGGCAACATTTTTTGGCACTGTTTATTTTGAGCACTTTCTCCTGTGGTGAAGATTATCATTTATTCATTGTTTTAGCTTGCTTCCCCTTGGTTTCTTTCTCACAACCTACTCTAGAGACTAGTTTCAAAATAGCGGGGGGAGAGGATTCATCTAATTAGGCATTTAACTTAAAATAAACCAAGATTATGCATCTCGCTTAAATTTTAAGAATTGCATCTCATTTAGGATAGTGAAGCATCCTAAGGCAACAATTGTTCATCCGTTTACTTGGTAATAATTCATAAAGGACAAGTACTTGTCTCCATTATGTCACTAGTCTTTCAAGATAAATCTAATCTAGTCAATGAACTTGCTAAATTAACCAAGTTTCTAGGCCATTCAGTTGTGTCACCCGGACTTGTTGGTTGCCAACAAATCTCTCATCTTCACATTTCATAGGGAATACCCCCCATAGCCTGTTATAGGGAGACAACTAGGGCGGAGAGGGCGACGATCAGAGTGATAGCCCCGCCTTGAGCGTTGTCACATATTGCCTATACAATTTGGGCAACAACATGGTCGAAATTACAAGAGGAGATGGAGCGAAGTGGAGATCAGTTTGAAAACCACAAAGAGTGTGTGATTGGCTTAGCAAGGAAGTTAGGGTTTGCAGCAATCAGTGATCGAATCAGCCAAAAAGAGGCAAAAGAAAGGTGACAAATAGCCTCAACCTAGTCTAGAACTAGCATGACCATACAGTGTGCATCTTTGTGCAGAAGGCAGAATTAGCACGATCACATAATAGCACGAGAGTGTAGGGGTTGTATCAGTTGTTGAAGTTTGATTTGCTCTAAAAGAGAAGCATTCCCATGCTGTAAAAAATTCCAAAGTTTATTTGTTGAGCTAACAAAAAACACACACAAAGTTGCAAGTTTTCCCCGAAGTTGGGGTTTCCTGGGTATATCTTGTGTTCTATGTGTGAGATGTGTTTTTTTTTATTTTTTTATTTTCCGATGTGCATGCTAAGTTAGAAAAATCAGTATATTTGCAATTTAAGTTTCCATTGCAGTTGTTGTTTATATTTCAGGTTTTTAAACTTGGAAAATTGCAAATCAATTATTGGATTTTAAGGAAATCTAATAGTCATGAATCAGACAAAGAGGAAGCCCAATTTGTAAGAAAGTTGAAAAAAGGAATTGAAATGCTCAAAGGTAAGGTTCCATCCAAGTGTTTTGGGTGTTGTGGCAGAATAGGTCACTATGCATCTAAATGTCCTTATGCAAAATCAAAAGATAGTGATAAT
Organism: Pinus albicaulis; assembly: GCA_034641835.2. NCBI lineage: Eukaryota > Viridiplantae > Streptophyta > Pinopsida > Pinales > Pinaceae > Pinus > Pinus albicaulis. The sequence continues at coordinate 1,786,369,494 of CM076580.1, read as the reverse complement.
AAAGAAAAATTCAAATCTCTTGATCATAAAAGAAGAGGATATATCAAAGGAAAAGTTTGTACTCCAAAGCAGATAGCGATTGTGAAAGCGATGAGTGCATGCCTAATGACGAGATAGGAGAAATCTTATTCATAGCCATGAATGATCAAAATTTTGAAGAAGAGATTGAAGTGGGAGTGGATTTTGAAGGAGAATTTGTAAGTTCCCTCGAAGAATAAGACATCTAAGGAAAAAGGCCAATCAATTAGAACAATAACTACAAGAATATAAGGATAAAGGATGTGATGCACATTCAATCATTCTTCTGAAAATTGAACAAGAAGAAACCAAAAGAAAAAGGAGATTATGTCAGAATAGCTGAAAGAGAAGGAAGAACATTGTGAGAAGATGGAAGAATAAATTGTCTTTTTGAGAAAGGAATTAAAAGTGTCTCAAATCAGTTGAACAAAAATTTGAGACTAATAAAAGGTGTTAAATCATTAAATCACATCCTTAGTTGTCAAATATCTCCATTAATAAACACAAGTGTTGGTTATGAAGAGAACCGAAAGAACACCAAGGGAGAGTCAAGCTCAATAGTAGCAAAAAAGGGTTGCAAGGAACCCATCGGCTATGTTGATGCACTCAATAACAATTTAAAGGGTCAACAAAGTCATGAATCTTCTTTCATCAAAACAAAGTTGAGTCATTCAAAAAAAGCTAAGAGAGATTCAACAAAATCAGAAAAAGCAGAAGATAGAAGCCATGCAAATACACTAAAAGGCAACAATACAATTATGGATCGACAACAATATGGCAAAGAAAGCAGGAAAAGTAGATTAAGCAAAGTTATTCCTTTCAACAGGCAATATACACCCAAGTACCAAAATTTCTTTTATGGATATTGCTACTCATGTAATATTTTTTGCCATAAAGCAGTTGATTGTAGAGCCCATGCAAGAAGAAATTATGGAAGGAAAGAATTTCTTAAAACTCCAATGAACGGCTATTTAAGCAACAAATCTAAACATACGTTTGAAAGTGGTATTAGAAAAGGCAATTCTTGAATCTGGAGCTTTTTCCTCCCTCTCAAGTTTCCAAGGTAAACTTTTATTGAGTTATTTAAGTGATTTTCCTTGCTAGTTTGCATCTTCCGTAGTAGAAAATTATATATCAGACCTAGCATTTATTTCATTTTAACTCCTAGCCTTCTATCATATTGATGTTTATAAGCATTGATCTTCTTAGATCACTAATGAGGCCCCCACAGAAATCTATGAATTGGCCTTAAGTAAGCGGAGAGTGCGTTGAGGTGACAATGAGTGTATCTCTTGTGTGCTTATCGTTTAGCACTTTGACCAAACCTTGAGAAGGTTGTTAATTTATGCAGTAACAAAATCCTTACCTCATCCTTGCCCCCTCATGCCTTCCTATCCTTTTCAATGAGGTTGCTTCTTTTGGATTTACACCTTCTAGGTCCTAACATGATATTCAATGGATAAGATATGATATAATATGACAACTGTATTATTGTCCAATAAATGACCACAAAAGTGTGTTAATGGCATTGTTTAGTATAATAGTAGTGTTACAATATGGGAGCACAAAAGCCTCTATAAAGCATAAAAAAAACAATGGTCATTTGACTCCCAATAATTATAAGACTTCCATCACTGACCATACCTTCTCTAAACTTTGTCACAACCCTTGATTTTTACTAGTCCAACTAGTTTGCATGTAGCGAGCAGAGAGCTAAGGGAAACACTTGCTTCAAGAAAAACAAAGATAAAATGGCTCCAATTCAATCTATGGCCTATCATTAAGGAGGCTAAATAAAGGTTGTAGAAGTTTTAATATTGTTTTGCTGACTTTCCAAACTCCTTTGATGTTAAAGTTAAACATTTACTCATTGAGTGGCTTTGTACTTATGGGTTGCCTAATCCTTCAATGCCTACTATTGTGCACTTTTATGACAGTGTGGTGTGCAATTTCCACACATATCATGTGTTTTTGAAGAGCGTCAATAATACTATTGGTGTCAAATAGGGTTGTTCTATCCCCCACCCTCTTTGAGGTCTAAATTGATGAGTTAGAACAATCCATCAAAAAATATTTTGCACTCGATAATGATGTGTTGTCTACTTCATCAAGTCCGCACCCCACTCCTTTATGCAAAGGATGTGGTTTTGTGTACCTCCACTCTTGAGGGGTTACAAACGTAGATTGATGCTTTGGGTCACTTTTATGATCTTCAAACATTGGTAGTCAATCTTGGAATTAATGTGATCTTCAATACAACTAAAGAGGTTCTTTCTTAGTATCAATTTTCTTTTCAAGGAAACTTGTGAATATTATCACCTCCTATGGCTACATAGAGATCATCTTCATAAGTCCCACCTTTATTTTGTTTGAGAGACCTAGGGGTTGCAAGCGCGAGGGGGATCGTGCACTACGACCTTGGAGGACAAATGGAATTAACTTATTTTTGGAGTTTGGGTGCAATATCCAATTACCAAGTGAACATGTATGCGTTACTACAAGAAATTAACTTGGCCACTAAAATTCCCATTAACGCACTAATTATAATGGGGGATTTCAATAACACAATTAGATATTTCAACCTTGGAACTACTCCTACAAACCTTAACCTAAGTTCTCTTTCCAAGAGGATTGTAGCAAGCCTATCCGCCATTCCTGAAACACAAACTAAGCATGTATTAAGGGAGTTAAACACGCTCACGGATTCATTGATCAATCAAATTGTCCCACTTGCTCTAGGCACAATGAGGGTCAATCGAACCATGCAGGTAGTCCCAGTTCCATAACCTTAAGTCAACGAGCAGTGGTGGTTATGCATTGCAAAGGCTAGCACTTCATGCAATGATTTGAATATCAGAAGGGCACGTGGATGGGAAAGTGGGTCATGTGGATAAATGGATATTAACACACTAGAATTCCCTCACATAGAAGAAATGTTGAAGAATGCTTGAGGACAACGCAAGGGTGATGCAAACAGGAGATTAGGAATGGGATATAAGGGTCTGCATACAAGTGCAAGGAAGCATTTACTTCTCAATCATGATGGTTAAGTTACATTCCCCTTGCACAATCAAATTGTTGTAGGTTGATGAGTTAGGTGTTGGAAGCAAGGGTTTACATGTGGGCGAGGGGGAGCAATTACTTTGCCATCAGTCCACCATTGAGCATTACATACAACATAGTTCTCAAGAATGGATTTGTTAGTGTGGACTGTTTGTCATGGGAAATTAAAGTTGCACAATCGCTTTCCCCAATGCTTGGAGCACCCTGCCATCTCCTAGAGGTAACAATCTAAAACAATATACCGGGATTGTTAGTAGACATTGCCAGCCTTGTGACTACGCCCTTAACCAATTTGTAAAGAAAGAAACAAATTTTTGGATGCAGTAATGGACATTAGGGAAGGTCAACAACAAAACTCGGAAATAATGTCAAGTTCAATGGAAGCTGAGGTGCAGTTTGAAATTCTCCCTCAACATAAGGATAGATAGGTTTGCCAACTCAGTTTGAATCATTGATGGAAATATTAACTAAACAAAGGAATTAGATTCAAGAGCCAAGAGTTGAAACGGATGGACTAAAACAACAATTGGAAGGTGTAAAAGAAACACAACAAGAAGGCATCTGAGTCACCATATCCCCAGCATCTATGATCAACTTTGTACATCTTGCCCCAGTCAATCTACCTGATTTGAATCAATAGTTCATATAGTCAACATAGAGACTTTAGATGATTAACATCGATGTTTACTCATTGTAATTTTCAATATGCCAGTTAAATGTTCTAAAGTCTTGGCCTAAGAATATAGGAAATATACATATAGGCATCTCTAGATGTACATAACAAGTCTCTTGTCTGGGAGGTTAGTAGATTTTAGACTTGTTCTAGAATATTCTAGAAAATCCTCGAACTCAAGTTTTTGGATGTAACTTTGCTATGTTTCTACAAAAAATATGCTAAACTATTTTTACTTATTACTATTAAATAAATAAATAAAAATTACCCAAAAAAGAAAAAAATCATCAAAGAGACCCTACTTCCAAATTCATATTAGGACATACCATCAAAGAGTGTGCCCTTTCATGCCCTCACCAAGCTTCTTATATTTATGGATCTACAATTGTTGTGCAAAACTCAATCACAAAGAGTGATTTTGCAATGAAACAATCTCGTTATCTAATATCCACAATATTTGGGTGAGAGCATGAAAGACTAATGATACATTTTGACCGCATATTGGGGAAATTGGAGGATACTACTATACTAGCAATTTGGGCAATTAATTGACCTGAGGATGGATCAAGTTGGATAGAGAAGTGATATAAAGTTGGGCTAGCAATACAGTAGTGTATGTAGCTAAAAATAGGAGCTAATTGTAAGAAAAGTAAACATAGGAGCTAAAATTCATGTTTCCCTACTTACCTGGGTATGCATAGGGATCACTATTTTGATGTAATGATGGCCTAGCATCTACACTTTGAAGGGATGGTTATTGCAACACTTTTTGTAATACAAGTATCATGTTTTTTTTTCTTTTTCCAAAATGGAATTAATAGGATTTACAATTAAATGTGTGTCCAATGTGCAAATAGGAATATGCAAACAATCATTCTACATCTATAAGAGTAATAATCATATAAACAAAGTACTAACCCTATGCTTCTTATACTCTACAAATTTGTTTATTATTTTAACTAATTTAAATAAAAATATCTTAGGTTTGATGCACTGACCTTCAACTCTGGCAATTCAATCACGCATGCACATTCAACAACTTCAGCACCAACACGCTCTGCAAAGTAGCATATGTTTTACATAAGTTGACTATCTGCTTAATCAAAAAGAGGTTGTCTTGCAGTGTTTCAAATCTTCCTAATATTGTTACCCACTTTCAATGACAAAGATCGAGGACAACATATTGCGAGCTTGCAATTAAAGAATAATTTTGTAAAATTGAAAAAGAAAAGCTTTAATACATAAAATTAAAATCAAAACGAAAATTTTAAACTAAACAATAAATTAAAATCAACCATTACTAAAACTTTTAGACCTTTAGGATTTCAAGTTCATGCACAAAACATTTTTACTTTTCAATGCCCAATTAAAGGATTTAAGGTTCTAGAACCAAACAACACATATCTAAACATGATGAATATGAATTTCATTTCTTGTACCATACAAGTTATACAACAATCTATTGTATATTAACATTGCAAATATTACAATCTATCAATTTATCCATCAAGGATCAATTCTTGACTTAAGCTTGAGATTTTGGAGCTATAAATGACCATAAGTGGCTAAAAAACTTGTTCTAACCCAACAAAAGTACAAGAAACTCTTACTTTATTCCCCAATTGACATCCTCTAATAAAGTTTATTATGCTTAGAATGATGACATTTTCACAAAACTAATCTAGTTTGATTGTAGAAATGTAAATTGTGGATGTTTAAAGAAAGTTTTTTCACCAAGAAAAATCGAATGGCCACAACATTCAAGTTCATTGACAATTCATGCATAGAATTTAATCATTATGGTGATGCAAGCCCTCCTCCTTAAACTCCACAACCTTCATCATGACCTCTTTCTAATGTAGTAGTGCTCACTTGATTTTCATTCTAGGCTAACAATTTTAGTATTTTTTTCTCTAGGAATTTCTATCGAATAATACTTTCACATTCCAAGACACCTCACACTCAATGTTACCTTCTCAAATATATCTTAGCAAGGTAACTTCAATTGGAACCAATGTTGTTTGTCAATGTCTACAAAAAAATGCCTACCAAAATGCCTGGTTATTGATTCCAATTCTCCAAATGACTCATCAAGGGCACTTCAATATTTCTAGGAAATATAGCTTGAGCTTTGTCAACATTGCTAATAAATGGTTGGAACATTATCTCTACTTCAGAAGCCTCTCATTATGAAATCAAATGTGGGTGCCATGTTGGCATCAACCTTTAGGTTGTTTACTATTCTTCCTTTTTTTCAAGAATCAACTCTCTATTTTATAGATATAAAAATTTGAAAAATCGAAAATTTAACTATTTGAAGACCACATATACAAATTGTTTTTTTCCATCTCTTTTATTTCTCTTCTCTACTCTACAAGACCACTATCATGTACAAATATCAATGGCATTGAGTCTAAATGAAAAAACTCCAATCACAAGGTTTAGATTGTTGAAATTTTGATGTTTTGTGTTGTTACAATCACTTAAATCTGAAAGTTTTTTACGCTGCAAAATAAGTTAAGTAATTGCAGATAGAACATAAATCATATAAACCATATGCACAATGAAAGACAACCAAGAACTCAATGAGACACAGAGAAGTTAGGTCAATCACCAGGGCAAAACCCACAAGGAGAAAACCCAAACAAATTCTTCTTCTATTAGAAATCAATTGTTCAATAGAGATACAAAGTACAATGAGAGAATGAAGAATTTCACCCAAATCTGAAAAATATCTTTGATAGTAGTAGTTGATGCAAACATGAATCACTTTGGCTCTCCAAGATTTTCTCTTACTCTCAAAGTCTCTCTCTCACACAATCTCCTTCAAGTCTCTCCAACTCTCTCCCAAGTTCGAATTCACAATGCACAAGTGAGGTGAGATGATATGAGACACACATATATAGGAGGGGGCAATGAATTATTGACATACCGGAGGAGCAATATGCATGCATTGAGGAGTTACATATGCCAGAATAGGATAACGTATACCATAAATGAGAGGAGTGTAACTTATGCATTTAGGAGAGAAGTGTAATTTATGTATTAAAGAGGTGTATGAGGAATTTTTTTATGACAAAGTCATTAAAGTGTGTAAGAGAGTGTAAGAGGTGTGTAAGAGCATTAAAGAGAGAGAGAGAGAGAGTAACATATGCATTAATTGAGGGGAGTTACATATGACATGATTGAGATACTTGAATTTCTTTTTAATAATAATATAATAACATCATAATAATAATAATAATAATGATGAAGATGATAATGATGATGATGATGATGATATTGATGATTAAGTCGAAATTGAACTATTAGGATTGATTGATGATCAAAAGGGATTTTCCATCAACAATGCTTGATTACCAATTGATGCAAGGTGATTTACTATTTTTTGAAAGACATACTTGAGACTTTCTATTTTTAGAAATTCTATTTTTATAAATTCATCCGTTAGCTGCCAATTTTCAACATAGACAAAGTTGGCAAATACCACTACTAATTATAACGCACATGTAAATTCCTCAAAACACACTATAGTTGAGAAAATATGAGACAAGATTGTATTAATGTTGCAATGAATATGCAACTAGGCCAGTTTGAAATTGTTCGTCCATCAACATACTCACATTACATTCTTCAACACATCATCTCTCAGATGCAAAATTAATATTAGCATAGGACCATTATAGTAATTTAACCCGAAGCACTAACCTCTACATTATTTCTTTCAATTTCAACACATGTCATATAAGTTCACTAACATGATTTTTCATAATACAAAAGTAGAGCTAATAAAGTTTAATGTTGGAGTTTGTTGTTTGCTCCTCCAACAAATTCCTTAGTCACCATGTTTAAATTTTCTTTAGAATATTTGACTCAACATATGCATAACTAAATTTTACTTTGCAACCAACTAACCAACAAATTCTTTAGGGTTAGGAGTTATCACTTCACCTCAAATAATTTTGTACTTATTTTTTATATTGTATCCTTCAAGGATTTCCCTCCACATTGCCTCCGCCATTAAGAACACTAGGAAGTTAGCACCTAAATCATTATAGTCAACTATTTTCACCATCAAGTTCAAAATTCTCCAAATTTGAAGGAAAAACAAACAAATTCATTCGTATTCACCTTTCAAATTCCACTACACAATAAGCATGCTATTTCACATTAATATCACTTAAATTTCCCTGTAAACTCGTTATCTTTAACAAAACATTGTTTAAGTTATTGTATATATCAAAATCAAGAATGTTGTTTACCAAATCAAACACAAAATATTGTGAGCCCAATGCAATAATTGTACTATTTATGACCAAAAAAGTTTGGTCATGGGGTATGTTGTCTCCACTAATACTTTCTTTTAGTTCTAATTTTGGATGAAGTTTCTAGTGATCTTTGTGCATTGAGAACCCAATGGGTTGGTGCAATCCATAACACATGCAGTGTGCAAGTCCCTAATAAATCCCATCAAAGAGGAGGAGTTTCCCAATTTATGGTGACAATGTATCCATAGGCATGGACGACAATATGAACGTCATCATAGTCTCGAGGACAGATACATAGATTTGAATAATGTACTCTTTATTTGGCATTTGTTGGACTGCAAACTAGAATAAAACAATAAGCCCTAACTTACATTCCATTAATAAGATATACATATAAATACAATCTTTTTATGACCTTTGGATTCAACTTCTCTTGAACTTCTAATGATGGTTCATATTCTTCACCATAACCCTAATGGATTAGGTGTCTAACATTCCCCCACTTAATCTGAATAGGTACATGTGAACCAAAAAGAGAGATTAGGACAGTTGTCAATGGCTAAATGTGCTCTTTGAATCTAGTGGTTTTAGAATTACCACAAACCCAATGGCTAGTGGAAAACAAGAACTCTCTAACTCAAATCTAAGACTTAACAGTTCCCAAAAGAATTCTTATTTCTACTTATTTGAAGTATTAGCAAACGGTCATTTTAGGATTACCAAAAACCCTAGAACTCAACTCTAAAGCTCAACGGTTCCTAAAACATTTCCTAATTTACTTAGAAGTTGATGACGTTTACTACTAGAAGTGATCACATATGGCGATTTGAAGATAACCAAAAATTGTTGTCTTGCAAAAGATGCAAGTCCTCCACTAAATGGTGGTTTCGGGAAGACAAAAAACAGAATCATGCCCATGGCTTCAACTCTAGTTACAACTCTAACTCTGACTCAAAGCTTGAGGCTCTAGTTTTGAGTCTTGATAGTGGCACAAGCTCGATTGTACATGCTTGACTGATAGGGCTTCATAACTAGAAGCCTTATTGTCAATCACTAGTATTATTCACCCCAATAAATACAAAGTGAGAGGACAAATGTTTCCATAGTGCTCACAAGGATAAAGATCAAAAACCATGATCCTCCATGTGAACAACTCAATGAGAGCATCAACTTCTACTGAAAATGCACCATTTACAAAGCAATTTAACTAGTAAACTTACAACAAAAACTACTTGCAAGTTACCAATGTTCTTGATTCTAAAGTCAAATTAATCTTCAAAATGGATGTGATGTCAACTTCTACTATATGTGTCACCTATTAGTTCACAGCTTCACAGCCTCCAATAGAGATTTTTTTTTTTGGGTAACAGCGTTGAAAATTGCCTTTTCAATCTTTGAAATATTGAAAAGCCAAAATCATAAAAGTGAAATGCATAATGAGAACTTGCAATTAATAAAAAAATGATATATTCTACAGTAACAGAATCCTCAACAATCAGTGTATCACTTTGACATTCAACTCAATCTTTATTAATCTGAACATGAGTCTGCTTTGAGACCCACACAAGCCAATGCAATGTGGTTATCCAAATTTACAATTTTCCAGACTGTTCTCAAATATTCAAGCTTAATTGTGAATTTTCTCTGGATGGCTAACATGATGTTATTAGTCCCTCAAACTCTAACAATTGCATTACCCTTTCATATGGCCTCTTGGACATACTCCACCTGAAACAAATGAGCATTTGGTGAAAACATCGTGATTTCTCTATCATATCTTGTCATTCTCGCAATCACAAAAACACCTTCAAAAATCTAAACCTAAGTGTAAAATACTCCTCAGCTAAAGACAATTTTGTTGAGAATAGAGTAGCATAAATATGAATATGCCTTGTCTGCAACACTCATTGTACTATTATATCCAGAGAGTTATTGATCCAAATTCTTCAGAGAAACAAGTGTAGCGAGGAGAAACACGCACAAAATTCGTTGAGAATCTTTGTTAACCATAGTGGACAAAGCCTGAGAAAATGGCAAAGTAACACATAATGATAGAGTGAGCAAATCTAAGCAGAAGTGACATTAAATCATAGAGTTGGAGCTCCCTCTAATACCACTATGCAACTAAGAACCATAATAAAATGATAAGAATCAGTTGCATTTCATTAATAAGATACATCATATGCATATAAATACATTGTTCACAATTGTTGGATTCATCTTCCAAGGTGTCTTGTACTCTCGATGATGGTTCATATTTATCACCATACATTAACGGATTAGGTGTCTAACAACAATCTATCATTTATAACGGTGACTTAGGATATAACTCATATAGTCATATAGGTTAAATATTAATTTACTTATATAATTCAAAATTTTATTGGACAATGAGTTGCATCATCTATTGTTGTCCTTGGGCAAATTGTTGTTGTCTTTGAGCTAACAAATTGGCTATTTGTTGTTTTCCTTTAATCATCACTTGCAAGAGATCTCTAGGATAATGTTCTTCTTGACAGCTTTTTTCCTCCATGACTTTACTGTCGGAAACCTTTTTTTTTTTACTGTAATGTTACTTGTATCTCTTGGAACCATACAAGGCTCATACACTCACAAGGTGGCAGGATGCAAAACTCTGATACGACTATAAGGTCTCGGGGTAATTTTACCCTTAGGGTTTTACGTTTGTCTGGGGTTCCCAATAATTCGACAACAGTATGTTTATTCATTCATATAATAGTAGTCATTCATCTATGTAACATACAAATATACAACTCTTCAACATTAGTATAATCCATAGTATTAAAAACCGGAACCGGTGACCGGACCGGTGGACCTAATGAACCAGGTTTCTGACTGGAACCGATCTAACCAGGACTGGTCAAGGCTAAATGAACCGGTTTTTAAAAAATACATTAAATAATTAATTTAAATAACAAACAAACAAAACTATTTTTAAGATTTGCAACCATGATTCCAAGCCAATAGAGACAAAATATGAAAAATTTTCTCATTTATATACCATGAAAAGGTGAATATATCAAAATGCCACCGAGTGCAATACATATCATCGAAAAAATACATAAGCGATGAGGCTCCAAATGGCCCATAAAGTGAAAAAACAATGCTACAAGCTATGAGGCCATTGGCCTATAGTCTACTACAAATCTACATATATGATATTAGTGATCAACATTATCACTTGAAACTTCTCATCATGATCAAACTCAGTTGGTTAAGTCTCGACTACCAAACTTTGCAACTGCTCGAGTCACAAACTTCTCTATTGGTTCAGTGACTTGAGTCTCAAACTAAGTTGTTGTTCACAAATTGCCTTTAGCATGCCTTGTTGTACCTGATTATGCTTGAAATTATCCACAATGAACCTGTAGAAACAGTTGTCGCCCTGTGGCCAACAACGGCCCCGTAGCAGTGTTGTTTGAACCTCAGACTATCCTCAAATCTCGCCACAGACCTTGGTTGTAGAGTCATTGAATCCTTCTACTGGCGAGAAATCTTCTTAATGTACCAAATCAATAATGAACAATTTGCCCAAGATGAATGATAATATATAATGGATGAAGAGAGATGACTAACTAGGGTGGAATCTTTCTCCAACGAAATCTGATAAAAGCAAGCTAGGGTGGGATCACCTCCACCAAAACTAGATAAAGAGAAGGGGTCTTAAAACACTCATATCCTCAGCTCAGAGAAAAAGAGATATTTAGTCAAAATCGATGACACAAAAATAATTCTAACTCCCTTCTATTTATAGATTTCCTCATGGGGTTCTCTCTATTGTGAGTGGTTGAAAGTGCACCCCCAATTTGGGCTTCTTGCCCCAACTACCCCAAAATTCACCCAATGTTGCCCCAAGCACTGTATAATTGAGATTTCACCTTTATTATAGATTATAGCCTACGAGGTTGGTTAGGCTACTTCGTCCTCCCCAGGCCAATTAATTGGAAGAGGACATTACAGTCCCCCCTTCCCGAAATTGCTTTCCCTCAAGCAATTGCAAATTTGGGTGTTGCAAAATTCGCTCTCCTTCCCATGTTGTGTCTTCATTAGGTAGGTTTTTTCATCAAAACGAATATTCTAAAATCACTCTGCACCTTAATGTTTTTTCTCGTACTACCATGATTGCTTTTATAAATTAGCTCTAATTGTCCTTTTTCATCCAAAGGGTGTGGCTCCATGGAAGTAGTGGCATGTTGCCTGACGACCTTCTTGAGACATGATACATGGAAGGTGTTGTGAATTTTGCTTTCTCTTGGCAACTCTAGCTCCTGGGCCACCTCGTCAATCCATCAGAGAACTTTGTAAGGTCCACAAATCAAGTCTAACACAAACCAATTCCAGGTCATACAATTAATGTCAAGGTCTGAATGTCACTGTACTTTGGTTTAGAATACAATGAGAGGTTTGTCAACAAGAAGCACATGATATTATTAGATTAATAAATCAAATTCAAGCTTCTCATCATAGCATCGGTCACCTCAACAAACTTCGAAATTAATGATTGGATTAGTGCATTTGGTTCTTGAAGTTACACTGATACACATTGAGATTGCAATGGGAATTTTTTCCATTTATTGACAATTGTAGGATCACTGTGTCTGCTCCTCTTATTCCCCAGGTCTAAACAATATCAAGAGCTATAGTGAAAAGGTTATACAATAGGTGGTTATACCAATTTTGCTATACTTCAACTTACTAGGTCTAACTAAACATTTGAATTTCTTCAGAGGTTTTCACACTAGGTCTCAACAAAATGTATGAAGGTCGGTTTCTTCAGTTACTGAAGGTATACAATCATAGTTAAATGCACTTCATTGGTCTAGGTATATGTTCAAAAGTTGTGACTGAGATGATGTTAAGAGCAAGACCTGCAATCAGATTAGCTCAAGCGAATCCCAACTAATTAAATGAGAAAAATACAAGAAGCCCTTATTTAACACTACTACACATGATCCAGGTGGATATTGGCGGTCAACCGCCTATTCCACTTGGGGCCCCACCATTGTCTCTTTCAGTTTTTCAATTTCGGCACAACTTACTATTTTTAGCAGTTTTTCGAGTCCTGAACTTCCGGAGCCGTTTTGACGCTTCATCTCCTAGGGTTAGGGTTTTGGCTGTTTTGGATTTCCCATTGTTTCTAAATAATAAATAGGCCCTCGAGCCTCATTGTAACTCAGTTCAGAGCCCTGTAGCCACCACATCTCTTCTCAGAGATAGCTACCAGCGCCCTAGCTAGTTTTATTTCCATTCTATCTGTAAGAAAATTTCAGTTCTTTGATATTAATGAAATGAAGTGTTATTTCCAATGCATCTCTGTATTTATGGTTATGTGTTTATTCTGTTGCATTCCTACATAAATCTGGATCAGTGGTATCAGAGCGGTCTGCTTTTTCTCGATCCTTCTTTGCATGTCCCCAACGAGGTCGGGGTATAAGGAGTTAGGGCTCGATTCGTGGAACCTTTGCAAGATCAACCTCGCAAACCCCGGACGAACGCCCATGGGGACGAAAAAGAAAGAGGGAGCAGGAGATCCTATTTGAAAACTTTCTTAAAAACAAAGGAACACGATGATCCTTCAACAGCTGCCTATCGGCGATGCATCTGCATCCAGCAGCAACTCTGGTGGTGCGACTCCTTTTAAGGCACAAGTAAATTTTGACATTCCCATATTTGAGGGTCAAATAGACGCAGATGCCGTAGATAGATGGTTGAATCTATTAGAAGGATATTTCTCTGTTCATGACTTTTCAGACCGGGAGAAGATTATTTTTGCACTTCTCAAAGCTACCCCCCATGTTAAGGACTGGTGGGAAACCTACTGTGAGAACAAGGACCAGACAGAACCCTCTCTGTTCTCGGCCGTACCAACTTGGAATTCTTTTCGAGACGCCATCAAGGAACAGTACTATCCCGTGGGGAGCTATGAGGACAAGTACATACAATGGACCACGCTGCGACAACAAAGGGATCAAGATGTGCATGAGCTGACGAATCTGTTCCATACCCTGCGCACAAAGTTGGGTATCAAAGATTCAGAGAAACATCCGGTGCTAAAGTATCGCAGCTGTCTGCACAAATACATTCAGGAGGAAATGGAGTTCCTTGACATCTCCTCGCTTGGTACGGCATACCGGTATGCTGCCAAGATTGAGCGTAACTAAACAAGAAGCGAGACTTTGGATCCGCGAACTGCAAGCAAGGGAAAGGTGCTCCCAAACCGTGTATAAAAGGACAGTAGCCAAGGCAGTGCGACCAGACAACCCTGTCGAAGCCACAAGCAAAGAACAACACCGCAAAGCCAAAGAAGGACACGGGAAAATGGTGTGAGTTCCATAAGAGCTCCACTCACAACACAAGTGAGTGTCGGGCCAAGCAGTTGCTAGTGGCCGAGATGCGGGCTTCTGAGTCAGATGCATGCTCCGACTCTGAATCAGAACCTGACAAGGGGAATGACAAAGAGAAACAGATTATTGATGCGGAGCCCAATGCCACTATTGCCACTATGAAGATCTAGAAGGAGGAACTGGAAGATCCAGAGGAGGAGGAACATCTCTTCCACTCCCAAATGTGGGTAAAGGGCTCCCCGATACAGTTCATTGTCGACAATGGGAGTCAAAAGAACCTCATTTCAGCATACGCCATGAAGCGGTTGGGCTTGCCGACCACAGCTCACCCACATCCATACACCATCAAGTGGCTTCACCAAGGACTATCTTTCACATACCAGTTAGCACAGCTTTCTTCCCTATAGAATGCTTCCTATGGATGAGGTATTATGCAGAGCCATTCATTGATGTTTCTAATGTATTATTAGGACAACCATACTTGTGGAAGCGTCATGTCACATGAGTCTCTCGCCGATGTCATCGTTATTGTTACTTTGGGAAATAAGTTGTACAGGATACCAGAGGTACCACCTCCTGCCGCTATCTCTTTGGTTACTGCAAAACAATGTAGTAAGCTCATTTCCCAAACCAGGAAATTCGTTTTCTTGATGATCCGCCCCCAGGGCAAGAAGAAGATTGTGGCCACGACCTCCAGACAGGGCTCCTCTACACAACAACAACAAATGGATAAGGTTGTGGAGGAGTACGGGGACATCTTCACCTCACCCACAGGGGTTCCTCTACACTGTCAGGTCAAGCACTCGATTGATCTGACCCCAGGTGCGCCGCTACCTAATGGACCGATCTATCGGCGCTCTGTTCTGGAGAACGATGAAATCAAGAGGCAGATTCAGAAGCTGCTACAGAAAGGTCACATCCGACCAAGTTCATCGCCCTGTGGGAGCCCGATCGTGTTAGTACAAAAGAAGGATGGGACGTGGAGACTCTGTATTGACTATCGGGCGCTGAACAAGATCACTGTCCGGAATAGGTACCCGATCCCACGGATTGATGACCTTCTGGACCAACTCAAAGGTGCAAAATATTTTAGCAAGATTGACTTGAAATCAGGGTATCACCAGGTACCGATTGAACCCTCCGATGTGTGGAAGACTGCCTTCAAAGCCAAGGAAGGCCTTTTCGAATGGCTGGTCATACCTTTCGGGTTGACGAATGCTCTCGCAACCTTCATGAGGATGATGGACGACATTTTGCGGCCATTCACCAACTCATTTGTAGTGGTGTACTTGGATGACATTCTGATCTTCAACTAGACTTGGGAAGAGCACCTTCACCACATCCAACAAGTCCTCCAAACACTGCGGCAACACAAGTTGTGTGCCAATTTGGAGAAGTGCACTTTTGGCATGACCGAGGTTCAATATCTGGGATACATTATTGATGAAAGGGGGGTGCATGTGGATCTAGCCAAGATCCAAGTCATTCGGGATTGGCCAGCCCCAACCACTATAACAGAGCTTCGCAGCTTTCTGGGTCTTGCTAATTTCTACCGGAGGTTCGTGTTGGGATTCTTTCATATCACTTGGCCCTTGAGTCAAGTCACCAAGGGAGGAGCGAGAGAAAAATTCTTTTGGTCGGAACCTCAACAGAAGGCATTCACAGAATTGAAAAATCGCCTCTGTTCTGCCCCAGTGCTCACTTTACCAGACTTGCAATAGCCATTTGAGATCGAGACAGATGCCTCTGACTATGCTATTGGGGCAGTTCTTACTCAACAGGGACATCCAGTGGCATATCACAGTGAGACATCGTCTGACACAGTTCGCAAGTATCCCACTTATGACAAAGAAATGTATTCCATTGTGCAAGCTTGTCGACAATGGAAGCATTACATTTTGGGGAAGGAAACAATCATCCACACATACCACCGGCCCCTGCAGTTCATACAGACACAAGGGAAGTTGCAGAATGATCGCCATCAGAAGTGGTCCACATATCTGCAACAGTTTCATTTGAACATCAAGTACAAGAAGGGTAGCACCAATAATGTTGCAGACTGCCTCAGCCGACCACCGATCGTGGCGCTCACCACCGTGCTCAACTCTTGTGGACACGAGACTTCTGATTGGCCGCTTCTCTATGAGAGTGACCCAGAATTCGGCCACACTTACAAGGCACTCTTGGGGCGCACGCAAGTTCCAAATTTTCACCTCCAAGATGCACTTTTATGTCACCTGGGACACCTTTGTGTTCCTTCAAGCGAGCGTGCCAAGATGATATGGGAAGCACACTACAGTCGAGTCGCTGGGCATTTCGAGGTCAAGAAAACAGTAGCAATCCTGCAAAAGTATTTCTATTGGCCGAACCTTCGAAAGGGTGTCGAGAAGCACATCAGATCCAGCACTGCTTGTGCCATTGCCAAACCGACCATCAAGAAGCAAGGCCTATATACTCCGCTACCTACCCCTAGTCAACCTTGGGAATCCATCTCCATGGATTACATGTCGGGCCTGCCTTCTACTAGGCAGGGAAATGACTGTGTTTTCGTGGTCGTCGGCAGATTCTCGAAGATGGCCATTATGGCGGCCTGTAAGAAGAATATCACAGCAGAAGCCACTGCTAAACTCTTCTTTGAACGAGTGTGGGTGCACTTTGGGATCCCACAGTCTATCATATCATATCGGGATAGCAGGTTCCTCAGCACATTTTGGTCTAGCCTCTGGTCGATGTTGGATACCAAGCTCACCAAGTCCACAGCTTTCCATCCCCAAACAGATGGCCAGACAGAGGTCGTCAACAGAATGATTGTACACATTCCGCGCATGTACAATTCAAAGCATCCACGCACATGGGACGAGAGCCTCCCCTATGTACAACATAGTTATAATCGGGCTCTCCACAGTTCAATCGGCCATAGCCACTTTCAGGTGGGCTTGGGATTCCAGCCACTATGTCCCATTGACGTAGTCATGCCATTTGCAGCTGCTCAGGCCGATTCAGCTCATGTCCAGTCTAAAGTTGACAAAGCAAGTAGCTTCATCAAGCGCATTCAACACATCCGCCAAGAGGTTCATGATATATTGGATAGAGCCAATGCCAAGTACAAGCAACGCCATGATCAACACCGGGGGCCACACAACTTCCAGGTGGGCGACAAAGTATGGCCACATTTGCAGAAGGAGCGCCTCATTGGACCCCACCGCAAGCTTCGCCAGCTCCGATACGGGTCGTACACCATCACCAAGGCTGTAGGGAACAATGCTTTCGAGCTCAGTATTCCACCATTCCTTGGTCTGCACCCAGTCTTCAATGTGGATCGCCTTCGTCCTTAATTCCCAGCTCTACTGGACACCTCGGACATTGCAGAACAACTCACACCAACAGAGTTAAACCCAGACTGCATGGAACAGGACACCACAGATTGTATCATGGACATGCAAATCAAGAACACTCGCCAACAGAAGATCCAACTGTATCGGGTTGTCAAAGCTGGCCAACTCCTACACCAAGGAAAGTGGTTCACCACGGACCAAGTTCACCAGAAATTTCCTCATCTCATGGAGGAACTTAACGCAATGGGGACCATTGCTTCCTAAGGGGGGAGGAATGATCCAGGTGGATATTGGCGATCACTTGCCTTTTCCACTTGGGGCCCCACCATTGTCTCTTTCAGTTTTTCAGTTTCGGCACAACTTACTATTTTTAACAGTTTTTCGGGTCCTGAACTTCCGGAGCCGTTTTGAGGCCCTAAACGACGTTTTTTGGGAAAACGGAGAGCAACATGGGTTCATGTTGCTCGTTCAAAATTTATAGTCCTCGATAGATCTTTCTAACAAGGTATGGTATGCGTCAAACGGAGATCGTATGCCAAAGTTACGCCCCTGGGAAGTTGAAACACCAATTTACCCAAACGGGGCCCATAGTTTTGGTGCTTCATCTCCTAGGGTTAGGGTTTGGATGTTTAGGATTTCCCATTGTTTCTAAATAATAAATAGGCCCTCGAACCTCATTGTAACTCAGTTTAGAGGCCTGTAGCCACCACATCTCTTCTCAGAGATAACTACTAGCACCCTAGCTAGTTTTATTTCCATTCTGTCTGTAAGCAAATTTCAGTTCTTTGATATTAATGAAATGAAGTGTTATTTCCGCTGCATATTTGTATTTATGGTTATGTGTTTATTCTGTTGCATTCCTGCATAAATCCGGATCAACACAGGATCTAAATCTTCACTGTAGTTTTATCAAGGCCACAGAGAGATAGTTACGTTGGGCAGCAAACTGAGGCTTGCTAGTCTTCTACTCAAACGTAACACTTTAAATCATACTCGACCTTATTTGTTGATCCTAGACATGTCACAGTAATTTCATAAGGGTGATCGAAAACAATTCCAAATTTGTCCTCGTGAGATCAATCCAAAAATTATATTCAAACTTTAGTGCAGTGTTGCGAACATCTCGATAACATCCCGATTTTATCTCGAAATCACGATTTTTTGGCCTAACCGATGTTTGCCGATTTTTTAAGATATTTTTATGGTATCTTAATTTTGCCGATGTTTGCTGATTTTTATAGACATTTTCCCGATTCTTACGATTTTTTGGTTTTCCGGACTCTTTCCGTTTTTTTCCTGATGCCGATGTTTGCAACATTGCTTTAGTGACATGTGATTTCTATTATGCATACAAGACCGCATAAGTAAAGAGTGTTATATTGTAGAGATTAGACCACAAAGGATAATGAAATAGATTTTTTATTTTCAAACCAAAAAGGCCATAGAAGAAAACCTTATTTTTTATGCTCTAGATCTTTATCAAACCACAGAGATGTACCTTGAAACTTGAATTAGTACCTGCAATGAAATAGCCCCAACATATCCCAAAGATCAAAAATACAAGAAACCAAACCTTGCCCTTTTTCAAGATGCTTCGTTGGTTTCCTCAGGAGTCCGAAATTTCAGAGTTAACATAAGATGGATTGTAGTGAGATTTTGTGTCTTTGAAAGGTGTTTTGGATCTTCCTTTTATAGGCATATGTATGAGCTAAGGAGGGGCTTCTAAATTAGGCATTGAATGAGATTTTAAGCTCTTTAAACTTCTTTTAAACTCTAACTTATTAATTAATAGTTTCCTCAAGTCTTAAGCTAAAGATTGTTGCCCATATTGCAAATAACTAGACCTTAAGTAAGGGGTTTTGGATGTTCATCGGTAGGGTACCCTTCTAAATATGATTTCTCCTCAAAAACATGACAAGAAACCCTCATGTTGGATGTTTGATGACCATAACCAATCAAAATTATGCCATGTCACCACCCCTTGGGGTTTTAGCCCAGAAAGTGGGGTCATTAACTTCAAATGCAATTATCTCTCAAACCAGAAGGCCTCTTGGGGCGTGCCACATACCACCGGAAACATCTTTCCAAGGAATCGAAAGATGTGGATCTACAAACCAAAATCAAATATTTGCCACTTCAAAAACTCTCGACAAAGTCGAGGTATGTCATCAATCCAGGGAACCCAAACCCTAGGACTAGGGTTTTCAACCATCCAACAATTGAGCTTCCAACTTGATGTAATCCAAACAATTATAAGAAGCGTTCATTATCAATTTGACATCAATGACTAGTGTTTTAGACAAAGCCAAACCAAGTCAAACACCAGGAGTTGACATCAATGACAACACCATCCAACGTTTATGGTTTATGTTCTATCCACAATTGCTTAACTAATATTGCAGATTAAAAAAGTTTTGGATCGAGTAATTGTTATAGCATAGAACTTTAGGTTTTCAACAAAAACATGTCAGTTCCCTCTTAAACTTTAGTCCTGCAAATCAAACACATAAAGATGTTAGATCTTTCTCTTTTAAACGAAAGCAATAAGGTCAAGGGGTTTGATCTATAAGCCCTAGGCTTTGTTTTCCAAACCCTACCTAGGGTTTATATACCCTAAGCAAGTCAATTCTAAAGTGTGGATAGGATTTCAAAATCTTCAATACTCATTGTTATATCATCTTCATATTTCGAAAATCTTTTAAGAAAATATATCACTCAAGTAACATCCTTAAGATCAGGACCCTTTGGTCAAATTATGATTTTGACTTGATATTAAGGAATAGTCATACACAATCTTACTTATGAATCATTGTTCCTTTACAATTTGAAATTTCAATAGATGAATGATACCCTTTCGATTCTTTAAGAGATCTTCCTCCAGATCTAGATATAACCATAGAAGCACAACAGATCAATCTTTTAGGAGGGAGCTTTTGTAATCGATCCTTTTGTAAGGAACAAAACTTCTTATAGATCAATCTTATATCCTTTTCTAAAATCTTCAGGATCATGAAACGATATCATATGGAGTAATCTTGGCATCTCTGCAACTATTTCCAACAATCCAAGCTACCTCCTTTAGTTTAAGAAACTTTCTCATCATAAAAAATTGTTTGTGCTGTAAATTTCAACATCTAGGCCAAATATTCATGCCAACACTGACTTGGTTAAAACACCATTTCTATGCAATTGACCGCTCAAAAGAACAATACTCAAAAGGAGGATCATTAGACATATGTCAGTGCCTTTAAAAAATATTTTACACAATCTAAATTTGCAATAACAGAGAGAAGACTAGTCAACTTCAGAATATTTTGATTAGAATTCTTTTATAAATAGAAGAGAGTTCATCAATTATCAATAAAAACAAGCTATGATCATGCTTTAGAGATGCAAATCATAAAAATCACCGTAGTATCAGATTCCACAAGTATTCTTATCATGTTCCAGCACTTGTTCATTATATTCATTAAATGTATGCCTTCAAGCTATAGACCTTTCCTTCAGGAGAACGATGATTTTCAAAGAATAAAAAAAAATATATATTAAATAGTAAGATTGGACTGGAAATTTCTTATCTCTGAGGAGTAATAGCAGACTCCCTTCAAGAAAAAATTTTGGTATTACTGAGAAATATTAGACAGAATCATGGTCTTGAAGGATCAATCCAGAACATAATAAGCTCGAGTCTCCCCTCCTTTGCTCTAACCATGGACTAGAACTTCTCAATCTTTGGGCATCACCATATACTTATGCATAGAGAACAAGCAAGTCTCTTGTTGTAAAACTAGGCCTCATACATCATATTTAATACATGTCAATGTAGAAATTTCTGTTCCCAACCCCGGTTTTCAGTTTCTCCTTATTTCTCCCATAAAGTTAAATGCCCATTCCCATAGCCATACATTCAACAAGCTGAAAAATAAATATTTTCTGAAAACACAAATTCTGGAAATTTCACAGTGCTGAAATGCAAAAATAAAACTCCGAAAAATAAATCAGCCACACACAGAAAATAGACACGCTGATTTTTGGTCAACTTGACCTTAGAAAAACCCCCTACAACTCTTGGGGAAAACCAATTCGAAAGCTTCTCTTTATTTTCTTAATATTGCTTTTATAGTGAAACAGAAAAACACAGTAAAAATTCCAACAACCAAATTTACAGACTTATCTCGATTTTCGTGCTTGCACACCACCTTGGAAATTGTGCCAAATCAGCAACTTGCAAAACAAAAAATATAACAGCATTAAAGACAGCAATAAATGTTGTACGTCCACCTCGAGAAGCGTGCCATAACATGTTGTAGGAAACTGTACGGACTATACGAGTTTGTACAGCAGCCCTCCTCGAAATCCGAGCCCAGAAACTGCCTGGAAAATCGTGTTGTAGTTGTTGTCCTTTTCTCGATTTTTGTGCCAAAAATATCAACAGCTCCTCTCCTCGAAATCTGTGCCCAATTTTCTGCCTTGGACTGCATGTTTAATGATGATGCCATCTTCCTCGATTTTCGTGCCTCCTTTCTTGGAAACAGTGCCTCTCTCTTCTCGTTAAAATGGTTTGTCAATCTACCACACCGCTCTCTTCGAATCACTCGCTTCAAAAAATCTAATAGCTTTAGATCCTCCTCTTGCACCGCTTCATGAAAGAATGAATGATCTTTTCTCTCGTTTTCCTTAACCTAACCCTTGGGTGACTTTGGGGAATTCCCTAACCAATGGCCGAGATAGCTTTAGATCTAGGGCTTAGATTAAATGTGCATTTAAATCTCACTTTCTATTTTTTAATTCACCCCACTTTAATAAAGACCCTCTTAGTCATTTATTTCCAAAGTCACTTTTCACTTTCTAATTTCACATTGACTTTATTAAAGTCACTTTAAAATTAGACTTGGTAACTTTATCACTTAAAGTCACTTTTAAATTAGATTTGACTTTATAACTTATACAGTCACTTTAGGAGAAAAATTAAATTATTTTGGACACTTTTCCCTAGGCCAAAGATCAAAGCCTTAGGGAACCACATGTCCTCAGGTAACCAAATTTCAATAGTCAAATGCAATAATACCATCGAGTTCATATATAACATGAATTTTACAAAAGAAAGAGAACTCAAAGTCTTCTTCAAATTTAGGACCATCGAACTTTCCACAGAGGCTTCGGATCCTATATTAGGACTTGACATATTGCTAGGATTGGTAATAAAATTACCACAGAAGGTTCAAATCACTTACCTTTGTATGTTTGCATAGTTCCAAAGTGATAAATACCTCAGGTCCACAAGAATTCACAGAAAAATAGATGCCTTAGGTTTGCCAATTTTTCCAACAAAAATTAGGTGATCCAAGGACTGCAATAAAATGGATGATTTCCACAGGATTTATAGGAAGACTTCTTTAACAATCTTCCTTGTAGGTCTTCGCATAAAATTGTCACAGAGATAAAGTTCCTTAGGAATTTAGCATATCAACCACATAGACTATGCCTATTTCTACAGAGAATTCATGCTTTGTTGGTCCTAAAGGCAACTAGGCCTTAATATTACCAAGGATCTCGACCTCGAATCATTGCCAAATAACTTCAGATTATACCTTGAATCAATGGATCAATGCAATAGAACTAGGATGAACGATTCAGAGCCCGGACCAGACCTCAGATCAATACCTTATAGCTCAGATCAGTGCAATAGACTTTGGTCAACTTTAAAAGGATAATATAAGAGGCTCTCTGGAATGCTCCAATGACAGAAAAACTATTTTCATGAGATGAAACGTACCTCCAATAATTTTTGGTCTTTTACCTCAATATTCAATTACATGATCGGACTTCAAATTGTCTCACTGAATGCCCAGAGCTTGCGATAAATTTGGTTTGTCGTTTTCTTCAAATTGTTCTTTATTCCCCCCATCTCTGATACCATGTTAAATTCCTATCTAGGACATAGCTTAGAATAATTTTCATGTTTTTCACAGCGTCAAAACATTATTAGCATTATCTAATTACTTCTTCATACAATTATAAGAAAAATTATTCGTAAGCATGAAAGAACAGTGGAAAATCATGGTAGAGATATCAAGAAATCATGAGACACAAAAAACAAAAAATAGGCACACAACCAGGGGAAACCCCAAAAAAGTCTTTCCTTATGCGAGAGAGAGAGTTCCAAATTCATCAATACATCAAAAAATAATGATAGAAAGATAATAACCAAATCAGTGACCAAAATAATGATCAAGTGCCATGTCAAAATCCAAGTCCCTGAGATTTCAGCCCTCCTGTAATTTCGCTAGATCAGAGATGCATGAGACCAAGTAGATGTGTCCAAATTAGCCTTCAAGTGGGGGTCAAATAGTTGCCTCTTAGGGGCCCAACCAAACTAATAAATTTGGAGGCAAATTTTAAAAATTCAAATTTTGATTTCTTTTTCAAAATGAAAATAATGACCATAGCTACCATATTTTCCAACAAATCACTCTAATGTTCAATTTTTATTTAATCATAAACATTATCATTAGTATTATTATTATTATCCTTATGATACTATAATTTTATTATTAAAAGAGAAATACACGTAACCTTTCCTACTTGGCACTCAATCATGCCACTTCGCACCTCTCCCTATCTCCCCCTTGATGGCACATGTACCCTCTCTCTCTCTCTCTTAATGGATTTGTTGCACTCCTCTTACACTCTCTTGCACGCATTAATGTCTCGTCATAGCACTCCTCTTACACGCATTAAAGACTCGTCATAAAAGATTCCACTTATGCAGTCTTCAATGCATATGTTACACTCTCTCGTTCAAGGCATGTGTAATCCTCTTTATGGCATGAGTTACAAAGGCAAGTGTACCTTCTTAATGGAACGAGTGACAAAGACATGTGTTCTTCCCTAAATGGCATATGTTACTCTCCCTCAAGGCATGCAAATTACTCTTCATTCATGGCTTGAACTCCTTGCTTCTATATATGTGTGCTTCTCATCTTCACTAGTCACTCACTTGTGCATTATGAAAGGAGACTTTGAACTTGTGAAAGACAGAGTTGGAGAGACTAGAGAGGAATTGAGAGAGGGAAAGAGAGACTAGGAGAGTAAATTGGTGAGCCAAAGTGATTCAGTGTTTGCATCAGTTGTTGCTATCATAGATCTTCTTGCTACAACTAGTTCAGATTTGGTGAACTTCTTCATTCTCTTGATATCTCATTGTATTTTGTTTCTCTGCTGAACAATTGATTTCTAATAAAAGCATAAACTAGTTGGGCTTTCTCCTTGTGGGTTTTGCCCCGACCATTGGACCTAAATTCTCTATGTCTCAATGTGTTCTTGGTTGTCTTCTATTTTGCATATGGTTTATGTGGTGTGTGTTCTATTTACAATTGTTTAACTGATATTACAATTGGACGAAGTATCATTTTTAAGTAATTGTTTCAACATATTTGCAAAGAGCTTTCACTCATCTCTCCTTTGCTCATGTCTATGGGGGAGGAAATACAGAAGCAGAGAGGCTTTACAAAGAACGATTGAAGCTAAAAAAGGGAATCCGAGTGTTAAAATTAGACAGACATGGTATGTTCTATGCTTAATGCAATTTTACTTCAATCTTTCTTAGGCCCGATTCAATTTAGCAATCACATGAACATGAAAGTAAAATGTTGATAGAACACAATAATAGATCAACAGAAGACAAGCCAATAATATAGATCAGATTTTACAATTCTTCTTGTCTAGCAAAGATAGAGAGTGATGTGTGTTACGACAGTCAACAGGATGCACCAGCCAGCAAAGTCTTTCTCAACATCAGATCAACCAATCCTCCAAGTGTCACACACACCCCTCAAAGACAGCTCCAAAAAGTCAGCGTTGGTCAACAAAAAAGTCAACGTTGCAGTTTAGGGCTTCGGTCAACAGTGTCTCTTTTCCTCGATCTTTGTGCCCTCTAATGCAACCTCAAGAGATCGGAATTTCTACACTTGTTAGAGGTTAAAACTCCAAGTTTTGACCACGGTCAACGCTAGTCAACGCACCAGCAAAATAGCGCTAAAACAATCTGCACTTTTCCCAGCTTCAGCTCCGCACGTGTGAGAGAAAGAGCAAATGTGTGATGAGTTGATGCGCAAATGATCTCCAAGTCTCTCTAATTTATATCCATCAGTGAGAGTGTGTGACACATCTATTGGGCTTGCAAGCCTACATTACAAATCTCGCCGACCTTGTACATGTGTGGAAAATAAAATCAAAATATATGTTCTTCTCATCCAAACAAGATGATCTTTAAATCAATCTTGCACCTCTCCAAAAGAGGAATCCAACAAAAATATAATCATCATCATATGAGCAGTGCAACATGGAGTTGGACCTAGTTGCCCAAAATTAACACTCCCTCTCAACTAGGGACAACTCCATCTGTCCACTTGTGCCATCCAGTGATCAGTACCATCGTGCATTATCATATATCATCCTGCACTCCTCTGTCATCCCATCGTAACTTTCTTTGCTGGCTCTTCTTCACAAATAGAACAAAAAGGTGAGTCACAAAGACAGTCAGCTTAGAGGTTAAAACCTCTCTCGAACTCAAAAGAGTCCCATGCTAACCCAAGGTCAGTTTAGAGGTAAGAACCTCATCAAACTTGATCCCAGATCAAGGTGTTGGACACATGCCATCCTCGACATAGAGAGTACGAGAATCTTTGATGTGTCCATCGGTCTTGCTATTGGTCTCTATCCACATTTCCCACCTCATTGGCCAAATGAGAGGTACTTCCCACAAGTCTGAAACTCCATGGGTAAGATGCGTCTGAGGCATAGATCAAAGAGAGGTGAACCAACTCAATATCATAATGGTGGGGCAGAAGCACAAAAAGGTTTGACAAGACTAGCCTGTGTGCTTATAGCTCCAAGAAGCTATCCCCAAGCCCCCTAGAGCTCCCAGAGCTCACAGTCCAGTCAAGCAGGACCCTCAAAATAGGGTCTTTCCACGATTCCAAACTTCTCACGAAAGGTTAAGAATTTGACCTTCGCCAGGGGCATCGTGAGAATATCCGCGACCTGCTCATCAGTCCCAATATGATCGAGCCTTACGGCGCCTCGCTGTACCATATCCTGAATGAAGTGATACCTAATATCAATATGCTTGGATCGATCATGGAACACGGGATTCTCAGAAAGACGAATCCCACTCTAGTTATCACAAAGGATAACAATGGTATTTAGCACATGTCCGAATAGCTCATTGAAGAGCTTTCGCAACCAAACAACTTCGAATAGCTCACTGAAGAGCTTTCGCAACCAAACAACTTCACAACAGGGCCTACTCGCTGCAATGTATTCGGCCTCAGTGGTGCTCAAAGCCACCGACTTCTACTTCCTGCTCATCCAAGATATCGAAGCAGAACCCAAGGTGAAGCAACATCCAGATGTGCTCTTGCGATACACCACACTGCCAGCGCAATTGGCATCAATATATCCATGGAGTCTCAAACTCCCGACAATGTATCTCAGCCCATGGTTGATTGTGCCCCGAAGATATATCAATAGATTACTGGCACCAATCCAGTAAATGTGATGAGGCTCAACCATATGTTGACTCAAAGTGTTCACTGCAAAACATATGTCCGGACAGGAATTCACTAAGAACATCAGAGCCCCCACGAGTTGTCGATACTCGGTGGGATTTCTTAGCTCGGGCCCAGCAGCGTTTCCACACAACTTCTTAAAGTTGAGTTCCATCGGTGTCGACACAGACTTACAGTCCACCATACCAAATCTCTCCAGTAGCATCACGACATATTTTCCTTGAGAAAGGAAAATCTCGCCTAGCCTTTGCCAGACCTCCAACCTAGGAAGTAATGCATCAGTCCTAGGTCTTTCATCTATAACTCGGAAGCTAGCTCCCTCTTACATTGTTGAATGAGAGGGTCAGCACCTGTTAGGAAGAGATTGTCCACATAGAGAACTAGAATCAGAGGCCTTTCTCTATCAACCTTAAAATAAAGGTTTGGATCAGCATTACTTCGGGTGAAGCCCAACTTCATCAAGTAGCTATCTATCCTCTCATATGAAGCACTGGGGGCTTGCTTCAACCCATAGAGAGCTTTCTTCAACCTACATACATAGGTGTCTCTATCTTGGACTTCGAACCCCAGAGGTTGCTCCACATAAACCTCCTCCTTTATTGAACCATGCAGAGAGGCAGTCTTCACATCCATCTGATGGAGACTCCATCCTTGCGTTGCAGCAAGTGCAATGATAGATCAGATGGTGGTATAGCGGGCCACAGGTGCAAATATATCATCATAATCTATGCCTTCTTTTTGAGAGAAGCCTCAGGCAACAAATCTTGCGTTGTACTTTTCAGCACTTCCATCGGCTCCATGCTTGATCTTGAAGAGCCATTTCGAGGTGACAACAAATTTGTCCTCCGATCTTGGGACCACTTACCAAACATCATTCTTCATGATAGATTCATATTCTTCATGCATCGCATCCTTCCAAACTTGATGCTTTACGGCTTCTTCAAATGATCCAGGCTCAGATTGTCAATTGTACTCATGGCTGCTAGATACCCTTGGTATCTATTCAGCCTCTTGCTTTCACAGAATGTCCCCCTTGGGGCAATATGTCTCTCGGCATCTTCAAGAGTGTCACTAAGCCATGAGGGTCTCTTCTTATTTGAAGGAGGTGGATCAATAAGATTCATTGGTCCTTCATCTCTACAAAAGTCATTGAATTCATTTGACTCATACTCGGTCCCATTGTCGGCCCTCAAAATTTTGATTTTCTTCCCGATTTGATTTTCCACCAAGGCCTTGAAGGTACAAAACCATTTGAAAGCTTCGTCCTTCTTCTTCAAGAAATATATCCAAGTCTTGCGAGAGAAGTCATCTATAAAAGTCTCCCAAGGATGTCATGGGCAGCATACCAAACAAATCAGAATGTATCAACTGCAAGATATCAGATGTCTTTGTGACACTTGAGGGGAATGGTCCCCTTGTATGCTTCCCTTCAGCACGACCCTGACATATACCTTCATGATCATCTTTAAAGTCGGGCATCCCTATCACCACCTTCCTTGCTTCGGGAAGGGCTTTGTAATGAAGGTGTGCTAACCTCAGGTTCCATAACTCAGCTTCAAGAGTTGTATCACATGACATAGCCCCCAATGGACTTCCTCCAACCTAGTAGAGTGTATCAACTCTAGAACCAATAGTAAGAGCTTCTTTGAATTTCTTCTTCCAGATGCGTACCTTTCCATCAACGAATGCCACCTTGAATCCTTTGTCTTCCATTGCTGAAATAAACAAAAGGTTCTTCTTCAAATCAGGTACGTACAACACATTTTGTAAATAGAGGACTTGACCTTGAAATAGATGAAGGGTCACAGTCCCTGTCCCTTTCACAGGATAAGTGGCATTATCTCCAAGGATAATTTCTAAATTCATACCCTTGTCAATCAAATCAAAGAGGGCTTCTTTATAAACAGTGAGGTGCCTTGAAGCACCACTATCAATCAACCAGACATCCAGGGTGTTGGGAGGAGATGCAGCAGAGAGGGCAAATAAAGAATATATTTATTTTTCTTATTATCAACAACATTAGATTCATCGTACCTGGAATTTCTTGACCTCTTGAAGGGTTGCCCATTTCCACTTCAATCAGAGGGAGCCTTCCTCTTTCCTTTGAACCTATTGTTCCTTTGATTGCCATTCCCCCTGGAGTTGTTGTTGTCATCATCCCTGGGAGAGTCCCTTCTATTGGGGCACTCTCTTGCATAGTGACCAAACTTGTTACAAGTGTAACATCTTCTTTTCCTTCCTTTCGGCCCCGCTCTTCCATGGTTTTTATTTCTCGGACCACCATTGTTCCTCTTCTTTGCATGAGAGGCAAAGGCAATAGGGTCACCACCATTTCCATTAGAGGGATGATCTCTTTCCATCATTCTCGTCTCCTCTTGAGTGCATCTCGTCAATATTTCATCAAAATCAAGAATCAAATTATTATTAAGAATAGTGGTATTGAATACATACCAATCATGGGGGAGACCTCCAAGCACAATGAGAACCATCTCTTGATCAGCAATTTCTTCTCCAATAGCTAGGAGATTATTCCTGATTTCAGTGAGCCTCATGAAATAGGATTGAATGGATTCATCTTTGCCCTTCTTGATATTCTTCAACTGATTCTTGAAGAAAAGCACTTGATTAGCATTGCTAGCCCTGAACATGCTAACGAACGTATCATACATCTCTTTAGATGAGCCTAGCTCGGAGATGTAAGCAACCAAATGCTTATGAATTGAATCCTTGATAATCATCTTTGCTTTGATTTCCCCTTCTTTATACTTCGTCTTTGTGGCAGCAGGTGCATTTGATGGAGGCTGAGGAATCTTCCCCTGCACATAATCCATGACATCTTGATCTTCTAATGCCAAACCCAAGGACATCTTTCATGCATGATAATCAGACTTGTCAATCAACTTATCATCAAATTTGAAACCCTTGTAGGTTGAGGAGGCCATTGGTCCTTGATAGGATTTCTTCTTCCGTGATTGTTTTTTAGTTTTCACACTAGCTTGGGCTTTATCTTCACCTTAGCTCTGATTCCATGTTAAAATTAGACAAAAATGGTAAAATATTGATAGAACATGAAAATAAAATGCTGATAGAACACAATAATAGATCAACAGAAAACAAGTCAATAATATAGATTAGATTTTACAATTCTTCTTGTCCAGCAAAGATAGAGAGTGATGTGCGTATGGTAGTCAGCAAGATGCACTAGCCAGCAAAGTCTTTCTCAACATCAAATCAGCCAATCCTCCAAGTGTCACACACACCCCTCAAAGACAGCGCCAAAAAAGTCAATGCTGATCAACAAAAAAATTCAATGCAGAAAAGTCAACACTGCAGATTAGGGCTTCGGTCAATGGTCTCTCTTTTCCTCAATCTTTGTGCCCTCTAATGCGGCCTCAAGAGATCAGAATTTCTGCACATGTTGGAGGTCAAAACTCCAAGTTTTGACCACAGTCAACGCTGGTCAACGCACCAGCAAAACAGCCCTAAAACAGTCCGCACTTTTCCCAGCTTCAGCTCCGCATGTGTGAGAGGAGGCCTCAAAAGTCTGATCAAACCAATCAGATCACAAGAGAGAATGTGTGATGAGTTGATGAGCAAATGATCTCCAAGTCTCTCCGATTTATATCCATCAATGAGGGTGTGTGACACATCTATTGGACTTGCAAGCCTACATTACAAATCTCGCCGACCTTGCACATGTGTGGAAAATAAAATCAAAATATATGTTCTGCTCATTTAAACAAAATTATCTTTAGATCAATCTTGCACCTCTCCGAAAGTGGGATCCAACAAAAATATAATCATCATCATATGAGCAGTGCAACATGGAGTTTGGACCTAGTTGCCCAAAATTAACACCGGGAGATCCTTGAATTCTCTCAAAGACAATATTCTTCTTATCTTCATGAACCCTGGTTTTAGCTTTTTTACTTTCACTGAGACTATTGATCAATGCCTGGAACACTCATAAATTTCTGAATCTTTTTGGGAACTGCATGTATATTTCTCAAGAATACTGAAGCTGAATTTTTCAGGAAAGGGACTATTACAAGATAGTGACAGAAGCAAAAATAATTATTGTTTACTTGCAAATTACTGGTGTTTTTTTTGTACAATAGAATCTGATGAAGACAGTTAAAGTCTCTCTGTATATGGCCTTTTGAGGCAATCTGGAATACCACTTTGTATCTACTATTGTAATTTTGTTTTCATTAATAAAATTCCTGGACATTTTCTGGAAAAAAATGTACATTGAATGAACACTAGCCACCATAATCATATACCAATGGAGGTTTATTTACAAAATTTCAAAAAATAATATTGTAGTCTCTAAATGTTATGCTAACTCCAAGATGAAACTTCCCAAAGGAAAAATTATTCTTAGTATTTCAGTAAATTAATTTTGATGTCTCCGCTATACAAAAATATTTTGCAAGGCCTGCCAGTTTAACATATACTATTGTTTTCCAGAAAAGTTCAATATAGATGAGAATTCCTACCCAATAATCTCATCGCTGCAGATAAGGTACCCCCAGTAGCAATTAGATCATCAACAACAAGGGTGCGATCGCCAGGTTGTACTGCTCCAACATGCATCTCAATACGATCTGTTCCATACTCCAACGCATACTCCTCCGAAATGACCTCACCTGAAGGTAGTGCATATGTCAAAACAAATCAACAGAAAGAATTAACTCACTCGTTTACCTACCAATACTGAGCAATGAAAAAGCCAGAAATATGAAGATTTTCCTCTGCTTCTTTATAAAGAGGCTGAAAGTGGAAGAGTGAACAGTTTAATAGTGGCATGAGAGATCCCAGTTAATGCTGGTAGACATAATATCAATTCCCATACTAGTAGGAAAAAAAATCTGACTATAGTAATTTCATTCATGTGATATAGAATTTGTCCATAATTTCTACCCTTCAAAGCTTTCCAAGTTTCCAGTTTCAGTTAATCGTGCCCAATGCGAATACCTTCTTTTTCCTTTGAAATGCACTTCATTACTTCTATGAAATAAAAATAAAAAAGGTACGGAGCATTTTACAAAAAAACTGCATATCGGCCATCACCTCAAGATGAAAACCAGGGGTTAAACCAAAATCCTTGGACCTGGACAAAGGACTCATAAACCAGAATACAGCAAAACCCCTTAAGCAACCAAGGAGAAAGCACCATGAAGAAAAAACATCCCTGAACAAACTCTTAGACAACATGCAAGAAAGCAGAATGAGCCTGTACCAATGTTTTAAAAACCGGAACCGGTGACCGGACCGGTGGACCTAATGAACCGGGTTTCTAACCGGAACCGGTCTAACCGGGAGCGGTCAGATCTCAATGAACCGGTTTTAAAAAAAATACATTAAATAATTATTTTTTAATAAAAAAAACTATTTTTAAGATTTGCAACCATGATTCCAAGCCAATAGAGACAAAATATGCAAAGTTTTCTCATTTATATACCATGCAAAGGTGAATATATCAAAATGGCACCGAGTGCAATACATATCATCAAAAATACATAAGCAATGAGGCTCCAAATGGCCCATAAAGTGCAAAAACAATGCTACAAGCTATGAGGCCATTGGCCTAATACAAGACTACATATTAGTGATCAATAACATGATCACTCCTCATCATGATCAAAATCATCACCACTACTAGACAAGGGATCATCAACATGAGCTACATAAATAATATGGCTCAGAGTTTGACTCCTAAAACTTCTCTACAACTTTAGTAGTAGTAATAGTAGTAGCAAAAATAGACATCAAAACTACAAATCACTGAGCAACATGGTCTCTCATGAAAGTCATCATTGATTCATCGCTACTAGAAATGGGATCATCAACAAGAGATACATAAACATCATCTAGCTCAAAGTCTTCAGACTTGGATTGCTCAACCTTACAACATGATAGAAATTGAAAAAGTTTAACATGCCTAACCAGTGATTTTGGTTTGAGTGAAGGGTTCATTTCCTCAACCTTAAAATGCAGTAGAAAAATATTAGCATGCCTAACCAGTTGTTTTCCTTTCAGTGAAGGGTAAATTCTTGTTAAGGCCACGGTAGGGGAGTTCAACAACCAATACCACCAACATCAACAAAGTTCAACAATCAATGCCACCAACATCAAGGTTCTTAAATGACTTCATGCTCTTGATCAAATGCCAATCTCGTACCCTTACACATGATAGAAACAAATGGAAACATTGCAAACCCCCAAACCATGAAACCCTAAAAACCATTAAGTCTGCTGAATTTTGAGTGAAATCTAAAATTCTAGTTTCTCCATATGAAATCCAATGAGGACAAAACCACTCTTAAACATCCTGAGTCATTTCATGGTAATGTTAAAAATTTAAGTAAAAGGATGAAAATGAAAAATAAAGGAAATGTCACTTTTACTTTAAGAATTTAACATTACCATTAATTGCCAATAGAATGGGTCAGGAAAATGAGAGGGTAGGCAAAGTCAAGTGAAGCCCCCCTTGCCCTCTCGAAATGGTAGCACAAACTTGAGCATGGGACACCTAACCGGCCGGTTAGGTACAAAACCGGCCGGTTTATGCATTAACCGGCCGGTTAGGTCCGGTTAACCGGGATTTTTTGGTGAGATGCCCCCTTGAACCCGGTTGCAGGGCCGGTTCCACCCGGTGACTTAGCTGACCGGCCAGTTTGGCCGGTTACCGGTTCAAACCGGCCGATTTTTAAAACACTGGCCTGTACAAGGAAACTCAAAAAGCAGACACTACACTGCCAAACAAAGCCACTGAAATCCTTGCAAAGACACCGGAATGTGTAAGGGGAGATCATGCCCAAGGAACTGCAAACACCAAAAATCAACCTTGATAAATCTTGCTAACAAGTTACACATCAGACACCAAGATTGCAAGAAAGCAACATTGCATATCAGAACAAATGATGCTGTGGAAGGTGTCGCCAAACTCCCACAAAAAAGACCTGCAATCCACAAAGTCTGCCCCATAAACAGTGAGATATGGTGCCAATATAGAAGGCCAAATCTCATTAACAAAATGGATGTTGTCAGCTCCAGCCAACACAAGCCGTACATTCAAAAAAAATGCAGTAAAGGGTCAAATCCTCTTCCTGCTGGTTCTGAAACCTCAGCCACCAACTCTTGACAACGATCAACCCCCAATCAAGGGGGCTTGGGAGTGAGAGCAGAAGCGGGAAGCGAGAGCGGGGATTGACATTTTCAAAAGCTACCAAGTCGGGAGCGAATTTTTATATAATATATATTTTGATGCGTATATGTCAACAAAAGCATGTAAAATGATGAATTAGATATAAAAAAAACATAAAAACATGCATTAAACCGTATAACATCAATCATCTAGAAGTTATAATCTTCATCAACCACATGTCCACAAGTTACAAGTTCTCATTCATATAGCATGTAAGGAAGTACATAACCAAAATAGCATCAAGTGCAATCCATCTCTAAACCGAAAATACATCAACAAATAGGCTCGAGATGCCCTCTAGCATCCGAAAAATTCATGCTGCAACAAATACTTACATATCATCAAAATCATTGTCTATCTTGGGATCTCTGTCATTAATATCACCCTCTAAGCGATTGACATGAGATGAAAAAAAAACTGTAATATTCCCTTTCTTGATCCAGTCAAAGTGGACAAAATCGATCCATGGTACTTACCGTGGTATTTTCCCATGGTATTGGCCCATGGTATTTATTGTCGATTTCCGAGAAAAATAATAAAATAAGGTCTCTAGAAAGTCCATCAAGCCTATAAAAGGGGAGAGAAGCTAGGCATTTAGAATCATTATGGTATTATCTATCTTATTGTGTTTGGGTTGAGAACTTGGCCTGGCCAGTTCTAGCATTGATCCCGGAACGAAAACCCCATGGTGAATTTGTCTGGTGGATCCATCCAGGGTCCACGATTGTGCTTCAGTACTGGTTTTCTGTTTTAATGAGCAGCTGAGCATGCCACTGCAAAGGCTCAGATATTTTTGGTGTGGGCATGTATCTTTGTTTTCAAATAATAATATAAATAAAAGGCTGCATTTCCAAATCCCATTTATGTTCATGGTTTTTACTGAATGTAATTCTATTGAGAACACTAGAATGTGCTAAATCTGACTTAATCCTTCAAATGCTTCAATACTTTTGCACTGGAATTACAATGTCTCATTCAAACTTCATCAAAACAGACATGCAAAATATCATGTCTCCGATCTTAGGAGAATATAGGGCCATCTGCGAACAATTGAGATCCAAATTGTTGGCCATTTGGAGGAAGGAGCTAATTGTATCACCTGCTGCTTATGAACTAGCTGAGGGGTTGATCAAACAGAGCATCAAACTACTTAGAAAGAACTTAACCAAGGATGAACTAACAAAGATTTGTGGAGACAGCAAGAATGAACTAAGGAGGAAAGGCTTATGCTTTGTATGCAAGGGAGTTTGGGCACTTGAACATTCATGTCCAGATGATAAGGAGGCGACAAGGATAGAAAAATTAGAGACTTCTTTAGATCATGGGGATTCATCCATAGATGGGTTTGTTGGTTTTCAGAAGAGGACCTATGAAGGATTTGAGCAGTCAAGTACAAATGGTGAGCAGCAACACCATGCTCTTCAGAAAAACTTGCAGGACAAGTTGATTAGTCAGCTTGACAAAGTACATGACGAAAGGAAGGATGCAATTCCTCCTGATGATATCGTATTTGAATCTATAAAGACAACGGAGGACATCCATAAAGAGTATGGGCAATCAGGTATAGACAACAGTCCACCAGTACATCCATGTTTGACAACCAGAGAGGATGGACAACTTATCCTCACAGGTAAAGAGGTCCAGGACGAATACACCCAAGGAGAATCAAATGAGCCAGTGGTACTGAACCGATATGATGGGCATGATCATGCAGGCCAACATGACAAACATAATGTGCAAAATGAACCATTCCTAGAGAGTTGATCAAAGGCTCAAGTTGAAGTTGTGGTCATGGGGCATCCGGTGCAGTCAAATACAGAGACATTCAGTAGGGCACTAGAATTGCCAGTGAAAGACTTTCGGGAAAGGATCATGCATTTCAAGACAGATCTTATGTTGTTGAAGCAAAGAGTCTGGACAGTCCGAGACACTGTCTTACAGGAGAACAGAAAAATTGAGTAACTCATAGGAGTATGTGTCAAATCATCGACCAAGTTGTCTAGTATTGAGGAACAACTCAAGTCCCTCGCAAGGCCACATGAGGAGTACAATTGGGAGTTTCATAGCAGCGCTCTACAGGAATACATAGATAAGGCTTGCAACACCAAGATAAGGCTTGCAACACCAACAACCCACCTTTATACATTGAGAAGAGCAGGGCAGAGTTCTCCAAATACATCATGTTGGGTACCCAAGTAGAGCAGCATGAATCGAGCATCGAACAACATCAACATAGTAGATTTCCGAATATTCATTCTTTCCCAAGTATGGATTAGCAAGAGATCATGAGTTGGTATTCTATTGATGGGTTGATTATTTGGAGGATACCCATAGCCAAGGGAAAATTACAGCTTGGACCATTTGGTGCGGGCAGCGATGGAGAGTTGAAATGGTACCATAACCCACAGGTCCCAGGATTTAGGTGGCATTAGGATCCAGGAGAATGCATTGGGGGCAGGATTGGCCAAAGGATTGTTTGGGATCCAGGTAAATCTATTGAGGGAAGGATTGGTCAGATGATTGTTTGGGATCCAGGTATCGAAGGATCCATTCAGAACCATTCAACATGGAGGGATGGAACAATACATCAGGTTGTATGGGATCCTGGTATCAATGTACAAATGCTTCTGTTGTGGATAGAAGTGGATCGCTTGAGGACAAGCAATCTTTGGGCAGGAGGATTTGTAATATTCCCTTTCTTGATCCAGTCAAAGTGGACAAAATCGATCCATGGTACTATTGTGGTATTGGCGCATGGTATTTGTTGTCGATTTCCGAGAAAAATAATAAAATAAGGTCTCTAGAAAGTCCATCAAGCCTATAAAAGGGGAGAGAAGCTACGCATTTAGAATCATTATGGTATTATCTATCTTATTGTGTTTTGGTTGAGAACTTGGCCTGGCCAGTTCTAGCATTGATCCCGGGACGAAAACCCCGTGGTGAATTTGTCTGGTGGATCCATCCAAGGTCCACGATTGTGCTTCAGTACTGGTTTTCTGTTTTAATGAGCAGCCGAGCATGCCACTGCAAAGGCTCAGATATTTTTGGTGTGGGCATGTATCTTTGTTTTCAGTTAATAATATAAATAAAAGGCTGCATTTCCAAATCTCGTCTATGTTAATGGTTTTTACTGAATGAATTTTTATTGAGAACACTAGAATGTGCTAGATCTGATTAAATTATTAAGGTTTGGGATCTTACAAAAACGTAACATGTCAACTCAAGATTTTGTTTAAGTGATATGTACATTTTTAGCAGGGTCATGATAGAGGAGCTCAACAACCAACGTCACTAACATCAAGGTACATAGAGAGCTTGGTGCTCTTGATTAAATATGAGTTCATTACCCTAGTACATGACAAAAGCCAATGGAAACATTGCAATCCCCCCAATCCTGAAATCCTGAAAAACTAATAAGTTTGCTGGATTTTGAGTGAGATCTAAAATTCTACTTTCTCTATATGAAATCCAATGAGGTCGAAACCACTCTCAAACATCCTAAGTCATTTAATGGTAATGTTAAAAATTTAAGTAACAAGATGAAGATGAAAGATATCATGAAAAGGAGAATGTCATTTTTACTTTAAGAATTTAACATTTCTTAACATAACCATGAATTGCATATCAATACTAGGGCCATAGGCTTGAATATTAGGCTGCCCCACAACCTTGCCCCCAAACACTGGACAAGTTCCTTGAAATCCCCATGATTCCTTTTGTAACACATGCTAATACCTCACTATAAAACCTCACAGCAAGGTCCACCACCACAAAAACCATTGTCCTTCAAATGACTGACTGCCCCCAAACATCCAAACCTATAAGGAAAATTCCATGCTATGTACCAAAGGCACAATGGGTCATTTCTCAACCCCACTACACTCTGCAAACCACTCTATGTAGCAATCAAAAATCCCTTCTCTGCATGTCGATGCAAGCCTACTGGAGTATTAGGCAGCAACTGCACGGGTGAGAGGGAAGGGAGGCACATCTCCCTTTCCCGCCCATGTCATTTTCCTTAGCATATATATATAAGCTGCTAATATTTTAAGAAGTAAAGAGAGATGCTTGTAACACATGCAGATCCTTCTTAAAGAAATAAATAATTTGATGGTTATTATATTGACCAATGGAACAACCTGTTACCTCGCAAACCTGCACTCAAAGATATTCAACTCCATGAATGGAGTGCAAACCCAAGGGCACCGAAGAAGGTTGCCCATTATCACCACAGAAATTCTCTCTCACATTAAGCCAGTTATTTTCTATTATTTTTTAATAGATATGGTAGCATCGAATAATTGTTCTAATCTAAGGTGATGCTAAGAGGCTAAGGAACAATAAATATCCAAAACCCAGAAAAGGTTTCACAAGATAAGCTTGGGAAATACCTTAATTAAATTCATTTGTCATAATTAAAATATTTCCTAAGTCTAACTTAGGAAAAGTGGTAAATTAAATTTAATTAATTAAGGATGTTCAATATTGCTCTAGAGGCTTCTATTGATGAAGCCGAATTGATCTTAGTCGTCGATGGAGATTAAATCATGGCCATTGAGACTCCAACGAGAGATTATAAGAGTAGGTCCAAGGGCTTGGGGATAACATCAGTGTGATCATTGTGACCAAGGCAGATCGTGCTACCCAGTTCGCAGTTTTCAGTGAAGGCGCAGTTCAGCAAGGGGAAAACCCAAATGATTCTACTTCTATTAGATTTCTTCAATTGTTCAACAAAGTATAGAGAGAGAGAGGATGAGAATGAATAAAGTCACCAATGTCTAATCAACTTGCAGTTGAAGTACACTTGCTCTTTGCTTGAAGATCTCCTACTTCTCTTCATCAGATCATATCCTTCGCATTTGCTTCAGCTCTTCCCTTGCTCTTTCTCTTCACAAGTTTTCACACTTTTCCTGCACACACACAACACTCGCACTCCTTCTTCACAATGGACATGCTACACTCAACTCTCACTTGCTCTTGCTTAAATAGATGAGAAAGGAGAGGAGTGTTACAAAATGAATTCATGCCTTGAGCCAATAATAGGACAATCGAATTCCATGAGGGAGGAGCTACTTGACGAGAAGTGTAACTCTTTCCAAGAATAGAGAGAGAGTACACTTGTCTTGAGGAGTTAGAATTTGAATTAGGGAGAAAGAGAGTTACACTTAGACACAAGAATATTTGGTAAGAGTTACAAATCAAATTGAATGAGGGAGTTACAAGTGCATTTAATGAGGAGTAGTTACACTTTTGCCATACAATGAATTAGTGAGGGAGAGTTACATTCTCTTAAGTGTGAAGTTACTATTTTATTCCAAAAGAGGGGTTCGATTTTCCAAGTAAAATATTCTCAATTTAATTAACTTAAAAGTGAATGACTTTAGATCATTTTATAAATAATAGTATCATAATAATAATAAATTAATAATACTAGTAAGGATAAAAATATTAATTCTTGACTTGTATAATCATGATTAATTTGATTTTAAAGTGGATTTCAGATGTCAAGATCAACCTTAATCATTTAGACATTACTTTCTATTTTTGGAAAGTCACTTCGAAATTGAGATGTGACTAACTATTTTTCAAAGTCTTATTAGAATTGTCATAAATCAAATTTTATTATAGGTGGTTCAAACGAAACTGAAAGATATGATTTCTTCTAGGAGAAATTCATCCTTGAGCTGCCAAATTTTAACAATCCCTTTCAACTAGGGAGGAATTTCTTTTTTGCATCAAAGATCTTTGCTTCCTCTGATCTCTTTCATTCATCTCAGCTCAACTCTACTCTCTACAATCTGTCAGAATGAAGTCGCAATCTAAAGAAGAATCATCCACCTGACACAAATTTGGAAAGGAAAGGATCATCACATGGACAAGATTCAAAGAAGTCACACAAACAAGAATAAAACACAACCATGTTTCATTAAACGTCAAGTGGTGGAACACCTGCATCCTAGACAAGTCTCACTACACCTATTGGCCAAATAGGTGGCTCTTCCCACGCCCCAGACTGTGGGTCGAATGCATACTAAGGCCTAATCTTGTGGCACACACTACACAAGAGGTCCCTCATCCTCAGGAGCTTTTCGGCATCATTCCCTAATCCTGTGATCTCTAACAGGGGGGAAAGGCAGCTCAGTGTTCTCGGTCAATTGTGACCACTTCCTGAAAGGGTCGCGTCCATAAGTCCGAGTTGCTCTCTAAAAACCAAGAACTTTCCTTTTGATAAAGGCTTGGTAAGAATGTCAGCTATCTGATTATCAGTGGAGATGTGATGGAGCCTCGCTGCTCCTCTCTGCACCATATCCCGGATATAGTTATATTTGATATCAATATGCTTAGACTTATCATGAAACGTGGGATTTTCTGCAAGAAGAACCCCACTCTTATTGTCACAATATATAACTGTTGTGTCTAGAACTTGCTCAAAAAGTTTCCCAAAAACTTTCTCAGCCAAACTACCTCACAGCGAGCCATGCTAGCAGCAATGTACTCAACTTTAGTTGTACTCAGTGCAACAGACTTATGATTTATGCTCATCCAAGAGATCAAGTCAGATCCCAAGCTAAAACAGCACCCAGAAGTGCTCTTTCTATTAGCAGAGTTACCAGCCCAATCAGCATCAATGTACCATGAGGTCTTACATTTTTAGCAGTGTATTTCAATCCTAGATTGATAGTTCCATGCAAGTGTCTAAGTACAAGTTTTGCAGCAATGTAGTGGGCATGAAAGGGATCAATCATATGTTGACTTAAAGTGTTTACACCAACGCATATCGCAGGCCTAGTGTTTACCAAAACCATCAAATCACCAATGAGTTGTCTATACTCTGTGGGATTTGCCAGATTAGGTCCTCCAGCTTTGCATCATAATTCTTTAAAGTTCATTTCCATAGGAGTATGCATGGACTTACATTCTACCATAGAAAATCTTTTAAGAAGCTTAACAACATATTTTCCTTGAGAAAGCTAAATTTCACCGGGTCTTTGGCAGACCTCTAGACCCAGAAAGTAATGCATCAAACGAAGGTCTTTCATTTCAAATTTGGATGCTAACTCCCACTTGCACTAGAGGATAAGAGGTTCTCTTGTCAAGAATAAATCATCAACGTACAATACCAAAATCAAAGATATACCTTGGACTGTCTTGAAGTAGATGTTTGGGTTTGCACTGCTTATTGTGAAAACAAGTTATATCAGCTAACTATCAATGCGAGCATACCAAGCTCTTTGAGCTTGCTTCAACCCATATAAGGCTTTCTTCAGTCTACATACATGAGTTTCCCTACCATGCTCTTCAAAGCCTTCTGATTGTTCCAAAAATACCTCTTCTTCGAGGAAGCCATGCAAGAAAGTAGTTTTCACGTCCATTTGGTGAAGAGTCCATCCCTGGCTAGCAACTAAGGCAACAACAGATTGAATAGTAGTATATCGAACTATGGGTGCAAAAATATCATCGTAATCTATTCCCTCTTTCTGAGAGAAACCTCTAGCTACAAATCTAGCCTTATATTTCTCAATACTACCATCTGCACCATGTTTAATCTTAAACAGCCATTTGGAAGTGACAACAGATTTACCTTGAGGTCTAGGTACCACTTCCCAAACATCATTATGGATGATGGACTCGTATTCTTCAGTCATAACATCTTTGCATACTTGTTCTTTTGCAGCCTCTTCAAAGGTGCATGGTCCTACCCAAATGATGTTGCTCATCGCAGCAACATACCTTTGAAATTGACTGGGCTTCTTACTTTCTTTGAAATTTCCTCTTGGAGCAGCTTGTTGTTCAGCATCTTGCAAGGTATCTTGCAACCATAGTGGTCTCTTTCTGGTAGGAGGATCATGTGGTAAAGGATCTAGAGGATCCATGCAATCCATTGGATTGTCAGCAAGCTCATTCTCAAGGGTCAGTTCAGACTCAGATGCAAGCTCTTTTTCATTAACAGCTTGTCTTTCAGCACTGGCATGAGGAGGAGAGTCTCTTGCTTTTCTAAGAGCTAGATCTTCATCAAATGTTACGTCTCTACTAAACTCTATAGTTCTTTGACCATGTACTTAAATTCAATAAGATTTTGAATTATCACAATAACCAACAAACGTACCTTCCTTACCTAAAGCTTCCAATTTGTTCCTTTTCTCTTTTGGCAAATCAAAGTACAAAGGACAGCCAAAGATTCTCAAATGACTCACCTTAGGCCTTTTACCAGTGAAGACTTTGTTAATCCAAGTTGTCATTGATGGCAACAGGATGAACGAATGAACACACTTGATGACACTTGATGAAGATTGAAAGACTAGATATCATTTGATTGTGAAGTTCTCCTAATGATGTTGCATAATGACACATTACTTCACTATTATTAAATACACGATGCTATACCTTCATGACTTTGTTGGGTACTATCATGATGACATGAATGTCCTACATGATGACACTATAATCCTATGATTAATAAACCAAACAAAGGAGAAGCCAAGCAGTGGAAAAGGCATGTTGTCCTGTTCACCTCCTGCACACAAAAATTAAGGACAATCACAAAGAAAAATTGCTCTTACCACATTAGAGGCATCTTATCAACATGGGTCCTATACCATCTTGTAGAGTATATTTTTCTCGTTCTAATGAGCCTTTACTTGCCCCGAAACTCCTAGCAGTTTGTTAGAAAATGAATTTTTAAGTTTACAAATTAAAATATTTAATTGCTAACCGACCTACACTCTCATACACATGTCAGCCTCCAAACAGTGACATGCCCTTTCGGTTTAGCTTGCAAAGACCACTATATATACTACGTTAAACACTTCATTCTTTGCATCTATTCGATGAAGATCATCACACAGAAATACCACAGTTCACAACTCGTGAACTAAGGACACCGAGAAAGCTTTTTTTGAAGATTTAACTGTTGGGAAACTCGGACCAGTGAGATAGGGTGGCTCAGATCAGTGCAAATCACAGGGACAGCAACCAAGGAGGCCGAGGAAACAAAGAAGATCATTGTTTTTGTGATTGGGTTAGGGACGGATCATTTGACCTCTGAAACAGCTACTTAACTCACCACAGGCAGCTATGGAATAGGCTACAGGAAGCCTAATTTACCCTCGGACCTGTGAAATTGGAGCACACTTTGTGTGGCTTGGACACCTACAGGCTGCATTCCTTAGATCTATTGTACCCTTGAATCTGGTGCTTCTATGACTCAGACCTAACAACTGTCATACTCTCGAATTTGAGACAGCATTCTTTGGACAGTAAAAGGCTCAAATCACTGTTTAAGTCTCTTGGAAGCACAGATTTGGAGCTTAGAATAGTGTGAGAACTGTACCACGGACCTGTAATAACCAAAGTGTTGTTTCTTAGACCTATGGATAAAAGGAACAGAATTGCAGATTGACTATTGAAGCTCGGATACCATTGTGGCATATAAGGAAACTCAAACCTGAGTTTTTGAAGATTCGGTCCTCCAATTGAAGGGTTGATACATTGGAGATTAGGTGATGAAATAATGCGTTGAGCTCTAGACAGTGGCATTGAAGCAGCAACAGTGAACTTGAAAGCGTGTACAAGAAGATCTTGGACAGTGGAGCATTTGGTGGTTTGACAATGAAGTATTAAACAGTGAAGAATTATGACGTTCAAGTAAGTACTATCCACGTTCTTTATTAGAAGAAGATAAAACAGGATTGGTGTCCCTGGAGTAGGAGCTCCTAAACACAAGGTTGGTGCCTTGAGAAGATAGGGTAGAATCCCTAGAGGTCGAAGCCTCATCAAAGTCCAAGTTGGTGCTTGGCAACAGGTTGGTGCCCTCACTCATCTATTGTATACAATTATTTGAAAAAGGATTGAAGTTCTTATTAATCCTTAATATTATTATTATACACCTCTCTGTCTTTAATTGTGAAGAATCTAACTGGCAATAATTAACAATTGAAAAGAAATACTGATTCACCCCCCTCTCAGTATCTCCAACAGACTTCTTCAGGAGTCTTATTGTCTAAGAACTGATGAGGAGTTCTATTTTGCACATAAACAACAGTATTTGCAACTTCTCCCCACATAAACTTTGGTAGCTTTTGATCATGCAGCATGGCTCCGACTGCTTCCATAATGGTTCTATTCTTTCTCTTAGCCACCATTTTTTTGTGGATTGTATGGCACAGAGGTTTCTTGTTGATTTTTGGGTAGCATCGGATATGCTCTAGCTTCAAAATTTTGTGGAAGGGCTAGAACACGTGAGATCTCCAATACCCAGAAATCATTTTCGAGAAATTCCACCCGAAGTGAAAGTCATTCAAATAATTAATTATTTTTAATGGAGCCTAAGTTAAAACTTAGGAAATTAAAATAATTAAAGTGAATTAATTTAAATGTGTGTGAGAAGCGTCTAAGTGACGAGGATCACGTCTGTTTTAATCTTAGTCATTGATTAAATATTAGATCGCGATCGTTG
The DNA here is from genome assembly GCA_034641835.2 of Pinus albicaulis. Classification (NCBI taxonomy): domain Eukaryota; kingdom Viridiplantae; phylum Streptophyta; class Pinopsida; order Pinales; family Pinaceae; genus Pinus; species Pinus albicaulis. The sequence goes on along the minus strand of CM076580.1, from coordinate 1,786,324,534 downwards.
ATTTCTCGACAAGAAAAGTATAAAGGAAGGCTTAAGGGTCAGTTGGAGAACATACACATGAAGAGCAGCACTTGAGGAAAGTCGAAATTTTGAGGCGTGGTTTGCTAAGAATTTCGAAGTGAGCTTGCAATGCAGAGAGGGGCAGTTCGACAGTGGGACTTCGCTGAGAATACAATTACAGAGAGGCAAAGCAGCACCTGAGAGGGTGACACAGAGCCAGAAGAGTGGCGCAGAGCTTCAAAGGGTGACGCAATGACTGAAGAGGCAGCGCTGGGGTTTCAATTGGGCAGATCAGGAAAAATTCAACAAATCGATTTCTGAGCCGAGAAGGCTCACGAGGAGGGTGACACCACTGCTAAAGGAGGTGACGCATTCTCAGCACAGAGCTTGCAGTTGCCATCACTGCGCAGCACTGGGGACAACTCAGTCACCTATGGGGTTTGTTCATTCTGTTGCTGGATCAGCTAAAAATATCTGTCTCCAGATAGAGATACTTTTGTCGGGATTTTCTCTGTTGGGTGAGCCGAATTTGGCACCCTAAATTGTATTCAGAAATATTATTAATAATAAAACCCTCATATATGTTGCACCGATTTTCCCGCATTGATTTTTTCCAGGGACGTTTAGTCCAAAAATAAGTGTCCTTTGTGTGATTGTCTCAGTTATTTTTCAGTACTTGATCTGTATATTGGTATAGGCTACAGAGTATTTGCATTAGTATTAACTGAATAATTCTGTAAATAACTTGTTAAATGGAAAATACAAGTAGGTAGTGCAAATCAGTTAACTGCAGTAGGATTTATGTGTGTAAGATTCAAAAAATTTCACATTTCTTTCTTTATTCTAGCGTCTTTGCAGAGATCATTAAAATCATTGGAGGTGAACTCTCCCCCATTATCAAATCTGAACGTATTGATCAACTTTCTAGTTTGATTTACAATCAAAGCCTTTAAATCTCTGAATATGTCAAATGCTTCCCCTTTCTTTCTCAAAAAGAATATCCATGTCTTGCAAGAAAAATCATCAACAAAAATCATGAAATACAAGTAGCCACGAAGAGAAATAACAGGAATAGGTCCACATCAAACAAAATGTATGAGCTAAAGTACTTAACTAGTTTTTGTTCTGCTTGAAGGAAATGGTCCCTTTATATGCTTTCCACTTGCACATCCTGGGCAAACTCCTTCATGATCCATTCTGATCACAGACATTCCAGAAACCATCTTCCTTACATGAGGTAAGGCTTTGTAGTGTAAGTGAGCAAATCTTCTATGCCATAGCTCACACTGAAGATTGGTAGTAATGATGATCTCAGACATGACCTTTGTACCTTGATTTAACCCTAACTGACTCGAATGAAATCCACCCTAACTCTTCTAATCATGGATTGACACTTTGCACCAGATTTGACAATACAGATAGAAAACTAGTTTTTTGTAGCGTGGCTAGTACATTTTCTGATAGTTTCGCTACAAAACTATTAGACAGTTTCGTAGCGAAAACTTTCTTTTTATAGTGTAAAACGCTACAAAAGGAGGAAAAACTAGCTAAAGTGACATTTTTGAATTCAAAAGCTTGGGAAATGAAATATGTTAGGAAATGATGACTGACGGGACATGATATGACTTGAATGGAGGTGGTTTTGAACCTTAGGATAGGTTAAAGATGAAAAAAATAAAAAAATTCCTATACCAACTTGTGATAAATGAACTCTATGACCCTACCTTTGACAAATGAACTCTATGACCATGTTAAATAGCGTTTCACTTTTTCTGAGTGATAATAAAGTGTGTTAGGAGAAGTTAATAATAGAGTTTATAGGAGGCAAGCTTACAATTGTTATTCGGGCCTCGACATAACACTTTTAGATAAAGGGAGATCACTTTGTGCTAGGCACAACATTGTTTTTCCTTTATCTATTTTTTTATATGATATGTGGTACACTTTGGCTACATGCTCATGTTTTAAAATCTTCTCGATAATTTCATTTTGTACATTATTTTGTATAAGTTATGGGGCACTCGACTTGTGTCAGCTTATATCTCTTGTGCATTGTGCATATTGTGGTTCTTGCAAAATCTCAGTTAATGTTCTATTGTTTATATGAACTGAACATACATGTGAAATATTTCCTATGTAAGCTATGTTGCTTAGTTTTTTTATGGCCATGGCTAGATCATGTGATCCTTATCTTGGTAACTATTCAAGTGGGACAAGTTGAGCTTGGACATGAGTGGCATAAGATGAGTTATAGGTAGTTCTTAAGTGAACAAGGCACAATATAAACATTGTTACCGATGAAATAGGTAACCTCATTGTTACCTACTTTTTGAAGTATCAAGAAAAACACCTGATTTTGAAAAAGTGGCGATGTAGAATCAAGAAAAAAAAAATTGAGCATGTTTTTGGCACTTTAAGTTTTTTTCATTTTGTTTTTTTTTTTTAAGTGATGTTTTTTATGTCGATTTTGAATAGTGGTGGTGTATCATCACCAACATTTTTTTATAGGATTGATTTTGAAACTATAGATTTTCTAATATCTTCTTCTTCTGTGAGATGTTTACTTTTAAGTGCATTTATGTACTTGTGTTTTAAAAATTAAAAAATAATTTTTTTAAAAATAAAAACTTGTAATGATATCTTCACTTTTTCACATACATAAAAGATGGAAAAAGGGTCAATATTCTAAAGTTTATATTTTCTACATGTTTATGTATTGTTAAATAATTTTTCAATGCACATCAAAAAATTATCGCTAAAAAACCAATATTTTGAACCATATGACAAAAAAATACAATTTTTCAATATAAATACAATGCAAAACATACACTTTTACAGAGTTTTTGTTGGAAAAAACATGTTAAATAAACTAATTTTTTGGGAGAATCTTAACAAAAAAAACTTAAGAAAACAACATTTTTATTGAATTTTATGTCAAAAAATAATAGCAATCACATGTTTTTTGCAAAAAAAAAGGGTTGTTCTCATAAAATATCAAAGTCTAAAAATTACAAGTAAAATTGATTAATAGTTCTAAAAAATAACCTTTGTTTGCAAGCATAACTTAAACATCATCAACAATATCAACTATACATCTTCAACATCATCTAGAACAACATTGACGGCTTCTTTCGCAGCATTTTCTTCTTCATTTTGATCATTGTCGTCTTCTAATGGATCTTTCATGTCAGAAAATCTTCCAAAGTGTCCCTTTCCAATCATTCCATATAATGGTGGTTGAGGTTCATTTTATTTTTTTGCCACACGTGATTCATTAAAATCTCCTTTCCTCAAACCAACTTCTTGCTTCGCATCTGGAAGGAATTTAAGAGCGTTAATTCTTTGTTGAATAAATTTGCATTGAACTGGGTCTTTCTCAATGGCAATGCGATTTCTTCTTTTTAGTAGGCAACATGCTAGTGTTGTACCGAATCATCAAGCACAAAAATAATAAGTAAGAAAATTAGTATGGAGACATAAAAAGTAAAAAAGACAATATTTCAATTTAAATTTGTATAATAAAACTTACCTAAACCTGAGAATAAATCCAAAACCCATTCTCCTTCATTTGAACATAAATATATAAGATATTTAATCAATGCTTGTGGTTTTTGATAAATGTTAACTATATCTCCTTTTGCATCTTTATCCTCATATGTTAGTTTTCTTACAACTACATCATAAAACAATAATTGACTATGACTCTTCCCATCTACTCGATTCATAATAATATGCTTATAGCTATTGTCTTTTGTCCAACATTCAACATGGATGAACTCACAATCATTTATAATAGGCTGATCTTCGGAAGAAACAATATTTGACTTTTTCCTGTAACATTACATAGTAAAAGTTCAATTAAATTTTACATGAATAAAAAAATTTAGGAGGAATCAAACATATAATTTCAAAGTCTTACCATGTAAGTTGCATCCTTGAGTTTGCTTTACCCTTGAATCTTGTTAATAACATTGGAAAATGTTTCTGAATGAAATGTCACAAATCGCCAAAGTGGTGATGTTGTCACTTCTTGAAAACCCGTAACCACTTTACTAAAAGCTTGATAAATATATGGTTCTCTATCATATTCAATGTCTGGGAAATTGAAACCATGAGGAATATCTGCAATAACTAGGCCATATTCCCTTTTAGGTATTAGTGATGCAATGTCTTCACAGTCACCTTGTATTATTTGATATTGGACACTGTCAAGCCCATTCCAAATGTAATGATTAAGAGTAGGATCTAGTTCAACATTCATAAGATGCTTCCTTCTCATGTTCTCCATCTTAATTTTTTCAATAAAGATTTTGAAAGTATCTGGTACTCCATTTCCATCATTCTTCGACATCTTTAATGACACACAAACACACACACACACACACACACATATATATATAAGTAATAAAATAAAAATAGTTTAAATATGAATAAAATGAATTTATAAATGAACATACCTTATTAAATGCAATATCAAACTCTTTTAGTGTTGATGTAGAACTTGCTTCTGGGTAGTTGCGTACAACATCATCCCAACTGTCTTCATTCAACATTTTAACCATGTGTTCTTGTATTTTCATAAAAAAATTATGACTGAATAAATCAAGTTAAAAGCGTTAATATATTGACATGTATAACCAAATTCTACCAACATCATTATGTTTTATTTAAAAGAAAATTATAATGAAAGAAAAATAAGAAATAATTCAAGAAACTTACTTTTGAAATTCTGCACACATTTCTTCCATTGATAATTCACCCAACTTTACACGGGCTAATATTGATTTGACTAATTTATCATCCTTCACACCTTGCATTGTTCTCCAAGGTGTGATAGTCATATCCTCTGGAAGCTGCTTCATTTCAGGACCCCCCTTACTGTTGGTACATATTATGGGTTTACTCTCTCTAACCTTCTGATTTTTTATGAAAATATTCTCCCACCGATCAAAAATTTCATCAATAAAATCCCATACCTCCCCAGTTCTAAATGCCAACTGAAAAATTTTATCTGTGCCTCTGAAGAGATTTGTATTCAATTTTCCATCTTTTGTTTTTTTTTCATCAATTTGATAACCTGTTTCCATTAAACATTCCTTTCAAAATGCTACACTAACTTGTGTCTTATCCCCACCACATTTTTCTATGAATTCATTATGAATAAATCTGACCCTTTGGATGAAATTCATTTTCATTCTGTACTCATTATCTGCATTATGATCCCATGCCAATAACTTTGATTCCATTTCTGTTAAGCCAGCGTAAATGATGCATTTCACTATTTGAAAAAGATAGTTATTGGGATACTCTGCAATCAATTGTCTCTTAGCCTCTATTGAATGGCTCCCTCCAATTACATAATATTTATAATCAAAACATTTTGTCTTGTCAAATGCTTGTTTGTTGGGAACCTGACATGGATCGACAAGAACCACAAATCCACCACATGCACATATGGATTGAACCTGAACAGTGTTTTCAAATTATGTACATGTAGGTGATGGGCCTTTCTAATTTGATATTGAGATTTTCCTTCATCTGGGCCATAAAATTGGTTAACATTAAGCTCAAATGTTTGGCCACCAAGAATTAATTTATTCTTCCTCAACTCTTGTCGAATAGCATTTTTTTTTGTTTTAATAATGCCATCCTCTAACTCAGCACCTGGTGTTATGATTTCTCTGCTTCCGTAAGAGCTTTCAATTTGTTCTTCACTACTGCTCACGACCTTTACAGGTTCACCAATATTTGATTTCCTAGTCTTATTGGATAACATATCAATTTTTTTATAAACAAGCTCTCCTTCATGAGGTAAAAGAGAGACATCTTTGGCAATTTTTCTTTTTGGTGTTTGATCTGTTTTCTCCTTTTGCACAATAGTTCTCATCTCCTCCTCACTAATTCTATCATAATTTTATGTTTCATGTTCGACACCTTCAAAAGAAACATGTTTAAGTTTACTAGATTGACCCACCTTAGTGACTCTTGGTTGATCCCCTCTTTGTACTGTTGCAGTGTCACGAGCTATTGCTCTTTGCTTCAATCTCCTTTCCTTTGCTTTTTCTTTGTGGAAAGTTTTGATCACATCCATAACATTTGGCACCAACATATAAATACCTTCAAACATGTTTGAAAGACCCAAAACAAAATCCTATGAAACAAAATAAAACATGTCAATGATCAATAATTTATAAAAAATTGAATCATCCTTACAATAATGCATAGAGGAAATAAGCATACTTACAATGTTATTTTCAATGTTGCTTGATATTTCTTAAGAAAATTTTGAAGATATTTCATCTGTGTCATACTTGATGATTGATAGATGATATCTAACCTTCTCACGTTTCTGAGCCTTCCTTGCAAGAACATAAATAGTGTTTGTATTCGGGACCATACATATGTCTCGTACTCTTCCCATCACATCATATGGCTCATTTAAGTCAATCATACCACAAATCAGATAGATGTGTATATCAACCTCCATTTCAATGTCTTCAAGATACCATGAGAAATCGATTTTATCTATTTCCTCGGCGTTCTTCCAATCAGAAATAAGCTTCAATGAACCTGGTGCTCCACTTGCTTGACTTTCATTAGTGTGTGCAACAATGTGCTGGGCGCCGGGGGCCAGCCAGGCGGTGCCACGGGGGCGACCCAGCCGGCCTCACGGCCGCAGACCCGCGCCTGTTGGGCACCGGGGGCCGGCCGAGCGGTGCCACGGGGGCCGTGAGGCCGGCTGGGCCGCCCCCGTGGTGTCACCCGGCCGGCCTCCAGCGCCCCGCGGGCACAATCAAACGACGCATGATTTTTTATTTATTTATTTTTTGTTTTTTTATTTTTTTTTAAATTTCATTTTTAATTTTTTTTTAATATAATATAATTATTAAAACATTATTTAATCATTTAAAAAAATGTTAAAAATACCAAAATATAACAAATATATTAAAAAAAAAAAAACAATTTATTAAATAACAATTATGTCTGGTTTCTAAACATTATATAATTAAAAAAAAATAATACAATATAATAAATAAAAAAAACATTTGTTTTAATATAACAATACAATAAAATAAAATTAAAAAACTATATCACAATACAATTAAAAAATATATATATATATAACAATAAAGAAAAAATAAATAAAGATTTAAAATTAAAAATAATAAAACTAAGATTTAAAACTAAAAAAATAAAATAAAATAGAATATAAAATCAAAAAAATAAAAATAAAAACCAAAAAAAAAAAAAATTAAATAATGAAATCACTAATATATTTGTGATAAAAAAAAACAAATAAAAAATGTTATAATATTACTTTTTTTTTAATGTGCATGGTCGTTTTATGGATTTTTCTGTCTAGATGAACCTATAAGTCTAAAAAAAGAAAAAAAAATCTAAATTGTTGTCCTTAAAACACTAAAAAAATTAGTTCTTTTTGCATTTTCTTCACTAAAAAAATATAAAAAAAATTAAGGCTTTTGAACCTAAAAACCTTAAACAAGTAGTTTTTGGACACAAAAAACTATAGAAAAACAAATTTTCCCCAAAATCGTCTTTAAATTGACAGAATAGAAGGAAAACTAACCTTCGAAATGCAAAAAGTTGTTGTCACCAATGCCAGCACAATGCCTCCACAAAATTACGAATAGTAACACAATGCCTCCAATGCCAATGCAATGCCTTCATGAAGTTACCAATGCTAATGCAACACCTCCACAAATTTACCAATAGCGACACAACATCTCTAATGCCAATGCAATGCCTCCACGAAGTTACCAATGCCAACGCAACACCTCCAGAAATTTGCTCTAACAAATACCAGAAAACTTGATGTGATGAATGAAAACAATCATTCCTTTTAAATAGCGAATATTGTCTGATTGGTTTACTGTTTAACGAATGTAGGATTAAAATTTTAAATTTAAAATATTTACATTTAGTTTATTATAGTTCATACTATAGTTAAAATACTTATTATTTGTATGTAGTTATCATAGTTAATATTTTATTTAATATTTACATGTACTGAATGTTGAATAATTCAAATATAATCTCAGATTAAAAATTAAAATATGAAATACTTACATGTAGTTAATTATAGTTAATATTATAGATAAAATAGTTAATATTTGCATTTAGTTATCATAGTTAATATTTACATGTACTCAATGTTTAAAATCATGGGATTAAATTTTAAAATCTAAAATATTTACATGTAGTTAATTATAGTTAATATTTACATGTTATTTTTGTAAATATTTACATGTAGTCAATCTTAAACCATTCAAATAAGAAAATTATTTTAGTTTCGAAGACATGCATGAAAGGAATATTTTGTGGATATTTTGAATAGAAAGTATGGTGACATATTTGAAGACCAACAGTTTATTAATAAATTTTGAAATATATTTTAGATGAATATAGCGTAAGTTTAAAATGTAAAATTTAAAATATTTACATGTAGTCATTATAGTTAAAATAGTTAATATTTGCATGTAGGTATTATAGTAATATTATAGTTAATACTTACATCTAGTCAATATTAAATCATTGAAATAAAAACATTATTTTAGTTTGGAAGGCATCCATGATAGAAATATTTTGTGGATATTTTGAATATAAACATTGGTAAAATATTTCAACATAAACAGTTTATTAAAAAAAATGTTAAATACATTTTTTGAATAATATTTGTACCAAATATTTGAAATGAAAATTTTGGAGGGAAAGTTTTTCACGAAATTTTTTGGGGGGAAATTTTGGAGGGAAACTTTTTCGCGAATTTTTTTGGAGGGAAATTTTCAGTCTTTAAGCTATATATTGTAAGTGGGAGAGGAATTTGTATCATTCAACCTATTCTTGTTGAAAGCCGTGGTTTCTTCTGATAGCGAAGTTTTTATTTCTACAACATCAACATCTTCGTCATACAACAACTCTATTCAGAGTGATGAATATAACAGGAGTTCGTTCACCATGAATAGAGAGTCAAAAAATCGACTTGGTCGTTATCCTAAAGATGATGAGAAAAAAATTGATGGGGTGCAGCAAAATGAAATTTTTGTAAATCGAGCACTAGTTATACCACTTACTCTTAATCCTAAGGATTATGAAAGCAACAGTGATGAAGGGCATGATGAAGAATTTCCAGAGTCAAAAGTTTCACTTCGTCCTAATCCCAAGGATTATGAGGACACCATTAATGAAGAGGGAGATGAAGAATATCCACTTCAGCTTAATCCTAAGGATTATGCGAGAAAAACAAATGAAGAGGGGAATGAAGAATCTGCAGAGTCAAAATATCCACTCTGTCCTAATCCTGAGGAGTATGCCAGCACCACTGATGAAAAGGGGGATGTAAAATTTCCAGAGTCAAAATATCAAATTCGTCCTAATCATAAGGATTATGCGAGCACCACTGATGAAGAGGGGAATGATAATGTTTTAGAGTCAAAACATCCACTTCGTCCCAATCCTAAGGATTATGCCAACACCACTGATGAAGAGGGAAATGAAAAATTTACAGCGTCAAAATTTCCACTCCGTCCTAATCCTAAGGATTATGCAAGCACCACTGATGAAGAGGGGGACGAAAAAATTCCAAAGTCAAAATTTCCACTTCGTCTTAATCCTAAGGATTATGTCAGCACCACAGATGAAGAGGGGAATGAAGAATTTGCAAAGTCAAAATATGCACTTCGTCCTAATCCTAAGGATTATGTCAGCACCACTGAGGAAGAGGGGAATGAAGAATTTGTAGCGTCAAAATATCCACTTCGTCCTAATCCTAAGGATTATGCCAGCACCGCTAATGAAGACGGGGATGAATTTCCAAAGCTAAAATTTTCACTTCATCCTAATCATAACGATTATAATTTAACCACTGATGAAGGGGGGGATGAAGAATTTCCAATAAATATAGATTCAAGGCATTCACTTATTCCTAATCCTAAGGATTATGAGAGCATCAATGAGGAAGGGGAGGGGCAGGATGAAGAAATTCTAGTGAATACAAATTCAAAGCTTCCACTTATGCCTAATCCCAAGGATTATGAGAGCACCACTGAGGAAGGGGAGGATGAAGAGTTTCTTGCAAATGATAATTTTAGAGGCATAGATCTGAATATTCCATTTTCTCCAAGTGACCATTTCAAAGACACTCATGGTGATGAAGAATTGAATCCTCCCAAGGAAGAATTTGAAAGCATGGGTTAAGATGGTGAATAATTTCTTTTGAGTGGGGGTTACAAAAGTGTCGATGATTCTTGTGAAATGTTTTCTTCAACTGATGATGGTAAAGATAATTTTTCAGGCCATGATGTTGATGAATTCCTTAACTATGTTGAGGATGATGATAGTGGGGATAATATTCCTCCTAATGGTGATGAAACTACTTT
>CM076580.1:1786090735-1786314037 GCA_034641835.2 Pinus albicaulis | reverse complement strand
CCATGAGTACTATTGTAAAATCTGAACCTGGATCTTTTGAGGAAGCCGTAAAGCATCAAGTCTGGAAGGATGCTATACATGGAGAATATGAGTCCATAATGAAGAATGATGTATGGGATGTGGTTCCAAGACCGAATGACAAATCAGTTGTCACCGCAAAATGGCTCTACAAGATCAAGCATGGATCTGATGGAAGTGCTGAAAAGTTCGAGGAAAGATTCGTTGCCCTTGGCTTCTCTCAAAAGGAAAGCATAGACTATGATGATATATTTGCACCTGTGGCCTGATATAGCACCATCCGATCTATCATAGCCCTTGCTGTTACGCAAGGATGGAGTCTTCATCAGATGGATGTGAAGACCGCATTTACGCATGGTGCAATAAAGGAAGGGGTGTAGCAGGGTAACCTGCAGGATTTGAAGTCCAGGATAGAGACACCCATGTATGCGGGTTGAAGAAACCCTCTACAAGTTGAAGCAAGCCCCCAGGGCTTGGTACGAGAGGATAGATAGTTCCTTGATGAAGCTAAGCTTCACTCGTAGTAATGTTGATCCGAACCTTTACTTCAAGGTTGATAGAGAAAAGCCTCTCATTCTGGTACAGTATGTGGACGACCTCTTCCTGACAGGTGCTGACCCTCTCATTCATTAATGTAAGAGGGAGCTCGCTGCTGAGTTCGAGATGAAGGACCTAGGACTGATGCACTACTTCCTAGGCCTGGAGGTCTGGCAAAGACCTGGAGAGATTTTCCTTTCTCAAGGAAAATACAATGTGAAGCTTCTGGAAAGATTTGGAATGGTGGACTGTAAGTCCGTGTCGACACTGATGGAACTCAACTTTAAGAAGTTGAGTGGCAGCGCTGCTGGGCCTATCTTGGCCAATCCTACTGAGTATCGTCAACTCATAGGAGCTTTGATGTTCTTAGTGAACACCGTAGGATATATGTTTGCGGTAGACACTTTGAGTCAGATGGTTGAGCCTCATCATTTTCCAGCGGGTTGGTGCAAATCTTGAGATATCTTCGGGGGCACGATAAACCATGGGGTGAGATACCGCTGAGTGTGACATAAGGTGGATATGCGATGCGATTGGGGGGGCAGCGGTGGGTATCGTAAGAGCACATCGGGATCTTGCTTCAATCTTGTAGTTGCCTTCGATCTCATGGATGGTGAGGCAGTGGTGGCTTTAAGCCTTAACGTGGGCCCAGAATACATTCTTTCGTGTAGCTTTGTGAAGCGGTTTGGTTGCGAAAGCTCTTTAGTGAGCTGTTTGGACATGTGATAGATACCACCATGATACTCTGTGATAGCCAGAGTGGGATTTTCTTGACCGAGAATCCTATGTTCCACGACCGATCCAAGCATATTGATATCAGGTACCATTTCATCTGGGATATGGTACATCGAGGCGCCGTAAGGCTCGATCATATAGGAACTGATGAGCAGGTCGTGGATATTCTCACTAAGCCCCTAGGGAAGGTCAAGTTCCTAACCTTCTGTGAGAGACTTGGTATCATGGAATGAACCTATGATGTGGGTCCTGTTGGACGATGAGCTCGAGGAGCTCTGGGGGGCGTTGGGGATGGCCCCTACCGGGCTATAAACACTCATAATGCTCTTCTGCTTCCCCTTTACCCTTGTGATCATTGGTGTTGTACCTCTCATTTATGCGTACCCCGTGTACCTCCTACCCATTGGAGTTAAGGGGCTCGGAAGTACCTCTCTGACTGGCAATGAGGTGTGGGAAAACTATTTATTAGCAAAGATTGATGGACGCATCAGAAATTTCCGTACTCTCTATCTAGGATGGCATGGTCCAACCACTTGATCTGGGATCAAGTCTAGTGAGGTCTCGGACCTCTGCCTGACTTCGGGTTAGATGAACCAACTTCGGGTTGGTTGGAGACTCTTTGTGAGTCTGATAGAGGTTTCAGACCTCTAGGCTGAATTTGTCAGCCAGGGGATGATGTCTTTGTGACTGACCCACTCCTGTTCTGAAATAAAGAGGCCGGCAAAGCAAGTTACGGCGGGATGACGCACGATGTTTGTTTGCACAGGTGGATGGAGTTCTCCCTAGTTGAGAGGGAGTGTTAAAATTGGACAACTAGGTCCAAACTCCATGTTGTGATGCTGGGATTAAGTGGATAGTATTTTTGTTGGATTCCTCTTTAGGAGAAGTGTAAAATCCATATAAAATATATCCTTAATCGATGAGCGAGAACATTTTATTCTAATTTTATTATTTATAATAAATTATATGTGCAGGTCGGCCTTAAGGTTTCACATCCCCAGCAGATGTGTCACACACCCCAATGATGGATATAAATACAGGCAAAGTTGGAGAGCATTTCACCACAACTCAACACACATCTTCTTCTCTCATCTGATTTAGTACGAGTTCCTTGGAGGACAAGTTCAGCCCACACGTGTGAAGAAGAAGGAGGACGAATCTGTACGGGTGAGCTGAAGGACGAATTTCTGCAGCTAGGGTTTTGCTGGAAGTTTGACCAGCGTTGACTTTGGTCAACGCATGGTCCGAAAGGGCTGAAAATTGTTGGGAAGTTCGATTTTGGAAGGCCGTACTGTTTGGCACAGAAATCGAGGTCAAAGGGTTGACCAAACTGCTGCTGCGTTGATTTTTAGCTTGCTGCCCTGCGTTGACTTTTCTGGACAGCATCGACTTTTTTTGGAGTTGACTTGGGTTGACTCGGTTGCTGATTGGAGGACTGTTGTGACACATTCTGTGTTGGCTGACCAAGGAGACTTTGCTGGTTGAAGCATCCTGTTGACCGCCGTAACGCACCACCACATTTTTCTGTTTCTGGTTTGTCTTCTATAAGATCCATTTATATGTTCTATCAACATTTTACTTAACTATTTGTGTGATTGCTGTAAGAAAAGTAAAGTTGCTTCAAGCATAGAACATCTTCAAAAATTTACAAGATTGCCATGTAAAATAAACACATAAGCACTGCAATCTATCAACACATCAAATAGGAAGAATCTCAACATTTTATTATAGATAATAACTGGGGTTACAGATACATCTGACCCAAAGAAAGAGCTGAGATGGATAACTGGCCACCAAGATGAGCTGCTGCACTGCGCTGGCCTCAAAATCGAACTGCTGCATTCTCCCTCCGGCAAAAGCTGTCACTGATTTTAGCTTGCTGCCCTGCGTTGACTTTTCTGGACAGCGTTGACTTTTTTTGGAGTTGACTTGGGTTGACTCGGTTGCTGATTGGAGGACTGTTGTGACACATTCTGGGTTGGCTGACCAAGGAGACTTTGCTGGTTGAAGCATCCTGTTGACCGCCGTAATGCACCATCACATTTTTCCATTTCTGGTTTGTCTTCTATAAGATCCACTTATATGTTTTATCAGCATTTTACTTAACTATTTGTGTGATTGCTGTAAGAAAAGTAAAGTTGCTTCAAGCATAGAACATCTACAAAAATTTACATGGGTCCACCAGACAAATTCACCACGGGGTTTTCGTCTCGGGATCAATGCTAGAACTGGCCAGGCCAAGTTCTCAACCCAAACACAATAAGATAGATAATACCATAATGATTCTAAATGCCTACCTTCTCTCCCCTTTTATAGGCTTGATGGACTTTCTAGAGATCTTATTTTATTATTTTTCTCGGAAACCAACAACAAATACCATGGGCCAATACATGGGAAAATACCATGGTAAGTACCATGGATCGATTTTGTCCACTTTGACTGGATCAAGAAAGGGAATATTACAGTTTTTTTTTTTCATCTCATGTTAATCGCTTAGAGGGTGATATTAATGACAGAGATCCCAAGATAGACAATGGTTTTGATGATATGTAAGTATTTGTTGCAGCATGAAATTTTCGGATGCTAGAGACCATCTCGAGCCTATTTGTTGATGTATTTTCGGTTTAGAGATGGATTGCACTTGATGCTATTTTGGCTATGTACTCCCTTACATGCTATATGAATGAGAATTGTAACTTGTGGACATGTGGTTGATGAAGATTATAACTTCTAGATGATTGATGTTATACGGTTTAATCCATGTTTTTATGTTTTTTTATATCTAATTCATCATTTTACATGCTTTTGTTGACATATACGCATCAAAATATATAAAAATATATATTATATAAAAATTTGCTCCCGACTTGGTAGCTTTTGAAAATGTCAATCCCCGCTCTCGCTTCCCGCTTCTGCTCCCACTCCTAAGCAACCTTGATTGGGGGTTGGTCGTTGTCAAGAGTTGGTGGCTGAGGTTTCAGAACTAGCAGGAAGAGGATTTGACCCTTTACTGCATTTTTTTCGTATGTATGGCTTGTGTTGGCTGGAGCTGACAACATCCATTTTGTTAATGAGATTTGGCCTTCTATATTGGCACCATATCTCACTGTTTATGGGGCAGACTTTGTGGATTGCAGGTCTTTTCTGTGGGAGCTTGGCGACACCTTCTACAGCATCATTTGTTCTGATCTGCAATGTTGCTTTCTTGCAATCTTGGTGTCCGATGTGTAACTTGTTAGCAAGATTTATCAAGGTTGATTTTTGGTGTTTGCAGTTCCTTGGGCATGATCTCCCCTTACACATTCCGGTGTCTTTACGAGGATTTCAGTGGCTTTGTTTGGCAGTCTAGTGTCTGCTTTTTGAGTTTCCTTGTACAGGCTCATTCTGCTTTCTTGCATGTTGTCTAAGAGTTTGTTCAGGGATGTTTTTTCTTCATGGTGCTTTCTCCTTGGTTGCTTAAGGGGTTTTGCTGTATTCTGGTTTATGAGTCTTTTGTCCAGGTCCAAGGATTTTGGTTTAACCCCTGGTTTTCATCTTGAGGTGATGGCCCATATGCAGTTTTTTTGTAAAATGCTCCGTACCTTTTTTATTTTTATTTTATAGAAATAATGAAGTGCATTTCAAAGGAAAAAGAAGGTATTCGCATTGGGCACGATTAACTGAAACTGGAAACTTGGAAAGCTTTGAAGGGTAGAAATTATGGACAAATTCTATATCACATGAATGAAATTACTATAGTTCATAGATTTTTTTTCCTACTAGTATGGGAATTGATATTATGTCTACCAGCATTAACTGGTATCTCTCATGCCACTATTAAACTGTTCACTCTTCCACTTTCAGCCTCTTTATAAAGAAGCAGAGGAAAATCTTCATATTTCTGTCTTTTTCATTGCTCAGTATTGGTAGGTAAATGAGTGAGTTAATTCTTTCTGTTGATTTGTTTTGACATATGCGCTACCTTCAGGTGAGGTCATTTCTGAGGAGTATGCGTTGGAGTATGGAACAGATCGTATTGAGATGCATGTTGGAGCAGTACAACCTGGCAATCGCACCCTTGTTGTTGATGATGTAATTGCTACTGGGGGTACCTTATCTGCAGCGATGAGATTATTGGGTAGGAATTCTCATCTATATTGAACTTTTCTGGAAAACAATAGTACATGTTAAACTGGCAGGCCTTGCAAAATATTTTTGTATAGCGGAGACATCAAAATTAATTTACTGAAATACTAAGAATATTTTTTCCTTTGGGAAGTTTCACCTTGGAGTTAGCATAACATTTAGAGACTACAATATTATTTTTTGAAATTTTGTAAATAAACCTCCATTGGTATATGATTATGGTGGCTAGTCTTCATTCAATGTACATTTTTTTCCAGAAAAAGTCGAGGGATTTTATTAATGAAAACAAAATTACAATAGTAGATACAAAGTGGTATTCCAGATTGTCTCAAAAGGCCATATACAGAGAGAGAGTTTAACTGTCTTCATCAGATTCTATTGTACAAAAAAAACACCAGTAATTTGTAAGTAAACAAGATTTTTTTTGCTTCTGTCACTATCTTGTAATAGTCCCTTTCCTGAAAAATTCAGCTTCAGTATTCTTGAGAAATATGCATGCAGTTCCCAAAAAGATTCAGAAATTTACAAGTGTTCCAGGCATTGATCAATAATCTCAGTGAAAGTAAAAAAGCTAAAACCAGGGTTCATGAAGATAAGCAGAAGATTGTCTTTGAGAGAGTTCAAGGATCTCCCGGTGTTAATTTTGGGCAACTAGGTCCAAACTCCATGTTGCATTGCTCATATGATGATGATTATATTTTTGTTGGATCCCACTTTCGGAGAAGTGTAAGATTGATCTAAAGATCATTTTGTTTGGATGAGCAGAACATATATTTTGATTTTATTTTCCACACATGTGCAAGGTCGGCGAGATTTGTAATGTAGGCTTGCAAGCCCAATAGATGTGTCACACACCCTCACTGATGGATATAAATTGGAAAGACTTGGAGATCATTTGCTCATCAACTCATCACACATTCTCTCTTGTGATCTGATTGGTTTGATCAGACTTTTGAGGCCTCCTCTCACACGTGCGGAGCTGAAGCTGGGAAAAGTGCGGACTGTTTTATGGCTGTTTTGGTGGTGCGTTGACCAGCATTGACCGTGGTCAAAACTTGGAGTTTTGACCTCCAACATGTGCAGAAATTCCGATCTCTTGAGGCTGCATTAGAGGGCACAAAGATTGAGGAAAAGAGAGACCATTGACCGAAGCCCTAATCTGCAGTGTTGACTTTTCTGCATTGAATTTTTTTGTTGACCAGCGTTGACTTTTTTGGAACTGTCTTTGAGGGGTGTGTGTGACACTTGGAGGATTGGCTGATTTGATGTTGAGAAAGACTTTGCTAGCTAGTGCATTCTGCTGACTACCGTATGCACGTCACTCTCTATCTTTGCTGGACAAGAAGAGTTGTAAAATCTGATCTATATTATTGACTTGTCTTCTGTTGATCTATTATTGTGTTCTATTAGCGTTTTACTTTCATGTTCTATCAGTGTTTTACCATCTCTGTCTAATTTTAACATGGAATCAGAGCTAAGGTGAAGATAAAGCCCAAGCTAGTGTGAAAACTGAAAAGCAATCACCGAAGAAAAAATCCTATCAAGGACCAATGGCCTCCTCAACATACAAGGGTTTCAAATCTGATGACAAGTTGATTGACAAGTCTGATTATCATGCATGGAAGATGTCCTTGGGTTTGGCATTAGAAGATCAAGATGTCATGGATTATGTGCAGGGGAAGATTCCTCAGCCTCCATCAAATGCACCCGCTGCCACAAAGACGAAGTATAAAAAAGGGGAAATCAAAGCAAAGATGATTATCATGGATTCAATTCATAAGCACTTGGTTGCTTACATCTTCGAGCTAGGCTCATCTAAAGAGATGTATGATACGTTCGTTAGCATGTTCAGGGCTATCAATGCTAATCAAGTGCTTTTCTTCAAGAATCAGTTGAAGAATATCAAGAAGGGCAAAGATGAATCCATTCAATCCTATTTCATGAGGCTCACTGAAATCAGGAATAATCTCCTAGCTATTGGAGAAGAAATTGTTGATCGAGATATGGTTCTCATTGTGCTTGGAGGTCTCCCCCGTGATTGGTATGTATTCAATACCACTATTCTTAATAATAATGTGATTCTTGATTTTGATGAAATATTGACGAGATGCACTCAAGAGGAGACAAGAATGATGGAAAGAGATCATCCCTCTAATGGAAATGGTGGTGACTCTACTGCCTTTGCCTCTCGTGCAAAGAAGAGGAACAATGGTGGTCCAAGAAATAAAAACCATGGAAGAGCAGGGCCCTAAGGAAGGAAAAGAAGATGTTACACTTGTGACAAGTTTGGTCACTATGCAAGAGAGTGCCCCAATAGAAGGGACTCTCCTAGGGATGATGACAACAACAACTCCAGGGGAAATGGCAATCAAAGGAACAACAGGTTCAAAGGAAAGAGGAAGGCTCCCTCTGATTGAAGTGGAAATGGGTAACCCTTCAAGAGGTCAAGAAATTCCAAGTACGATGAAGCTAATGTTGTTGATAATAAGAAAAATAAATATATTTTTGTATCTGCCCTCTCTGTTGCATCTCCTCCCGACACCCTGGATGTCTAGTTGATTGATAGTGGTGCTTCAAGGCACCTCATTGGTTATAAAGAAGCCCTCTTTGATTTGATTGACAAGGATACGGATTTAGAAATTATCCTTGGAGATAATGCCACTTATCTTGTGAAAGGGACAGGGATTATGACCCTTCATCTATCTCAAGGTCAAGTCCTCTATTTACAAAATGTGTTGTACGTACCTGATTTGAAGAAGAACCTTGTGTCTATTTCAGCAATGGAAGACAAAGGATTCAAGGTGGCATTCGTTGATGGAAAAGTACGCATCTGGAAGAAGAAATTCAAAGAAACTCTTACTATTGGTTCTAGAGTTGATACACTCTACCAGGTTGGAGGAAGTCCATTGGGGGCTATGTCATGTGATACAACTCTTGAAGCTGAGTTATGGAACCTGAGGTTAGCACACCTTCATTACAAAGCCCTTCCCGAAGCAAGGAAGGTGGTGATAGGGATGCCCGAATTTAAAGATGATCATGAAGGTATATGTCAGGGTCGTGCCGAAGGGAAGCATACAAGGGGACCATTCCCCTCAAGTGTCACAAAGACATCTAATATCTTGCAGCTGATACATTCTGATTTGTCTGGTATGCTGCCCGTGACATCCTTGGGAGACTTTTATAGATGACTTCTCTCGCAAGACTTGGATATATATCTTGAAGAATAAGGACAAAGCTTTCAAATGGTTTTGTACCTTCAAGGCCTTGTTGGAAAATCAAATCGGGAAGAAAATCAAAATTTTGAGGGCCGACAATGGGACCGAGTATGAGTCAAATGAATTTAATGACTTTTGTAGAGATGAAGGACCAATGGATCTTATTGATAGACCTCCTTCAAATAAGAAGAGACCCTCTGTTAGGAATCACGAATGTCGTTAGACCAAAACCCGCAGGTGTTAGTCAACGATCGCATCGCCAAAGATAAGGATCCACGAAAGGCAGTTAGTCCATGTCGCGAAACACACAGCGAGCATTGGTTTATCTAATGTCCAACAATCTCCCCCCCAACGTGAGCCAGGTGTGTATCGAACTTGTGACCTACGCTCTGATACCACTTGTTGGGAATCACGATTGCTGTTAGACCAAAACCCGCAGGTGTTAGTCAACGATCGCATCACCAGAGATAAGGATCCACGAAAGGCGGTTAGTCCATGTTGCGAAACACACGGGGAGCGTTGGTTTATCTAATGTCCAACACCCTCATGGCTTAGGGACACTGTCGAAGATGCCGAGAGACATATTGCCCAAAGGGGGACATTCCGTGAAAGCAAAAGGCCGAATAGATACCGAGGGTATCTAGCAGCCATGAGTGCAATTGACAATTTGAGCTTGGATCATTTGAAGAAGCCGTAAAGCATCAAGTTTGGAAGGATGCTATGCACGAAGAATATGAATCTATCATGAAGAATGATGTTTGGGAAGTGGTCCCAAGACTGGAGGACAAATCTGTTGTCACCTCGAAATGGCTCTTCAAGATCAAGCATGGAGCCGATGGAAGTGCTGAAATGTACAAGGTAAGATTTGTTGCCCGAGGCTTCTCTCAAAAAGAAGGCATAGATTATGATGATATATTTGCACCTGTGGCCCGCTATACCACCATCCGATCTATCATTGCACTTGCTGCAATGCAAGGATGGAGTCTCCATCAGATGGATGTGAAGACTGCCTCTCTGCATGGTTCAATAAAGGAGGAGGTTTATGTGGAGCAACCTCTGGGGTTCGAAGTCCAAGATAGAGACACCTATGTATGTAGGTTGAAGAAAGCTCTCTATGGGTTGAAGCAAGCCCCTAGTGCTTCATATGAGAGGATAGATAGCTACTTGATGACGCTGGGCTTCACCCGAAGTAATGCTGATCCAAACCTTTATTTTAAGGTTGATAGAGAAAGGCCTCTCATTCTAGTTCTCTATGTGGACAATCTCTTCCTAATAGGTGCTGACCCTCTCATTCAATAATGTAAGAGGGAGCTAGCTTCCGAGTTTGAGATGAAAGACCTAAGACTGATGCATTACTTCCTAAATTGGAGGTCTGGCAAAGGCCAGGCGAGATTTTCCTTTCTCAAGGAAAATATGTCGTGAAGCTACTGGAGAGATTTGGTATGGTGAACTGTAAGTCTGTGTCGACACCGATGGAACTCAACTTTAAGAAGTTGTGTGGAAATGCTGCTGGGCCCGAGCTGGAAAATCCCACCGAGTATCGACAACTCGTGGGGGCTCTGATGTTCTTAGTGAACTCTTGTCCGGACATATGTTTTGCAGTGAACACTTTGAGTCAACATATGGTTGAGCCTCATCACATTCACTGGATTGGTGCCAGTAATCTATTGAGATATCTTCGGGGCACAATCAACCATGGGCTGAGATACACTGTGGAGAGTTTGAGACTCCATGGATATACTGATGCTGATTGGGGTGGCAGTGTGGTGTATCGCAAGAGCACATCTAGATGTTGCTTCACCTTGGGTTCTGCTTCGATATCTTGGATGAGCAGGAAGCAGAAGTTGGTGGCTTTGAGCACCGCTGAGGACGAATACATTGCAGAGAGTAGGCCCTGTTGTGAAGTTGTTTGGTTGCGAAAGCTCTTCAGTGAGTTGTTCGAACATGTGCTAGATACCACTGTTATCCTTTGTGATAAATAGAGTGGGATTCGTCTTTCTGAGAATCTCGTGTTCCACGATCGATCCAAGCATATTGATATTAGGTATCACTTCATTCGGGATATGGTACAACGAGGTGCCGTAAGGCTCGATCACATTGGGACTGATGAGTAGGTCGTAGATATTCTCACGATGCCCCTTGGGAAGGTCAAATTCTTAACCTTTCGTGAGAAGCTTGGAATCGTGGAAAGACCCTATTTTGAGGGTCCTGCCTAAGTTGGACTATGAGCTCTGGGAGCTCTAGGGGGCTTGGGGATAGCTTCTTGGAGCTCTAAGCACACGGGCTAGGCTTGCCGAACCTTGTTGTGCTTCTGCCCCACCGTTATGATATTGAGTTGGTTCACCTCTCTTTGATCTATGCCCCGGACGCATCCTACCCATGGAGTTTCAGACTCATGGGAGGTACCTCTCATTTGGCCAATGAGGTGGAAAATGTGGATAGAGACCAATAGCAAGACCGATGGACACATCAAAGATTCTCGTTCTCTCTATGTCTAGGATGGCATGTGTCCAACACCTTGATCTGGGATCAATTTTGATGAGGTTCTTACCTCTAAACTCACCTTGGGTTAGCATGCGACTCTTTTGAGTTCGAGAGAGGTTTTAACCTCTAAGCTGACTTTGGGTCAGTAGAGTGTGATGTCTTTGTGACTCACCTTTTTGTTCTATTTGTGAAGAAGAGCTAGCAAAGCAAGTTACGACGGGATGACGCAGGAGTGCAGGATGATATATGATAATGCACTATGGTACTGATCACTGGATGGTATAGGTGGACAGATGGAGTTCTCCCTAGTTGAGAGGGAATGTTAATTTTGGGCAACTAGGTCCAAACTCCATGTTGCACTGCTCATATGATGATGATTATATTTTTGTTGGATTCCTCTTTTGGAGAGGTGCAAGATTGATTTAAAGATCATCTTGTTTGGATGAGAAGAACATATATTTTGATTTTATTTTCCACACATGTGCAAGGTTGGCGAGATTTGTAATGTAGGCTTGCAAGCCCAATAGATGTGTCACACACGCTCACTGATGGATATAAATTAGAGAGACTTGGAGATCATTTGCGCATCAACTCATCACACATTCGCTCTTTCTCTCACACGTACGGAGCTGAAGTCGGGAAAAGTGCAGATTGTTTTAGGGTTGTTTCGCTAGTGTGTTAACCAGTGTTGACCGTGGTCAAAACTTGGAGTTTTGACCTCCAACAAGTGCAGAAATTTCGATTTCTTGAGGCCGCATTAGAGGGCACAAAGATCGAGGAAAAGAGAGATCGTTGACCGAAGCCCTAAACTGCAACGTTGACTTTTTTGTTGACCAACGCTGACTTTTTGGAGCTGTCTTTGAGGGGTGTGTGTGACACTTGGAGGATTGGTTGATTTGATGTTGAGAAAGACTTTGCTGGCTGGTGCATCCTATTGACTGCCGTAACACACATCACTCTCTATCTTTGCTGGACAAGAAGAATTGTAAAATCTGATCTATATTATTGGCTTGTCTTCTGTTGATCTATTATTGTGTTCTGTCAACATTTTACTTTCATGTTCATGTGATTGCTAAATTGAATCGGGCCTAAGAAAGACTGAAGTAAAATTGCATTAAGCATAGAACATACCATGTCTGTCTAATTTTAACACTCGGATTCCCTTTTTTAGCTTCAATCGTTCTTTGTAAAGCCTCTTTGCTTCTGTATTTCCTCCCCCATAGACATGAGCAAAGGAGAGATGAGTGAAAGCTCTTTGCAAATATGTTGAAACAATTACTTAAAAATGATACTTCGTCCAATTGTAATATCAGTTAAACAATTGTAAATAGAACACACACCACATAAACCATATGCAAAATAGAAGACAACCAAGAACACATTGAGACACAGAGAATTTAGGTCCAATGGTCGGGGCAAAACCCACAAGGAGAAAGCCCAACTAGTTTCTGCTTTTATTAGAAATCAATTGTTCAGCAGAGAAACAAAATACAATGAGATAGCAAGAGAATGAAGAAGTTCACCAAATTTGAACTAGTTGTAGCAAGAAGATCTCTGATAACAACCATTGATGCAAACACTGAATCACTTTGGCTCAACAATTTACTTTCCAAGTCTCTCTTTCCCTCTCTCAATTCCTCTCTAGTCTCTCCAACTCTGTCTTTCACAAGTTCGAAGTCTCCTTTCACAATGCACAAGTGAGTGACTAGTGAAGATGAGAAGCACACATATATAGAAGCAAGGAGTTCAAGCCATGAATGAAGAGTAATTTGCATGCCTTGAGGGAGAGTTACATATGCCATTTAGGGAAGAACACATGTCTTTGTAACTCATTCCATTAAGAAGGTACACTTGCCGTTGTAACTCATGCCATAAAGAGGATTACACATGCCTTGAAGGAGAGAGTGTAACATATGCATTGAAGACTGCATAAGTGGAATCTTTTATGACGAGTCTTTAATGCGTGTAAGAGGAGTGCTATGACGAGACATTAATGCGTGCAAGAGAGTGTAAGAGGAGTGCAACAAATCCATTAAGAGAGAGAGAGAGAGGGTACATGTGCCATCAAGGGGAGAGAGAGAGAGAGGTGCGAAGTGGCATGATTGAGTGTCAAGTAGGAAAGGTTACGTGTATTTCCCTTTTAATAATAAAATTATAGTATCATAAGGATAATAATAATAATATTAATGATAATGTTTATGATTAAATAAAAATTGAACAATTAGATTGATTTGTTGGAAAATATGGTAGCTATGGTCATTATTTTCATTTTGAAAAAGAAATCAAAATTTGAATGTTTTAAGTTTGCCTCCAAATTTATTAGGTCGGTTGGGCCCCTAAGAGGCACCTATTTGACCCCCACTTGAAGGCTATATAAAGGAGATCATTTCTCCTCATTTGGACACATCTACTTGGTCACATGCATCTCTGATCTAGCGAAATTACAAGAGGGCCGAAATCTCAGGGACTTGGATTTTGACATGGCACTTGATCATTATTTTGGTCACTGATTTGGTTATTATCTTTCTATCATTATTTTCTGATGTATTGATGAATTTGGAACTCTCTCTCTCGCATAAGGAAAGACTTTTTTGGGGTTTCCCCTGGTTGTGTGCCTATTTTTTGTGTTTTGTGTCTCATGATTTCTTGATATCTCTACTATGATTTTCTTCTGTTCTTTCATGCTTACGAATAATTTTTCTTATAATTGTATGAAGAAGTAATTAGATAATGCTAACAATGTTTTGACGTTGTGAAAAACATGAAAATTATTCTTAGCTATGCCCTAGATAAGAATTTAACATGGTATCAGAGATGGGGGGAATAAAGAACAGTTTGAAGAAAACGACAAACCAAATTTATTGCCAGCTCTAGGCATTCAGTAAGACAAAATCTGAAGTCCGATCATGTAATTGACTGTTGAGGTAAAAGACCAAAAATTATTTGAGGTACGTTTCATTTCATGAAAATACTTTTTCTGTCATGCGAGCATTCCTGAGAGCCCCTTATATTATCCTTTTAAAGTTGACCAAAGTCTATTGCACTGATCCGAGCTATAAGGTATTGATCTGAGGTCTGTTCTGGGCTCTGAATCATTCATCCTAGTTCTATTGCATTGATCCATTGATTCAAGGTATAATCTGAAGTGGAAATGATTCGAGGTCGAGATCCTTGGTAATATTAAGGCCTAGTTGCCTTTAGGACCAATAGAGCATGAATTCTCTGTAGAAATAGGCATAGTCTTTGTGGTTTATATGCTAAATTCCTAAGGAACTTTATCTCTGTGACAAAATTTTATGTGAAGACCTACAAGGAAGATCGTTAAAGAAGTCTTCCTATAAATCTTGTGGAAATCATCCATTTTATTGCAGTCCTTGGATCACCTAATTTTTGTGGGAAAAATTGGCAAACTTAAGGCATCTATCTTTCTGTGAATTCTTGCGGACCTGAGGTATTTATCACTGTGGAACTATGCAAACATACAAAGGTAAGTGATTTGAACCTTCCGTGTTAATTTTATTACCAATCCTAGCAATATGTCAAGTCCTAATATAGGATCCGAAGCCTCTGTGGAAAGTCTGGTGATCCTAAATTTGAAGAAGAGTCTGAGTTCTCTTTCTTTTGTAAAATTCATGTTATATATGAACTCGATGGTATTATTGCATTTGACTATTGAAATTTGGTTACCGGAGGACAGGTGGTTCCCTAAGGCTTTGATCTTTGGCCTAGGGAAAAGTGTCCAAAAGAATTTAATTTTTCTCCTAAAGTGATTTTATAAGTTATAATGTCAAATCTAATTTAAAAGTGACTTTAAGTGATAAAGTTACTAAGTCTAATTTTAAAGTGACTTTAATAAAGTCAATGTGAAATTAGAAAGTGAAAAGTGACTTTGGAAATAAATGACTAAGAGGGTCTTTATTAAAGTGGGGTGAATTAAAAAATAGAAAGTGAGATTTAAATGAACATTTAATCTCAGCCCTAGATCTAATGCTATCTCAGCCATTGGATTTAGAGATTCCCCAAAAGTCACTTAGGGTTAGGTTAAAGGAGGAAAACAAGAGAAAAGATCATCATTCTTTCATGAGCAGATTGAGAGAGGAGGAGAGAAAGCTAAGGAGATTTTTTTGAGCAGTGAGACGAAAGAGGGCAGCAGTGAGGAGATTCAACAAATCCGTATAGCAGAAGAGAGAGGCACTGTTTCCAAGAAAGGAGGCACGGAAATCGAGGAAGAGGGCATCATCATTAAGCACGCAGTCCAAGGCAGAAAACTGGGCACAGATTTCGAGGAGAGGAGCTGCTGATATTTTTGACACAAAAATCGAGAAAAGGATAGCAGCTACAGCACAGTTTTCCAGGTAGTTTTTGGGTTCAGATTTCGAGGAGGGCGGCTGTACAAACCCGTACAGTTCGTACAGTTCAGTATAGCATGTTACGACACGCTTCTCGAGGTGGCCGTACAACATTTATTGCTGTCATTAATGCTGTAATATTTTTGTTTTGCAAGTTGTTGATTTGGCACAATTTCCAAGGTGGTGTGCAAGCACGGAAATCGAGATAAGTCTGTAAATTTGGTTGTTGGAATTTTTACTGTGTTTTTCTGTTTCACTGTAAAAGCAATATTCAAAAAATAAAGAGAAGCTTTCGAACTGGCTTTCCCCAAGAGTTGCAGGGGGTTTTTCCAGGGTCAAGTTGACCAAAAATCAGCGTGTCTATTTTCTGTGTGTGGCTGATTTATTTTTCTGAGTTTTATTTCTGCATTTCAGCACTGTGAAATTTCCAGAATTTGTGTTTTCAGAAAATATTTATTTTTCAGCTTGTTGAATGTATGGCTATGGGAATGGGCATTTAACTTTATGGGAGAAATAAGGAGAAACTGAAAACCGGGGTTGGGAACAGAAATTTCTACATTGACATGTATCCAATATGATGTATGAGGTCTAGTTTTACAACAAGAGACTTGCTTGTTTTCTATGCATAAGTATATGGTGATGCCCAACGATTGAGAAGTTCTAGTCCATAGTTAGAGCAAAGGAGGGGAGACTCGAGCTTATTATGTTCTGGATTGATCCTTCAAGACCATGATTTTGTCTAATATTTCTCAGTAATACGAAAAATGTTTTCTTGAAGGGATTCTGCTATTACTCCTTAGAGATAAGAAATTTCTAGTCCAATCTTACTATTTAATTTTTTTTTCATCTTTGAAAATCATCGTTCTCCTGAAGGAAAGGTCTATAGCTTGAACGCATACATTTAATGAATATAAAGAACAAGTGCTGGAACATGATAAGAATACTTGTGGAATCTGATACTACTATGATTTTTATGATTTGCATCTCTAAAGCATGATCAGAGCTTGTTTTTATTGATAATTGATGAACTCTCTTCTATTTATAAAAGAATTCTAATCAAAATATTCTGAAGTTGACTATTCTTCTCTCTGTTATTGCAAATTCAGATTGTGTAAAATATTTTTAAAGGCACTGACATATGTCTGATGATCCTCCTTTTGAGTATTGTTCTTTAGAGTGGTCAATTGCATAGAAATGGTGTTTTAACCAAGTCAGTGTTGGCATGAATATTTGGCCTAGATGTTGAAATTTATAGCACATACAATTTTTTATGATGAGAAAGTTTCTTAAACTAAAGGAGGTAGCCTGGATTGTTGGAAATAGTTGCAGAGATGCCAAGATTACTCCGTATGATATCGTTTCGTGATCCTGAAGATTTTAGAAAAGGATATAAGATTGATCTAAGAAGTTTTGTTCCTTACAAAAGGATCGATTGCAAAAGCTCCCTCCTAAAAGATTGATCTGTTGCGCTTCTATGGTTATATCTAGATCTGGAGGAAGATCTCTTAAAGAATCGAAAGGGTATCATTCATTTATTGAAGTTTCAAATTGTAAAGGAACAATGATTCATAAGTAAGATTGTGTATGACTATTCCTTAATATCAAGTCAAAATCATAATTTGACCAAAGGGTCTTGATCTTAAGGATGTTACCTGAGTGATATATTTTCTTAAAAAATTTCGAAATATGAAGATAATATAACAATGAGTATTGAAGATTTTGAAAATCCTATCCACACTTTAGAATTGACTTGCTTAGGGTATATAAACCCTAGGTAGGGTTTGGAAAACAAAGCCTAGGGCTTATAGATCAAACCCCTTGACCTTATCGCTGTTGTTTAAAAGAGGAAGATCTAACATCTTTATGTGTTTGATTTGCAGGACTAAAGTTTAAGAGGGAACTGACATGTTTTTGTTGAAAATCCAAAGTTCTATGCTATAACAATTACTTGATCCAAAACTTCTTTAATCTGCAATATTAGTTAAGCAATTGTGGATAGAACATAAACCATAAACGTTGGATGGTGTTGTCATTGATGTCAACTCCTGGAGTTTGACTTGGTTTGACTTTGTCTAAAACACGTCATTGATGTCAAATTGATAATGAATGCTTCTGTAATATCCCCAAAGGGAAATAACCAGTAATAAACAGAAATATGCCAGACAGATATAGAAAACACAATGCTGAACCAGATCATGAAACCAATACACATAGAATGCCAGAAAACTAAGCCATTTTATTAATCTGAAAGTACATAGAGAGGAGTACAAGAAAATCAGAATAAATGCACCTATCCTTGCCCTAGGCAAAACAGAACCCTACAGACAGAAATAATAGTTTATGAGAACGACGTTCTAGGCAAGGTAGAAACCTATCGAAGTAGAAAATTTTAGTTTTATGAACTATCAATGAGAACCAAAAGATGACGATATCAATACTACAAACCATATAATGAAAGCATTTGTTTTACGCTAGTGACGTATTGGAAAGCGATAGTGCTGGTCACCAAACCCTCCAGATGAAAAGCTCAGCTCCTCAAGGCCAAAAACACTGTTAAGCCCTGCTCACATGACCCTGCTCACTAGATCATCGTCCTCCCAGATGGATCAGCGTCCTATATGCTCAGATCTGCTGGATCTGAAGCCTGCAATCCAGATCTGTGTCCTGTCCTTCCAGATCTGCGTCCTCCTATATCAGATCTACTGCTCTCTCCTCAGATCTATGCTAGATCTGGCAATATCTCTTCAGATCTGCAACCTCAAAGGCTGGATCTGATGTTATCTCTTCAGATCTAGACTGGATCTGCCAATATCTCCTCAGATCTGCAATCTCCCAAGCTGGATCTAATGCTATCTCTCCAGATCTGCCACCTACAGAACCAGATCTGCAAATATCTGCTCAGATCTACAATCTCCAAGGCTGGATCTATCAATATGCCTTCCTCCTCCTGGAACAGCGTTTTCCCTGCTCAGATCTGGACTGCGTCCTCCCTGGAACAGCGTCCTCACTCTCCAAGGCTGATCAGCGTCCTCTTTCTCCTGGAACAGCGTCCTCTTCTTCTCAGATCTGCGCAGCCACAAGAGGGCTTCTTCCTCTCCAATTCTCCTGCTGAAAAGTGCTACCAAGTCCCACTGAAACTGAAGGGTGTTACTCAGAAAATAACCTTACTAGGGCGGGCACTCGAAGTCCCCCGAAGCTAAGGGTGAAACCAGAAATAACCTTACCAGGGCAGGCACTCGAAGTCCCCCGAGGCTAAGGGTGAGATCTCCGATCAGAGACACTTGGTTGCACTAAACAGTGCTGCAGACCGACTAAACAACCGGCGTGCTGAAGCAGACAGAAGTCTAGCTCTCAATATCAATATAAAATCATGCATACCAAATGAAGTGGAAACCCCTCCTTTTATAATGCTAAACTCCCTCCAAAACCTTAACTGCGTCCTTCAATTTGCAGTTACCCTTGGGTCAGCGTGAGGCCTCCCCTCATATACGTGTGGACCCCCAAGGCCCCCTCTTTAAGTTATAACGTTAATCAACTAGGAAAACACTTTATTTTATAAAGTGAGGTGACTAAAGTGAGGTGACCCCTCTTATTTCTCACTTTATTTATTATTTCTAGCTAAAGCGGCAAAATAAAGCAAAAAATGAAATATTCCAATTAGCAAAGCTAATTGGGAATATTACAGTCTCCCCCGGCAAAACGTTGCTTGTCCTCAAGCAACTGAAGTGATGGATGCTGTAAAGTTTGTTCGCTCTCCCAAGTGGCATCCTCATCCGGCAAAAATTGCTTGTTCTCAAGCAATGCTTGAACAAGCCTACTCTCTAGCTGACGCTCCCTGCCAATACTGCAAAATGTGCCTGGGTCCCACTGAAACCTCTCTGTCTCCTGCATCACCCTGATACGAAGGGATATCTCAATGCCAGGATCCCAAACTGGCCTCTCATGGTGCCAGCCAATCAATAGTCCTCCCGGATCCCATCGCCATTGTGGCCAATAATCGCACAAGTCCCATGGCTCGGACTGCTCACTGCCTCTGGCTATGACTAAAGACCATGACTGTTGCTGCTCTGCATCTATGAATGTGTAAGTTGGCCCATCAACTGTGTACCAACTCATCACCTCTCTCCAATCAAGGTGTGGAGTCGGAAATATAATGAAGAATATCTCTCTCCTGTGGATACTCCCTCTCCAAGCAATCATCCAGAAAAAATGAGCCACCTCCCAACAAGGCAACTCCCAAAAATCTCCTTCCACCTCAAGCTTTGGTAATGAAGGTGGGCTAAAAATATGAACTTGGCAAGCATCATAGCTTACCCCATGCTGTCCTTCCCTCCACTCATGACACGTGTAGAGTCTATGCTGATCCCGGGCTGCAAAATCATTGCCCTCTAATGGCAGAGTGAAGAGCAATCCTCCAAAGAAGGTCCCTCCAACAACGAAGAACAAGCTGGCCCAAAACAATTCATCCATGAAGAATAGGACATGTGCTTCATGGATCATCCTGATGAGATGTTTGCTGAAGGTGTTGCATGAGGATACATAATGCAAACAATCCCTCACAAGGATACAGCGCAGTCTCATCCACTGCAATCTCAGAAAATCACATGGCAAGCAATGTACAAGATCCATCACATCTACTAATGGGTAGTAAATGGCTGAATATGACAACAACATAGGTCCAAACACTTGCCCATGGCTGTACAATGGATGAATATCAATCTCGTGGCCCACATCAAAAGAGAACGCATACATAGTAGTGGTGGCCATGCCTCCTCCCATGCTCCCATTAGAACATGTAGTGCAGAAATTGTGAGAATTTTTCCCACTCAAGGACACATCCAACTCATGTGTCTCCCTCATAATCAAGCATCCCATACCAATCTGATATATATCAGCAAATGAAGACGTGATCAGCAGCAAAATGAAGGAAATGCCGAAGGTCTCATGTGGTGCAAGAAGGTACCAACAGCTTCCCAAACAAGTACAGCGCAGTTTTACAAGTTGCTGCTTGATGAAAGTACATGGCAAAATGTTTATGTTACCCATGCATGTTTTCATATGATACATGATATAGTGCTGCAAATGAACATACATGTGATGATAAAACATTTGCCCAAGGCCACAAAAGAGATGGCTGCCTCCATCATGTAGATTGGCCCAATACAACTCATGGAGCAATGTGACAAGCTTGCCCTCTTGTGAAGCAATGCACTGCATAAGAAGGGTAAGAGTGTGCAAATCAATGAATGTATAAACAAATCCCTCACCATATGCTGGAAGTAAGATGGTACATGGGTCCATGAATGAGTCCTCCATAAAGTGTTGACCTGCTATGAAGAAGACTGAACCATGTGCTGCAAGAAGATAATCCTCCTTATGCCTGGAAACCCAAGTCACGAAGAATATGCCATAGATGTCTCTATCATCATTACTCCTTGTAAGTGCAACAAATATGAAGTGATCCTGGGACCTATGGGTTATAGATCCACCATATCTCTGCTGCGCACACTTCATCCATAATGTTCTGCTCCAAGGTGACAACGCTGTGAGCTCATGCAAATAAGCTCCTGTCAATACACGACTCTGTTCTTCGACATGCTCCTTGTCAAAGATTCCTCTAATAATGCTGCAATAAATATGGAATACCTTCCAAAATGGAAGTGCTTCCCAATCATCATCAAAGACCAAGGAGATAGTGCCATCCCCTTTTCCTGCAACATCATACAAAGTGTGAGAGCAAATCTGCCCTTGCTCTCCTAGGAACAAACCAAGCAACAAGACATTGTGTTGCCTCTCCATACCTCCATCAAACAACTCATGTGATGAAGACACAATGAATGTTATGAGTAACACATCAACACCATGCATCCATACTCTACGCCGCTCAATGATGCAAGTATCCATCCATCTTTTCCCCATCCTCCTACTCTTAGGAAGAGTGTTTTCCAAGTGATGGCCAAACTCTTTCAAGAGTAACCAGCGCAGCCAAGCCTCCTGCTGCCTGGTGTCATAGATCTGCAAATAGCCTCCTAGCTCCTTGCTCATCAACCACATCCACTCAATACCTTGTGGATGCCTCCTTCTCCTCATCCTGGTACTCCTCCCATGAGGGCTACCATCCTCCCAAATCAAATTTCTGATTTTGCACTTCATGGAATTTTGAAGCATAAACTTCTCAAGGATCAATGAGACCCTATCAAGAGTCAAATAGGTGGTAGGTAAAAACCTCCCATCATGATGTGTATGGCTCAAGGGATGTCCAACACAAGCATGAGAGATGTTATCCATCCGAAGATGTCCCCCATTTTCTATCTGTTCTTGTGAGAAGGGACGAAAGTCATCGCACCCCATGGTGTGTCGAAGTGCATCTCCAGTGAGATCTCTCCTTGAGACCTCCCCTTCATCCATCGTCTACTCCACCGAGTACCAACTCAAAATCTCTCGCCATCCAATCTCAACACGTGGCTGCTGTACCCTGTACAACTCTGATCGTCTCATACCACTATCCAAGTCAATATATGAGACCTGACTAGGTGGCTCTGCCTCTCTCTCTCCAACGGAAAGAGATGACCCAACAATACTGCTAGTCCCATCCATACATGCCTCAAGGGGAATGATCTGACGCTCCCTCGTGCCCTCTGGTTGTACCATCAGGGAATCCAGCTGTTCCCCAATGCGGACCAACTTGGCCGCCGACTTGGCACAAGTCGCTCTCATACCCTCCAGCTCCTGGTCCTGCAACAAAACGGTCTTTCGTACTGACGC
The DNA here is from genome assembly GCA_034641835.2 of Pinus albicaulis. Taxonomy (NCBI): domain Eukaryota; kingdom Viridiplantae; phylum Streptophyta; class Pinopsida; order Pinales; family Pinaceae; genus Pinus; species Pinus albicaulis. Next base: position 1,786,291,809 of record CM076580.1, on the reverse strand, counting down.
GGCCTTCTCCCTCAAAACTCGAAGGTCCGTCCGAAGCCGATGATACCGCTGTCTGCGATCATCGCCCAATACCTCTGTATCTCCTAGTGCCTCATCGATAGTGGATATATCTCCTGATACCTCACCCACCTGTCGTGTGCTGCTACCACCCGAAGACTCGGACATGGCTCCCGTCATCACCTCAGTGGATGGATCTACCGGGGTAGGCCCTATCTCCTCCACTACGATATCAACCGGCACGGTCAAGGAGGTCTCTAATGATGGTGAGTCCTGTGTCACACTAGGTGCATCCTCGAACTCCCTGCAATCCTGTGTGCCCTCATCCTCTTCTCCACTGCTCTCGGAGAAGACCTCAATGAAGTATGCCTTCCCTGCCGCACACCTGTGTCCTGGTGCCCATGGCTCCTGGCAAGTGAAGCACAACCGCTTCCTCCTCAGCTCTCTCCTGTCCTCATCATCAAACTGCCCTCGTCCAGGATTCGCCTTGGGAGGCGGAGCCGTTGTGTCCTTACCCTTAGGATGGAAGGCCTGCCTCTGGGGATAAGGTGTCCGAGTCCTGGGTAAGACATCCTGTAAGTCCCGAGTCCTGCTGATGGCATCCTGAAGGGTAGCCGGTCTGTTTGACCGGACTAGGCCACGAAGTGGCTCTGACAGCCCCTCCACAAACATGTAACCCATCAGGGCTGCAGATAAATCAGGTACCATCACCGAAATCCTCCAGAAGTCTGAAATGTATGTCTCTGCACTCCCAGTCTGTTTGAGCTTGGTCAGCTCAACAAAATACTGCTCCGAATCCCTCCTGTCAAAGCGCTCTATCACCCTCCGTGTAAACTCGGCATATGTCGTCACTGTAGAATGCCCAAGTATCGCCATCCCATGGAACCACCAATCCTGGGCCTCACCATCCAGATGCGATGTTGCCACCTTAATGGCCTCTGACTGCGTCATCTGGTTAAGCTGGAAATAGATGTCCAGCTTCTCCACCCAGGACTTTGCCGAACTGTTTGATGAGCCATCAAACCTGGGCAATTGAAATCTACCAGCTGCGCGGTGGTCATCACGGTGGTATCCGTGCCCCTTGTGCTGGTGCCGCTCAGGGGGTTTGATACCGCATCGAGACTGGAGATAGCGCTCAAAGGGGAAAGCATCCATGAATGCCTATCATAAGCCCTGCCACTCTGCAAAAACGGCTGCCCATCGAGCTGGACTCACATCTCCTGCCATTGGTATTTTCTGCTAGGTGCCTACAGGCTCCTCAGAAACTGCACGGCTGCTGCAAAACCATACTGCTGCTTAACTTCAACCTCCGATTTACCCACTGAAAACTATTCAGAAAATTCCAGGAATTTGGGAAAGTGATCCTCGCCCAAAACCCAGAAAAACCCAGAAAACGTTTTTCCTAATTCCAAACTTCAAAATTTGACCCTTTTTATTTTGGCCCTTTTTCCAACTGCGTTTCTGGTATTGCAACTGCTATTGCTCTGTATGATCTCTTTTCCGATGTCATAGACCACAGGCTGAGCCAGAATTATGCTCTGATACCACTGTAATATCCCCAAAGGGAAATAACCAGTAATAAACAGAAATATGCCAGACAGATATAGAAAACACAATGCTGAACCAGATCATGGAACCAATACACATAGAATGCCAGAAAACTGAGCCATTTTATTAATCTGAAAGTACATAGAGAGGAGTACAGGAAAATCAGAATAAATGCACCTATCCTTGCCCCAGGCAAGTGGAGGCCCTCTCAGACAAATGATGGCTGCAACAAGGACAGCGTCCTAGCTGGCTGAAGACTGCTCTGAAGACTGAAGCTGGACTGCACTGGAACTATGAGCTGAAGACCAAAAGATAGCTGATATCAATACTCCAAACCCTCACCAATGAAAACGCTGTTTCTGCTAGTGACAGCGCTGAAGCAGATGTGGTGCTGGTCACCAAACCCTCCAGATGAAAAGCTCAGCTCCTCAAGGCCAAAAACGCTGTTAAGCCCTGCTCACATGACCCTACTCACTAGATCAGCGTCCTCCCAGATGGATCAGCGTCCTATATGCTCAGATCTGCTGGATCTGAAGCCTGCAATCCAGATCTGTGTCCTGTCCTTCCAGATCTGCGTCCTCCTATATCAGATCTACTGCCCTCTCCTTAGATCTATGCTAGATCTGGCAATATCTCTTCAGATCTGCAACCTCCAAGGCTGGATCTGATGTTATCTCTTCAGATCTAGACTGGATCTGCCAATATCTCCTCAGATCTGCAATCTCCCAAGCTGGATCTAATGCTATCTCTCCAGATCTGCCACCTACAGAACCAGATCTGCAATTATCTGCTCAGATCTACAATCTCCAAGGCTGGATCTATCAATATGCCTTCAGATCTACGTCCTCCTCTTCCTGCTGGAACAGCGTCCTCACTCTCAGACTGATCTGCGTCCTTCCTCCTCCTGGAACAGCGTTTTCCCTGCTCAGATCTGGACTGCGTCCTCCCTGGAACAGCGTCCTCTTTCTCCTGTAACAGCGTCCTCTTCTTCTCAGATCTGCGCAGCCACAAGAGGGCTTCTTCCTCTCCAATTCTCCTGCTGAAAAGTGCTACCAAGTCCCACTGAAACTGAAGGGTGTTACTCAGAAAATAACCTTACTAGGGCGGGCACTCGAAGTCCCCCGAAGCTAAGGGTGAAACCAGAAATAACCTTACCAGGGCAGGCACTCGAAGTCCCCCGAGGCTAAGGGTGAGATCTCCCACCGGAGACACTCGGTTGCACTAAACAGTGCTGCAGACCGACTAAACAACCGGCGTGCTAAGCAGACAGAAGTCTAGCTCTCAATATCAATATAGAATAATGCCTACCAAATGAAGTGGAAACCCCTCCTTTTATAATGCTAAACTCCCTCCGAAACCTTAACTGCGTCCTTCACCTTGCAGTTACCCTTGGGTCAGCGTGAGGCCTCCCCTCATATACGTGTGGACCCCCAAGGCCCCCTCTTTAAGTTATAACATTAATCAACTAGGAAAACACTTTATTTTATAAAGTGAGGTGACTAAAGTGAGGTGACCCCTCTTATTTCTCACTTTATTTATTATTTCTAGCTAAAGCGGCAAAATAAAGCAAAAAATGAAATATTCCAATTAGCAAAGCTAATTGGGAATATTACAGCTTCTTATAATTGTTTGGATTACATCAAGTTGGAAGCTCCATTGTTGGATGGTTGAAAACCCTAGTCCTAGGGTTTGGGTTCCCTGGACTGATGACATACCCCGAATTTGTCGAGATTTTTTGAAGTGGCAAATATTTGATTTTGGTTTGTAGATCCACGTCATTCGATTCCTTGGAAAGATGTTTCCGGTGGTATGTGGCACGCCCCAAGAGGCCTTCTGGTTTGAGAGATAATTGCGTTTGAAGTTAATGACCCCACTTTCTGGGCTAAAACCCCAAGGGGTGGTGACATGGCATAATTTTGATTGGTTATGGTCATCAAACATCCAACATGAGGGTTTCTTGTCATGTTTTTGAGGAGAGATCATATTTAGAAGGGTACCCAACCGATGAACATCCAAAACCCCTTACTTAAGGTCTAGTTATTTGCAATATGGGAAACAATCTTTAGCTTAAGACTTAGGAAACTATTAATTAATAAGTCAGAGTTTAAAAGAAGTTTAAAGAGCTTAAAATCTCATTCAATGCCTAATTTAGAAGCCCCTCCTTAGCTCATACATATGCCTCTAAAAGGAAGATCCAAAACACCTTTCAAAGACACAAAATCTCACTACAATCCATCTTATGTTAACTCTGAAAATTTTGGACTCCTGAGGAAACCAACGAAGCATCTTGAAAGAGGGTAAGGTTTGGTTTCTTGTATTTTTGGTCTTTGGGATATGTTGGGGCTATTTCATTACAGGTACTAATTCAAGTTTCAAGGTACATCTCTGTGGTTTGATAAAGATCTAGAGCATAAAAAATAAGGTTTTCTTCTATGGCCTTTTTGGTTTGAAAATAAAAAATCTATTTCATTATCCTCTGTGGTCTAATATTTGCAATCTAACACTCTTTTCTTATGCGGTCTTGTATTCATAATAGAAATCACATGTCACTAAAGCAATGTTGCGAACATCGGCTTCAGGATAAAATCGGAAAGGGTCCGGAAAACCAAAAAATCGTAAGAATCGGGAAAATATCCGTAAAAATCGGCAAACATCAGCAAAATTAAGATACCATAAAAATATCTTTAAAAATCGGCAAACATCGGCTAGGCCAAAAAATCGTGATTTCGAGATAAAATCGAGATGTTATCGAGATGTCCGCAACACTGCACTAAAGTTTGAATATAATTTTTGGATTGATCTAATGAGGACAAATTTGGAATTGTTTTCGATCACCCTTATGAAATTACTGTGACATGTCTAGGATCAACGAATAAGGTCGAGTATGATTTGAAGTGTTACGTTTGAGTAGAAGAATAGCAAGCCTCAGTTTGCTGCCCAACGTAACTATCTCTCTGCAGCCTTGATTAAACTATAGTGAAGATTTAGGTCTTGTGTAGTAGTGTCAAATAAGGGCTTCTTGTATTTTCCTCGTTTAATTAGTTGGGATTCGCTTGAGTTAATCTGATTGTAGGTCCTACTCTTAACATCATCTCAGTCACAACTTCTGAACATATACCTAGACCAATGAAGGGCATTTAACTATGATTGTATACCTTCAGTAACTGAAGAAACCAACCTTCATACATTTTGTTGAGACCTAGTGTGAAAACCTCTGAAGAAATTCAAATGTTTAGTTAGACCTAGTAAGTTGAAGTATAGCAAAATTGGTATAACCACCTATTGTATAACCTTTGCACTATAGCTCTTGATATTGTTTAGACCTGGAATAAAAGGAGCAGACACAGTGATCCTACAATTGTCATTAAATGGAAAAAATTCCCATTGCAATCTCATTGTGTATCAGTGTAACTTCAAGAACCAAATGCACTAATCCAATCATTAACTTCAAAGTTTGTTGAAGTGATCGATGCTATGATAAGAAGCTTGAATTCGATTTATTAATCTAATAATATCATGTGCTTCTTGTTGACAAACCTCTCATTGTATTCTAAACCAAAGTGCAGTGACATTCAGACCTTGACATTAATTGTATGACTTGGACTTGGTTTGTGTTAGACTTGATTTGTGGACCTTACAAAGTTCTCTAATGGATCGACGAGGTGGCCTAGGAGCTAGAGTTGCCAAGAGAAAGCAAAATTCACAACACCTTCCATGTATCATGTCTCAAGAAGGCCGTCAAACAACATGCCACTACTTCCATGGAGCCACACCCTTTGGATGAAAAAGGACAATTAGAGCTAATTTATAAAAGCAATCATGGTAGTACGAGAAAAAACATTAAGGTGCAGAGTGATTTTAGAATATTCGTTTTGATGAAAAAACCTACCTGATGAAGACACAACATGGGAAGGAGAGCGAATTTTCCAACACCAAATTTGCAATTGCTTGCGGGAAAGCAATTTTGGGAAGGGGGGACTGTAATGTCCTCTTCCAATTAATTGGCCTGGGGAGGACGAAGTAGCCTAACCAACCTCGTAGGCTATAATCTCTAATAAAGGTGAAATCTAAATTATACAGTGCTTGGGGCAACATTGGGTGAATTTTGGGGTAGTTGGGGCAAGAAGCCCAAATTGGGGGTGCACTTTCAACCACTCACAATAGAGAGAACCCCATGAGGAAATCTATAAATAGAAGGGAGTTAGAATTATTTTAGTGTCATCGATTTTGACTAAATATCTCTTTTTCTTTGAGCTGAGGATATGAGTGTTTTAAGAGCCCTTCTCTTTATCTAGTTTTGGTGGAGGTGATCCCACCCTAGCTTGCTTTTATCAGATTTTGCTGGATAAAGATTCCACCCTAGTTAGTCATCTCTCTTCATCCATTATCTATTATCATTCATCTTGGGCAAATTGTTCACTATTGATTTGGTACATTAAGAAGATTTCTCGCCAGTAGAAGGATTCAGTGTCTCTACAACCAAGGCCTGTGGCGAGATTTGAGGATAGTCTGAGGTTCAAACAACACTGCTACGGGGCCGTTGTCGGCCATAGGGCGACAACTATTTCCAGAGGTTCATTGTGGATAATTTCAAGCATAATCAGGTACAACAAGGCATGCTAAAGGCAATTTGTGAACAACAACTTAGTAATTGGTCCTTCTAGGGCTATGGCTATCTCGAGGAAGCAACCAGATTCCACAACTAAGATCCAGATTCATGTTATTGCAGGAAACCTATTATTGAAATTTGTGTAACAACAAATGTGCAGAGAGGCTGATTAAGACCCCATTGAAGGCATCAAGGGTTCAGAGCTTCTATGGAAGTGATTTATTAGCTGCTCAACCAACATAATTTATGGTAAGACTAAGTTTCAGTGGTCGTGTAATAGATTGTTTGTTACTGGGAAATTGATGTGAAACAACATTCCTTATGATATTGCATTCTAAAGTATATCTGTGAATTTTGGGGTGGATCCAATCCATGGTTTGGCAAAGAATCATATGAATGTCAATAATATAGAACAATACATTAGATAAGAAGTTGAAGTATTGTTATAACTGTATTTTGCGTCACTAGTTGAATCTACTATTGAAGTAGAGTAGAAGGATTATACCATAGTATTCAAAACTGACCGGGTTGAGTCGGAAACCGGTCAAACCGACTGGTCAGGAACCTTGCCGGTCAAAACCGGTCAAAAAACCCGGTTACTTGGCCCACTTCGCAGCTTTTCTCGGTCAAACCGGTGCTAACCGATCGGTTAAGGACGGAACTGCCGGTTTAAAGGACAGAATTGACCGGTTTAGTAATAAACCGACGGTTTTGTCCTTAACCGGTCAGTTAGCTGCCACTTATGCAAATGGACCCACACATGGTATTTTGGGGGGTTTAGGGTGTTTTGGAGGGAAGAGGAGGGTTGTATTCCTCCAAAAACACCCTCCCCAATCCTTTATAAGCAGGGCAACCTCTCATTTGTCTCACACCATCTCATTTGGAGCTTTTGTGAGTTTGATTGAGAGCTTGGAGAGTGTTGAGTTTTTGCTGGAGTAGTGGAACAACATAGAGTTTGAGCTTAATAGTATCCATCATGCCTCCAAAAGCCAAGGATACTGCATGGGCTCATTGTGATATGATTGATGGAAAAATGATCTGCAAATATTGCCAAAAATCTATTGTAGGAGGGGGTATTTACAGGTTCAAGCAACACTTGGCTGGGATAGGAGGCCATGTAAGGCCATGTGGAGCACCAAATGAAGTAATAGGGAAAAATACCTTCAGAAGTTTGAGACTCAAGTCACTGAACCAATAGAGAAGTTTGTGTTAAAATTGGACAACTAGGTCCAAACTCCGAGTTTTGCTGCTTAGATGACGATCCCAATATTTTTATTGGATTCCTCTTTCAGAGAGGTGTAAGATTGATCTAAAGATCATCTCGATCGGATGAGCAGAACATGTACTTTGAATTTATTCCACTTATGTGCTAGGTCGGCCTGGAATAAAATATAGACTTAAATGTCTTAAAGGACGTGTCACACACCCCCAAAGATGCCTATATATTGGAAAGACTTGGAGTTCGTTTGACACACATTGTGTGGAGGAATTCCTTCTCTCTTGATGGCGTTGGAGCTATGTTCTTGATACTACGTATCTATGGAGTGTTCTTTGTTTGGGTTGTTCTAGGGTTATGTGTGACACGCTTGGTTGAATGACCTATTGGAGACTTTGCTGGTAGAAGCATCCTGCTGATTGTCGTAACGCCACCATTCATTATCTCTGTTTTGGCTTGTCTTCCATCGATCTATCAGTATGTTCTATCTTCTTCAGTATTGTGCCCTAATCTGAAATGGCATAGAACATCGGCGAAATTAACATGGTATCGGAGCTAGGAGAAGACAACGTCTAGCTTATATCAAGAATCTAGGGCAGTGTGTGAGGGTTGTTGCCGTAATCTATTGCAAGGCTGTGTGGTAGGCCGCAGACCATACCACCATAGAAAATGATAGCGTGAACACTAAATGGAAACCTACGCATGGATAGCGCATGCATTAAAAATAAAAATTAAAAAAAAAGAAAAAAAGAAAAAAAAATCAATCATGGTTATATTCATAAATGAAAATGCCATCTCCGTAGAAAAATATCCTGTTCGCAGCTCTGCAGGAGAAGGATGATTGCTGTTATTGAGATGTCGTGTAAGCATGAAAAGGGCGACAAAGGATTCATCAATTTTAGGAAACCCTCTTGTTTTTTTTTGGATCTCCGAAGATGAGTGACAGAGGGATTTGAACTCCTGACTCATCGACCTGCCCGCAATTCTAAACACATCCTTCTCCAGAGGTTTTAACGTGCATCATGGAGTTAATATTACGTTTAATTTGGTGTGCCATCAGGCTGTATGCCGTCATGTTGGATGCCGTCCAAAGCATCCTCTAGCGTGCACCCCGATCCCAAAAATGATGTCGTATACATCACAAATGGAATGCATGCATATGCGGGACCGAACTTGCGGACATATCATGGGTTCAAAACGAAGCGCCATGAATCTCTCAAGCCACGGGGGTCATGTATGCATGTATGGAACAATGGACCATGTCATAAGACTTTGTCGTTTTTTTTTGCGTTCCTGTAATTTCTCTCGGTTGAATATTATTGCGATAGGAGCTTAATTGGATCTACGAGTGTGGACCCGCTCGAATGGAAACTGCTTCTTCAACCATTCAACCACATATGTGAAGAAGGACACAGGTGAATATGTGGGTTCATATCGATTTGTTCGCTGCTCCGTGCCGGAAACCATGACGGCAGAACACCAGAGAATCTACACGTTTGTGCCATAAATTGAGCTTGAAGAATGTCTGAAAATTTGGCTTACGGGAGAAACGAAATTCGGCCCTGCTCAGAAAATTTGTTTTTCTTCAGACTGTCGGTTTATGCCGAATCATGCGATTACAGTGTACGTGGCCACTTCGAGTTGTGTATAGCTTTAGGCATAGTGGCATCGCTATACCCTATAGTCTGTACCGCTATACTCTGTGGCTGTATTTGTTACTATAATGTTCTATGGCTCGTATCATATGGCTCGAATTCATATGGCTGTGACTTTTGGTTAGCAGTGACATCAATATATAAATGACAGTGACCCTATGCATGACAAGTAAACTTGTTATGACAGTGCCTTATATGGAAATGGCCTTCACAATACAGTGAATTTGTTCCACAACAGTGACCTTGATATGTATCTACACTTGGTTGGTGCTAGACTCGGTGTGTTTTTTTTTTCTGCAGAGGTTCTCCTTTTAAACGATTCCTCTACAATGCAGGAGTGCACAGATCATGAAGTAGATTTTGTCTCTAAAAGTGAAGCTAGAAAAACTAAACCGAGGAATCTTCACATGACAGGTCGAGAACTCTTTAATTTATAAGGAGATCATGGAGACCGGGAAAATCCTCAGTAAAATTTCTTCCAGGCCGGTGGTTGTGAGCTATACATAGGTGTCTTCAAATCATTTGAAACTCTATGCATATACTTGGAAAGTGATCAAATCCTAATAAGAATTTCTGGGTCTGATATCAGATGGCAGTAGTGAATCAAATCATTCTGAGAAAAATGTCTGGAAGGAGTCATCTTTATGTACAAAGACTTGGAATAATTCACTACAATTCATGAAAGTCTCGTACTTGCTGTAACAGTTGTGTTTGTTTGCGAGATTCTGCATTATTGTCCCTAGTTTGATTTTTCTGATCTTGAGTTCGAACTCCTTGGAGGCTCATACGTGGGTAAGAATGGTCAAAGATCCTATAGGTGGTGAATAAGAACAACGCTGTAGATTGCAGCCGCAGATCCAAGCTGAAGTTGGTCACAAACACAATGATTCTTAGATCTGTGCATAAGCAAGACCACAATGATATTTAGAAGATGGCATACTGTGTCATTTACCACATGTTCAAGAGCTGGAAGTTTTTAAGGGGTTGACTGTAGAATTCCTTGGGGCAATTCTATGTAGTTGTCAGATTGTTGATGAAATGGGCATAGAGGTAAGTCATTGAGCTAGGCAAAAAATTTTAACAGCCCTAGGAGCAGTCTACTGAAATAAACAGAAATGGGCAGATCTAGAAGCAAATCAGGCTGCAATGCCTCAAGGGCAGGATAAACCAAGGCAGATTGGATCCCTAGTTTTGTAAGCAGTAGTCTTAGAAGGTTGTTTTAAGAAGCTACCCACAGAATAATAGGTGGTGGCTGTAAGGACTTCTAACACAAGCTGAGGCTTGTTGATATGTTCCCCTTGTATGACAGTGACATAGATAGACACCTATGTAGCAGCAAGCATATGACTGTATCAGTCTTACATTAGAGCGTTATGGTAAACTTAAAATGTGAACTGAGAAGTTTTTGCAGCTTTTGGTCACATTGTTGGAATCTTGAATCATGTTCAGCAAAGTCTATTGGATGGCTTTGACTGTGGGAGATTAAGTCCTCCTTTCCAAGTTGGTGTCTGGGATGCCCTCATTTGACATAAATTTCTTCTCTCAAAAGAGAAGCTGGCATTAAGAGGGAGAATATATCTGTATATGCTCCTGAGCGGATACCTTTGTTGAACGAAAGAAGATCATCATGGCTCAGGGTCATATGGCTTCAGAGGGGGAAATTTCGAAGGAAAACCAAGAAGCCATATAAATACCAGGGTATCTAGCAGCCATGAGTACTATTGTACAATCTGACCTTGGATCCTTTGAGGAAGCCGTAAAGCATCAAGTCTGGAAGGATGCTATGCACAAAGAGTATGAGTCCATTATGAAGAATGATGTCTGGGATGTGGTTCCAAGACCATAGGACAAAGCAATTGTCACCTCGAAATGGCTCTACAAGATCAAGCATGGATCTGATGGAAGTGCTGAAAAGTTCAAGGCAAGATTCGTTGTCCGTGGCTTCTCTCAAAAGGAAGGCATAGATTATGATGACATATTTGCACCTGTGGCCCGATACACCACCATTCGATCTATTATAGCCCTTGCTGCTACAGGATGGAGTCTTCATCAGATGATGTGAAGATCACATTTTTTTGCATGGTGCAATAAAGGAAGAGATATATGTGGAGCAACCTCTAGGGTTGGAAGCCCAGGATCGGGACACCCATGTCTGCAGGTTGGAGAAAGCCCTCTATGGGTTGAAGCAAGCACCCAAAGATTGGTACGAGAGGATAGATAGCTACTTGATGAAGCTGGGCTTCACTTGAAGTAATGTTGATCCCAACCTTTACTTCAAGGTTGTCAAGGGAAAACCTCTCATTCTGGTGTTGTATGTGGATGACCTCTTCCTGACAAGTGCTGACCCTCTCATTCATTAGTGCAAGAGGGAGCTCGCTGCTGAGTTCGAGATGAAGGACCTAGGACGAATGTCTAGGCCTGAAGGTCTAGCAGAGACCTGGCGAGATTTTCCTTTCTCAAGGAAAATACATTATGAAGTTTCTGGTATGATGGACTGTAAGTCCATGGAACTCAACTTTAAGAAGTTGAGTAGCAGCGTTGCTGGGCCCGTCCTACTGAGAATCGTCAACTCATAGGGACCCTGATGTTCTTAGTGAACACCTGTTCGGACGTATGTTGTGCAGTGAACACTTTGAGTCAACACATGGTTGATCATAACATCCACTGGGTTGGTGCCAAGAAACTCTTGAGATATCTCTGAGGCACGATAGACCATGGGATGAGATACACTGCCGGGAGTATGACACTCCATGGATATACTGATGCCGATTGGGCTGGCAGTGTGGTGGATCGCAAGAGCACATCTGGATGCTACTTCACATGTAGATCTGCTTCGGGCAGGAATCTAAAGTCGGTAGCCTTGAGCACCGCTGAGGCCGAATACATTGTAGCATGTATGGCCTGTTGTGAAGTCACTTGGTTGCGAAAGCTCTTCTGTTTGTTGTTCGAGCATGTGCTAGATACCACCGTTATCCTTTGTGATAACCAGAGGGGGATTCATTTGTCATAGAATCCCAGGTTCCACGATTGATCCAAGCATGTTGATGGCTGGTACCACTTTATCTGGGATATGGTACAGCGAGGCGCCGTAAGGCTTGATCATATAGGAACTGATGAGCAGGTCGCGGATATTCTCACAATGCCCTTGGGGAAGGTCATGTTCATAACCTTCCGTGAGAATCTTGGTATCGTGGATCGACCCTATTCTTAGGGTCCTGTTGAACGATGAGCTCTGGGAGCTCTGGGGGGCTTTGGGGACAGCTTCTCGGAGCTATGAGCAACCACAAGGCTAGGCTTGCCGAACCTTGTTGGTGTGCTTGGACCCCACCGTTGTGATTATTGAGTTGGTTTACCTCTCATTATCTATGCCCCGTATGCATCCTACCCATTGAGTTCAGGGCTCATGGGAAGTACCTCTCATTTGGCCAATGAGATGGGAAAGGCTAGAGACTAGTAGCAAAGACTGATGAACGCATCAGAAATTGCCGTACTCTCTATCTAGGATGGCACAGTCCAACCACTTGATCTGGGATCAAGTCTTGTGAGGTCTCGGACCTCCGCCTGACTTCGGGTCAGATGAACCAACTTCGGGTTGGTTGGAGACTCTTTGTGAGTCCGATAGAGGTTTTGACCTCTGGGCTGAATTTGTCAGCCGAGAATGATGTCTTTGTGTCTAACCCACTTTTGTTCTGAAATAAAGAGGCCAGCAAAGCAAGTTACGGCGGGATGATGCACGATGTTTGGATTGCACTAGTGGACGGAGTTCTCTCTAGTTGAGAGGGAGTGTTAAAATTGGACAACTAGGTCCAAACTCCGAGTTGTGCTGCTCAGATGACGATCCCAATATTTTTATTGGATTCCTCTTTCGGAGAGGTGTAAGATTGATCTAAAGATCATCTTGATCGGATGAGCAGAACATGTACTTTGAATTTATTCCACTTATGTGCTAGGTCGACCTAGAATAAAATATAGACTTAAATGTCTTAAAGGACGTGTCACACACCCCCAAAGATTCCTATATATTGGAGAGACTTAGAGTTCATTTGACACACGATTGGTGTGGAGGAATTCTCTCTCTCTTGATGGCGTTGGAGCTGCATATCCTTTATTTGGGTTGTTCTGGGGTTATGTGTGACACACTTGGCTAAATGACCTATTGGAGACTTTGCTGGTAGAAGCATCCTGCTGATCGCCGTAACGCCACCATTTCTTATCTCTGTTTTGGCTTGTTTTCTATCGATCTATTAGCATGTTCTATCTTCTTCAGTATTGTGCCCTAATCTGAAATGGCATAGAACATCAACAAAAATTAACAGTTTGTGACTCGAGCAGTTGCAAAGTTTGGCAGTTGAGACTCAACCAACTAAGTTTGATCATGATGAGAAGTTTCAAGTGATAATGTTGATCACTAATATCATATATGTAGATTTGTAGTAGACTGTAGGCCAATGGCCTCATATCTTGTAGCATTGTTTTTGCACTTTATGGACCATTTGGAGCCTCATTGCTTATGTTTTTTTTCGATGATATGTATTGCACTCGGTGGCATTTTGATATACTCACCTTTACATGGTATATAAATGAGCAAAATTTTCATATTTTGTCTCTATTGGCTTGGAATCATGGTTGCAAATCTTAAAAAATAGTTTTTTTTTTCTTTGTTTATTTAATTAAAAATTAATTATTTAATGTATTTTTTAAAAACCGGTTCATTTAGACCTTACCAGTCCTGGTTAGACCGGTTTCGGTCAGAAACTTGGTTCATTAGGTCCATCCAGTCCGGTCACCGATTTCGGTTTTTAATACTATGGATTATACTAATGTTGAAGAGTTTTATATCTGTATGTTACATAGATGAATGCCTACTATTATATGAATGAATGAACACACTATGTTGTCGAATTATTGGGAACCCCAGACAAACGTAAAACCCTAAGGGTAAAATTACCCCGGGACCTTATAGTCGTATCAGAGTTTTGCATCCTGCCACCTTGTGAGTGTATGAGCCTTGTATGCTTCCAAGAGATACAAGTAACATTACAGTAAAAAAAAAAGGTTTTTGACAGTAAAGTCACGAAGGAAAAAAGCTGTCAAGAAGAAAATTATCCTAGAGATCTCTTGCAAGTGATGATTAAAGGAAAACAACAAATAGCCAATTTGTTAGCTCAAGGACAACAACAATTTGCCCAAGGACAACAACAGATGATGCAACTCATTGTCCAATAAAATTTTGAATTATACAAGTTAAATTAATATTTAACCTATATGACTATATGAGTTATATCCTAAGTCACCGTTATAAATAATTGATTGTTGTTAGACACCTAATCCGTTAATGTATGGTGATAAATATGAACCATCATCAAGAGTACAAGACACCTTGGAAGATGAATCCAACAATTGTGAACAATGTATTTATATGCATATGATATATCTTATTAATGAAATGCAACTGATCCTTATCATTTTATTATGGCTCTTAGTTGCATAGTGGTATTAGAGGGAGCTCCAACTCTATGATTTAATGTCATTTTCTGCTTAGATTTGCTCACTCTATCATTATGTGTGTTACTTTGCCATTTTCTCAGGCTTTGTTCACTATGGTTAACAAAGATTCTCAACGAATTTTGTGCGTGTTTCTCCTCGCTACACTTGTTTCTCTGAAAAATTTGGATCAATAACTCTCTGGATATAATAGTACAATGAGTGTTGCAGACAAGGCATATTCATATTTATGCTACTCTATTCTCAACAAAATTGTCTTTAGCTGAGGAGTATTTTACACTTGGGTTTAGATTTTTGAAGGTGTTTTTGTGATTGCGAGAATGGCAAGATATGATAGAGAAATCATGATGTTTTCACCAAATGCTCATTTGTTTCAGGTGGAGTATGTCCAAGAGGCCATATGAAAGGGTAATGCAACTGTTAGAGTTTGAGGGACTAATAACATCATGTTAGCCATCAAGAGAAAATTCACAATTAAGCTTGAATATTTGAGAACAGTCCGGAAAATTGTAAATTTGGATAACCACATTGCATTGGCTTGTGTGGGTCTCAAAGCAGACTCATGTTCAGATTAATAAAGATTGAGTTGAATGTCAAAGTGATACACTGATTGTTGAGGATTATGTTACTGTAGAATATATCATTTTGTTATTAATTGCAAGTTCTCATTATGCATTTCGCTTTTATGATTTTGGCTTTTCAATATTTCAAAGATTGAAAAGGCAATTTTCAAGGCTGTTACCCAAAAATAAAATCTCTATTGGAGGCTGTGAAGTTGTGAACTAATAGGTGACACATATAGTAGAAGTTGACATCACATCCATTTTGAAGATTAATTTGACTTTAGAATCAAGAACATTGGTAACTTGCAAGTAGTTTTTGTTGTAAGTTTACTAGTTAAATTGCTTTGTAAATGGTGCATTTTCAGTAGAAGTTGATGCTCTCATTGAGTTGTTCACATGGAGGATCATGGTTTTTGATCTTTATCCTTGTGAGCACTATGGAAACATTTGTCCTCTCACTTTGTATTTATTGGGGTGAATAATACTAGTGATTGACAATAAGGCTTCTAGTTATGAAGCCCTATCAGTCAAGCATGTACAAGCGAGGTTGTGCCACTATCAAGAATCAAAACTAGAGCCTCAAGCTTTGAGTCAGTGTTAGAGTTGTAACTAGAGTCGAAGCCATGGGCGTGATTCTGTTTTTTGTCTTCTCGAAACCACCATTTAGTGGAGGACTTGCATCTTTTGCAAGACAACAATTTTTGGTTATCTTCAAATCGCCATATGTGATCACTTCTAGTAGTAAACGACATCAACTTCTAAGTAAATTAGGAAATGTTTTAGGAACCGTTAGAGCTTTAGAGTTGAGTTCTAGGGTTTTTGGTAATCCTCAAATGACTGTTTGCTAATACTTCAAATAAGTAGAAATAAGAATTCTTTTGGGAACTGTTAAGTCTTAGATTGAGTTAGAGAGTTCTTGTTTTCCACTAGCCATTGGGTTTGTGGTCATTCTAAAACCACTAGATTCAGAGAGCACATTTAGCCATTGACAACTGTCCTAATCTCTCTTTTTGGATTCACATGTACCAATTCAGATTAAGTGGGGGAATGTCAGACACCTAATCCATTAGGGTTATGGTGAAGAATATGAACCATCATTAGAAGTCCAAGAGAAGTTGAATCCAAAGGTCATAAAAAGATTGTATTTATATGTATATCTTATTAATGGAATGTAAGTTAGGGCTTATCGTTTTATTCTAGTTTGCAGTCCAACAAATGCCAAATAAAGAATACATTTTTCGAATCTATGTATCTGTCCTCGAGACTATGATGACGTTCATATTGTCGTCCATGCCTATGGATACATTGTCACCAGAAATTGGGAAACTCCTTCTCTTTGATGGGATTTATTAGGGACTTGCACACTGCATGTGTTATGGATTGCATCAACCCATTGGGTTCTCAATGCACAAAGATCACTAGACACTTCATCCAAAATTAGAACTCAAATAAAGTATTAGTGGAGACAACATACGCCATGACCAAACTTTTTTGGTCATAAATAGTACAATTATTGCATTGGGCTCACAATATTTTGAGTTAGATTTGGTAAACAACATTCTTGATTTTGATATATACAATATCTTTAACAATGTTTTGTTAAAGATAATGAGTTTACAGGGAAATTTAAGTGATATTAATGTGAAATAGCATGCTTATTGTGTAGTGGAATTTGAAAGGTGAATACGAATGAATTTGTTTGTTGTTCCTTCAAATTTGGAGAATTTTGAACTTGATGGTGAAAATAGTTGACTATAATGATTTAGGTGCTAACTTCCTAGTGTTCTTAATGGTGGAGGCAATGTGGAGGGAAATCCTTGAAGGATACAATATAAAAAATAAGTACAAAATTATTTGAGGTGAAGTGATAACTCCTAACCCTAAAGAATTTGTTTGTTAGTTGGTTGCAAAGTAAAATTTAGTTATGCATATGTTGAGTCAAATAGTCTAAAGAAAATATAAACATGGCAACTAAGGAATTTGTTGGAGGAGAAAACAACAAACTCCGACATTAAACTTTATTAGCTCTACTTTTGTATTATGAAAAATCATGTTAGTGAACTTATATGACATGTGTCGAAATTGAAAGAAATGTAGAGGTTAGTGCTTCGGATTAAATTACTTTAATGGTCCTATGCTAATATTAATTTTGCATCTGAGAGATGATGTGTTGAAGAATGTAACGTGAGTATGTTGATGGACAAACATCTTCAAACTGGCCAGTTGTATATTCATTGCAACATTAATATAATCTTGTCTCATGTTTTCTCAACTCTAGTGTGTTTTGAGGAATTTACATGTGCTTTATAATTAGTAGTGGTATTTGTCAACTTTGTCTATGTTGAAAATTGGCAGCTCACGAATGAATTTATAAAAATAGAATTTTTAAAAATAGAAAGTCTCAAGTATGTCTTTCAAAAAATAGTAAATCACCTTGCATCAATTGGTAATCGAGCATTGTTGATGGAAAATCCCTTTTGATCATCAATCAATCCTAATAGTTCAATTTCGACTTCATCATCATCATCATCATCATCATCATCATTATTATTATTATTATTATTATTATTATTATGTTATTATATTATTATTAAAAAGAAATTCAAGTCTCTCAATCATGTCATATGTAACTCCCCTCAATTAATGCATATGTTACTCTCTCTCTCTCTCCCTTTAATGCTCTTACACACCTCTTACACTCTCTTACACACTTTAATGACTTTGTCATAAAAAATTCCTCTTACACCTCTTTAATGCATAAATTACACTTCTCTCCTAAATGCATAAGTTACGCATAAGTTACACTCCTCTCATTTATGGTATAAGTTATAATCCTATTTTGGCATATGTAACTCCTCAATGCATGCATATTGCTTCTCTGGTATGTCAATAATTCATTGCCCCTCTTATATATGTGTGTCTCATATCATCTCACCTCACTTGTGCATTGTGAATTCGAACTTGGGAGAGAGTTGGAAAGACTTGAAGGAGATTGTGAGAGAGAGAGACTTTGAGAGTAAGAGCAAAGCTTGGGGAGCCAAAGTGATTCATGTTTGCATCAACTACTACTATCAAAGATATTTTTCAGATTTGGGTGAAATTCTTCATTCTCTCATTGTACTTTGTATCTCTATTGAACAATTAATTTCTAATAGAAGAAGAATTTGTTTGGGTTTTCTCCTTGTGGGTTTTGCCCTGGTCATTGACCTAACTTCTCTGTGTCTCGTTGAATTCTTGGTTGTCTTTCATTGTGCATATGGTTTATATGATTTATGTTCTATCTGCAATTACTTAACTTATTTTGCAGCGTAAAAAACTTTCAGATTTAAGTGATTGTAACAACACAGAACATCAAAATTTCAACAGTCTAAACCTTGTGATTGGAGTTTTTTCATTTAGACTCAATGCCATTGATATTTGTACATGATAGTGGTAAGAGTAGAGAAGAGAAATAAAAGAGATGGAAAAAAACAATTTGTATATGCAGTCTTCAAATAGTTAAATTTTTGATTTTTCAAATTTTTATATCTATAAAATAGAGAGTTGATTCTTGAAAAAAAGGAAGAATAGTAAACAACCTAAAGGTTGATGCCAACATGGCACCCACATTTGATTTCATAATGAGAGGCTTTTGAAGTAGAGATTGTTAAGCCCCTATATTAATAGTGTAGTCCCTTATTATGTTAGTATAACCCCCCTTATCATTATTATTGTACCCCTGTAACCCCCATTTTGTTATTATTGTGCCCTTAAATTATTATTGTTAGGTCGGCTAGGATGACATTGTGGCCCACTAGGATTACATTATGGCCCCATGGACTCCTATATATAGGAAGGAGGTTTTGTAAATTGTATCATCCAAGAATTGTTCATTCATGTAATGTATTGGAGGTTGCCCCCTCGAAGTGGCTCATTTCTAAGGCGTGAATATCTCTTTTCTTCTCTCTTTGGAGCTGGTTATACAACATTTGGTATCAGAGCTTGGGATTCTAGGGTTTCGCTGCTCCAAATAGGTCAGCGTGGCATTTTCGCTATAAATCTTTTTCTACGACGTTTCAGAAGCTGAAATTTTTAGGGTGAGAAGCCGAAATCCTAAGGAAGCTTGTCTAAAAATTTCAGAGCTTGGTTCACAATATTTTCGGAGATATCATCTGTGGAAGTTAGGTCTTTTTTCAGGCTCCTAAACAGGTCATCGTGGCATTTGCACTATAAAATTTTTTGTACGAAGGTTCAGAGTCTGAAATTCATATGGTGCGAAGCTGAAATCCTGAGGAAATGCTTCAAAAAATTTCAGAGCTTGGTTCACAATATTTTTGGAGATATAATCTGTGGAAGGTAGTGCTTTTTCAGGCTCCTGAATTGCATCTCAAAGAGGTGATCGTGGGAAAAGTTCAATAACTCTCTCTCTGGGCAGTGGATTTGAGTGCCGTTAAAAGTCGTTGCAAGTACACATACTTTAGTTTCTTGGCTATCAATTTTAGAGACAAAGGACGAAAAAGTGACACGTGGCAAGAGCTACAAGTTTGCTCTACTGAACCAGTCGAAAATTAGGTCATTGTGGGAGATTGGACACAACTTTGTCTTGGGGAATCCAAATTAGATCAGACCTGTGGCATTTGAAAGAAGCTTCAGAGGGCTAATACAGGGCTGAATTTTAGATATTTAAGATTTTCAATCACAGAGATAATACAATTTCAATAGAGAGCTCCTCAAAAGCAAGTAAAAGGTGTGTATTTTTTTTTTCCGAATTGCATAAGTCTTGTTTGAAGAATCAAGTTGAATTGATTGCAAGGGAATATTGAAGAATATTTATCAGAATTGGGTTATATAATGCCTCCAAAAAATAATTCCATACCCATTAAGCCCTCAGAAATATATACAATGATGCATGAAGAGGAAGAATTGCAGTATGAGATATCAAAATTACGGTACCAAGTGCAACAAATTTCGATCTTACGAAGAGCAATCGAAGATGAAATAGATGGTTTAAAATCAGAAATGGAGGGTAAGTTGGATGGTTGGAAGGATCAAATAATAGATAATATGGATGATAAATTAGTGGAAGATCACAGCGAGCATCAACAACAAGTTCTCCAACTCTCAAAGGATAACCTAACTTTGGTGCAAAATCAAATGAAACAACCGAAAGATCAATATCACATCGAAAGAAGTTCTGAAGCAGTCACAGAAACAAGAACTCGACAAGTACGATCAATTTCAAAGTATCTCAGCAAGTGGAAGAACTTTCCTATAGAAGATTCCACATGGGAGGATGAGAATTTTATACAGAAGCATCAAGAAATAATCAAGCGTTGAGGACAACACTTGCTTGAAGGAGAGGGGCATGTTAAGTCCCTATATTAATAGTGTAGTACCTCATTATGTTAGTGTAGCCCCCCTTATTGTTATTATTGTACCCCTGTAACCCCCATATTGTTATTATTGTGCCCTTAAATTATTATTGTTAGGTCGGCTAGGATTACATTGTGGCCCACTAGGATTACATTATGGCCCCATGGACTTCTATATATAGAAAGGAGGTTTTGTAAATTGTATCATCCAAGAATTGTTCATTCATGTAATGTATTGGAGGTTGCCCCCTCGAAGTGGCTCATTTCTAAGGCGTGAATATCTCTTTTCTTCTCTCTTTGGAGCTGGTTACACAACAGAGATAATTTTCCAACCATTTATTAGCAACGTTAACAAAGCTCAAGCTATATTTCCTATAAATATTGAAGTGCCCTTGATGAATCATTTGGAGAATTGGAATCAATAACCAGGCATTTTGGTAGGCATTTTTTTGTAGACATCGACAAACAGCATTGGTTCCAATTGAAGTTACCTTGCTAAGGTATATTTGAGAAGGTAACATCGAGTATGAGGTGTCTTGGAATGTGAAAGTATTATTCGATAGAAATTCCTAGAGAAAAAAATACTAAAATTGTTAGCCTAGAATGAAAATCAAGTGAGCACTACTACATTAGAAAGAGGTCATGATGAAGGTTGTGGAGTTTAAGGAGGAGGGCTTGCATCACCATAATGATTAAATTCTATGCATGAATTGTCAGTGAACTTGAATGTTGTGGCCATTCGATTTTTCTTGGTGAAAAAACTTTCTTTAAACACCCAAAATTTACATTTCTACAATCAAACTAGATTAGTTTTGTGAAAATGTCATCATTCTAAGCATAATAAACTTTATTATAGGATGTCAATTGGGGAATAAAGTAAGAGTTTCTTGTACTTTTGTTGGGTTAGAACAAGTTTTTTAGCCACTTATGGTCATTTATAGCTCCAAAATCTCAAGCTTAAGTCAAGAATTGATCCTTGATGGATAAATTGATAGATTGTAATATTTGCAATGTTAATATACAATAGATTGTTGTATAACTTGTATGGTACAAGAAATGAAATTCATATTCATCATGTTTAGATTTGTGTCGTTTGGTTCTAGAATCTTAAATCCTGTAATTGGGTATTGAAAAGTAAAAATGTTTTGTGCATGAACTTGAAACCCTAAAGGTCTAAAAGCTTTCTAATGGTTGATTTTAATTTATTGTTTAGTTTAAAATTTTTGTTTTAATTTTCATTTTCATTTACATTTTATGTATTCAAGCTTTTCTTTTTCAATTTCACAAAATTATTCTTTAATTGCAAGCTCGCAATATGTTGTCCTCAATCTTTGTCACTGAAAGTGGGTAACAATATTAGGAAGATTTGAAACACTGCAAGACAACCTTTTTTTGATTAAGTAGATAGTCAACTTATGTAAAACATATGCTACTTTGCAGAGCGTGTTGGTGCTGAAGTTGTTGAATGTGCATGCGTGATTGAATTGCCAGAGTTGAAGGTCAGTGCATCAAACCTAAGATATTTTTATTTAAATTAGTTAAAAGAATAAACAAATTTGTAGAGTATAAGAAGCATAGGGTTAGTACTTTGTTTATATGATTATTACTATTATAGATGTAGAATGATTGTTTGCATATTCCTATTTTCACATTGGACACACATTTAATTGTAAATCCTATTAATTCCATTTTGGAAAAAGAAAAAAACATGATACTTGTATTACAAAAAGTGTTGCAATAACCATCCCTTCAAAGTGTAGATGCTAGGCCATCATTACATCAAAATAGTCATCCCTATGCATACCCAAGTAAGTAGGGAAACATGAATTTTAGCTCCTATGTTTACCTTTTCTTACAATTAGCTCCTATTTTTAGCTACATACACTACTGTATTGCTAGCCCAACTTTATATCACTTCTCTATCCAACTTGATCCATCCTCAGGTCAATTAATTGCCCAAATTGCTAGTATAGTAGTATCCTCCAATTGCCCCAATATGTGGTCAAAATGTATCATAAGTCTTTCATGCTCTCACCCAAATATTGTGGATAACAAGATTGTTTCATTGCAAAATCACTCTTTGTGATTGAGTTTTGCACAACAATTGTAGATCCATAAATATAAGAAGCTTGGTGAGGGCATGAAAGGGCACACTCTTTGATGGTATGTTCTAATATGAATTTGGAAGTAGGGTCTCTTTGACGATTTTTTTCTTTTTTGGGTAATTTTATTGATTTATTTAATAGTAACAAGTAAAAATAGTTTAGCATATTTTTTGTAGAAACATAGCAAAGTTACATCCAAAAACTTGAGTTCGAGGATTTTCTAGAATATTCTAGAACAAGTCTAAAATCTACTAACCTCCCAGACCAGAGACTTGTTATGTACATCTAGAGATGCCTATATGTATATTTCCTATATTCTTAGGCCAAGACTTTACAACATTTAACTAGCATATTGAAAATTACAAAGAGTAAACATCGATGTTAATCATCTAAAGTCTCTATGTTGACTATATGAACTATTGGTTCAAATCAGGTAGATTGACTGGGGCAAGATGTACAAAGTTGATCATAGATGCCAGGGATATGGTGACTCAGATGCCTTCTTGTTGTGTTTCTTTTACACCTTCCAATTGTTGTTTTAGTCCATCCGTTTCAACTCTTGGCTCTTGAATCTAATTCCTTTGTTTAGTTAATATTTCCATCAATGATTCACGCTGAGCTGGAAAACCTATCTATCCTTATGTTGAGGGAGAATTTCAAACTGCACCTCATCTTCCATTGCACTTGACATTGTTTCTGAGTTTTGTTGTTGACCTTCCCTAATGCCCATTACTGCATCCAAAAAGTTGTTTCTTTCTTTAGAAAATTGGTTAAGGGCGTAGTCACAAGGCTGGCAATGTCTACTAACAATCCCTGTAAACTGTTTTAGATTGTTACCTTTAGGAGATGGCAAGGTGCTCCAAGCATTGGGGAAAGCGATTGTGCAACTTTAATTTCCCATGACAAACAGTCCACACTAACAAATCCATTCTTGAGACCTATGTTGTTTGTAATGCTCAATGGTGGACTGATGGCAAAGTAATTGCTCCCCCTCGCCCACTGCAAACCCTTGCTTCCAACACCTAACTCATCAACCTACAACAATCTGATTGTGCAAGGGGAATGTAACTTGTTACCATCATGATTGAGAAGTAAACGCTTCCTTGCACTTGTATGTAGACCCTTATATCCCATTCCTAATCTTCTGTTTGCATCACCCTGGCGTTGTCCTCAAGCATTCTTCAACATTTATTCTATGCGAGGGAATTCTAGTGTGTTAATATCCATTTATCCACATGACCCACTTTCCCATCCACGTGCCCTTCTGATATTCAAATCATTGCATGAAGTGCTAGCCTTTGCAATGCATAACCACCACTGCTCGTTGACTTAAGGTTATGGAACTGGGACTACCTGTATGGTTCGATTGACCCTCATTGTGCCTAGAGCAAGTGGGACAATTTGATTGATCAATGAATCCGTGAGCGTGTTTAACTCCCTTAATACATTCTTAGTTTGTGTTTTAGGAATGGCGGATAGGCTTGCTACAATCCTCTTGGAAAGAGAACTTAGGTTAAAGGTTTGTAGGAGTAGTTCCAAGGTTGAAATATCTAATTGTGTTATTGAAATCCCCCATTATAATTAGTGCGTTAATGGGAATTTTAGTAGCCAAGTTAATTTCTTGTAGTAACGCATACATGTTCACTTGGTAATTGAATATTGCACCCAAACTCCAAAAATAAGTTAATTCCATTTGTCCTCCAAGGCCGTAGTGCACGATCCCCCTCGCGCTTGCAACCCCTAGGTCTCTCAAACAAAGTTAATGAAAACATACCTTTCAGAAACTCGTGGTTGGAACTTGGGGCTCAAAATAAAGGTGGGACTTATGAAGATGATCTCTATGTAGCCATAGGAGGTGATAATATTCACAAGTTTCCCTGAAAAGAAAATTGATACTAAGAAATAACCTCTTTAGTTGTATTGAAGATCACATTAATTTCGAGATTGACTACCAATGTTTGAAGATCATAAAAGTGACCCAAAGCATCAATCTACGTCTGTAACCCCTCAAGAGTGGAGGTACACAAAACCACATCCTTTGCATAAAAGAGTGGGGTGAGGACTTGATGAAGTAGACAATGCATCATTATCGAGTGCAAAATGTTTTCGATGGATTGTTCTAACTCATCAATTTAGACCTCAAAGAGGGTGGGGGATAGAACAACCCTATTTGACACCAATAGTATTATTGACGCTCTTCAAAAACACATGATATGTGTGGAAATTGCACACCGCACTGTCATAAAAGTGCACAATAGTAGGCACTGAAAGATTAGGCAACCCATAAGTACAAAGCCACTCAATGAGTAAATGTTTAGCTTTAACATCAAAGGAGTTTGGAAAGTCAGCAAAGCAATATTAAAACTTCTACAACCTTTATTTAGCCTCCTTAATGATAGTCCATAGATTGAATTGGAGCCATTTTATCTTTGTTTTTCTTGAAGCAAGTGTTTCCCTTAGCTCTCTGCTCATTACATGCAAACTAGTTGGACTAGTAAAAATCAAGGGTTGTGACAAAGTTTAGAGAAGGTATGGTCAGTCATGGAAGTCTTATAATTATTGGGAGTCAAATGACCATTGTTTTTTTTATGCTTTATAGAGGCTTTTGTGCTCCCGTATTGTTTCAATACTAATATACTAAACAATGCCATTAACACACTTTTGTGGTCATTTATTGGACAATAATACAGTTGTCATATTATATCATATCTTATCCATTGAATATCATGTTAGGACCTAGAAGGTGTAAATCCAAAAGAAACAACCTCATTGAAAAGGATAGGAAGGCATGAGGGGGCAAGGATGAGGTAAGGGTTTTGTTACTGCATAAATTAACAACCTTCTCAAGGTTTGGTCAAGGTGCTAAACGATAAGCACACAAGAGATACACTCATTGTCACCTCAACGCACTCTCCGCTTACTTAAGGCCAATTCTTAGAATTCCGTGGGGGCCTCATTAGTGATCTAAGAAGATCAATGCTTATAAACAATCAATATGATAGAAGGCTAGGAGTTAAAATGAAATAAATGCTAGGTCTGATATATAATTTTCTACTACGGAAGATACAAACTAGCAAGGAAAATCACTTAAATAACTCAATAAAAGTTTACCTTGGAAACTTGAGAGGGAGGAAAAAGCTCCAGATTCAAGAATTGCCTTTTCTAATACCACTCTCAAACGTATGTTTAGATTTGTTGCTTAAATAGTTGTTCATTGGAGTTTTAAGAAATTCTTTCCTTCCATAATTTCTTCTTGCATGGTCTCTACAATCAACTGCTTTATGGAAAAAAATATTACATGAGTAGCAGTATCCATAAAATAAATTTTGGTTCTTGGGTGTATATTGCCTGTTGAAAGGAATAACTTTGCTTAATCTACTTTTCCTGCTTTCTTTGCCATAATTTTGTCGATCCATAATTGTATTGTTTCCTTTTAGTGTATTTGCATGGCTTCTATCTTCTCTTTTTTCTGATTCTGTTGAATCTCTCTTAGCTTTTTTTGAATGACTCAACTTTGTTTTGATGAAAGAAGATTCATGACTTTGTTGACCCTTTAAATTGTTATTGAGTGCATCAACATAGCCGGTGGGTTCCTTGCAACCCTTTTTTGCTACTATTGAGCTTGACTCTCCCTTGGTGTTCTTTGGGTTCTCTTCATAACCAACACTTGTCTTTATTAATGGAGATATTTGACAACTGAGGATGTGATTTAATGATTTAACACCTTTTATTAGTCTCAAATTTTTGTTCAACTGATTTGAGACACTTTTAATTCCTTTCTCAAAAAGACAATTTATTCTTCCATCTTCTCACAATGTTCTTCCTTTTCTTTCAACTATTTTGACATAATCTCCTTTTTCTTTTGGTTTCTTCTTGTTCAATTTTCAGAAGAATGATTGAATGTGCATCACATCCTTTATCCTTATATTCTTGTAGTTATTGTTCTAATTGAATGGCCTTTTTCCTTAGATGTCTTATTCTTCTAGGGAACTTACAAATTCTCCTTCAAAATCCACTCCTGCCTCATTCTCTTCTTCAAAATTTTGATCATTCATGGCTATGAATAAGATTTCTCCTATCTCATCATCAGGCATGCACTCATCGCTTTCACAATCGCTATCTTCTTTGGAGTACAAACTTTTCCTTTGATATATCCTCTTCTTTTATGATCAGGGGATTTGAATTTTTCTTTATTATCACTATCTTTTGATTTTGCATAAGGACATTTAGATGCATAGTGACCTATTCTGCCACAACACCCAAAACACTTGGATGGAAGCTTACCTTTGAGCATTTCAATTCCTTTTTCAACTTTCTTACAAATTGGGCTTCCTCTGTCTGATTCATGACTGTTAGATTTCCTTAAAATCCAATAATTGATTTGCAATTTTTTAAGTTTAAAAACCCGAAATATAAACAACAACCGCAATGGAAACTTAAATTGCAAATACACTGAGTTTTCTAACTTAGCATGCACATCGGAAAATAAAAAAATAAAAAAAAAACACATCTCGCACATAGAACACAAGATATACCCAGGAAACCCCAACTTCGGGGAAGACCTGCAACTTTGTGTGTGTTTTTTGTTAGCTCAACAAATAAACTTTGGAATTTTTTACAGCATGGGAATGCTTCTCTTTTAGAGCAAATCAAACTTCAACAATTGATACAACCCCTACACTCTCGTGCTATTGTGCAATCGTGCTAATTCTGCCTTCTGTGCAAAGATGCACACTGTATGGCCGTGCTAGTTCTAGACTAGGTTGAGGCTATTTGTCACCTTTCTTTTGCCTATTTTTTGCTTATTTGATTACTGATTGCTGCAAACCCTAACTTCCTTGCTAAGCCAATCACACACTCTTTGTGGTTTTCGAACCGATCTCCACTTCGCTCCATCTCCTCTTGTAATTTCGACCATGTTGTCGCCCAAATTGTATAGGCAATATGCGACAATGCTCAAGGCAGGGCTATCACTCTAATCGTCGCCCTCTCTGTCCTAGTTGTCTCCCTATAATAGGCTATGGGGGGAATTCCTTATGAAATGTGAAGATGAGAGATTCGTTGGCAACCAACAAATCCGGGAGACACAACTAAATGGCCTAGAAACTTGGTTAATTTAGCAAGTTCATTGATTAGATTAGATTTATCTTGAAAGACTAGTGACATAATGGAGTCAAATACTTGTCCTTTATGAATTATTACCAAGTAACTGGATGAACAGTTGTTGCCTTAGGATGCTTCACTAATTTAAATGAGATGCAACTCCTAAAATCTAAGCGAGATGCATAATCTTGGTTTATTTTAAGTTAAATGCCTAATTAGATGAATCCTCTCCCCCCCACTGTTTTGAAACTAGTCTCTAGAGTAGGTTGTGAGAGAGAAACCAAGGGAAAGCAAGCTAAAACAATGAATAAATGATAATCTTTACCACAAGAGAAAGTGCTCAAAATAAACAGTGCCAAAAATGTTGCCAATATTACCAATAGAGAATTGCTAATAAAACATACAATTAAATTGAAAATTAGACAAAGATCTCTCAAGTACAATTAACAAATCTTCAAGATTATAACAATGGAACTTCAATATTCCAATT
Source organism: Pinus albicaulis (assembly GCA_034641835.2). Classification (NCBI taxonomy): domain Eukaryota; kingdom Viridiplantae; phylum Streptophyta; class Pinopsida; order Pinales; family Pinaceae; genus Pinus; species Pinus albicaulis. Next base: position 1,786,263,667 of record CM076580.1, on the reverse strand, counting down.
AAATACACAAGAGAGATTAAATTCCTTATGGACACAATTAGATCCCTTATCACAATTATGATTAAACTTGTGTAAGAGTGACTTAGATTACAAATCCACAAGAGCTATTTAACTCAACAATATCAATGATGAGCAATGAGAAACAAAAGCATTAATCCACAATGTTACTTAGAGCAATTGGCCAATCTCATTAAACATTTATCAATTCAATAAGAGCACATGCAAAGTAGAAATATGTTTATGCAACAGTGCAAATGGATGCCAATGATGCAAAAATTCAATGGAATGCAAGATGGAGCAGCCAATAAATGAATGATTGCAGCAACAAGAGAGAAACCCAATTCCACTATTAAACAATTATCCAAGTTCCACAAGATGCAAGGAACAAGAGCTAAGTGAAATCAGATGACTTTTTACACTTTTTTTACCACTGTAAATTTTATATTAGATCTTTCTGCAGTGTATATCAACCCTTAAATAATTATGACAACCTTCAAACAATGACCAAATATGCCAATAGATGCAAGCCTAAACAATGGCAATGATAAAATATGCTTGTAAATTGATTATTATGTCAAGATTATGTTATTTTATCACTACTGTAAGTGATTTTATATGGCCATATCAAACATATTAGATCTGGAAATTAGCACACAGTCCACAAATACTCACTTATATGCACCCAAGTTTCTTTTAGATTAATTCTTGATGCCTTAGTTGAATTATTAGATGCATTTAGGCTTATTTTAAATGTGTGTTTAACCCAATGTGGAAAAAGTCTAAGTCGGGATTAAATCGGCAAGGGTCCAAAAGTTGAAAAACTCGATAAAGTCGGCAAAACTAAAAAAATACAAAAATATTCATTTTTTGAAAAAATCCTGATTTTTTCAAAAAAATTTAAAAATTTATTAAAGAAACTACCTCACTCACGATTTTTTGGAAAAAGTCGGCAAAAAGTCGGGACTTAGAGGATAAAATCGCGACTTTTTCAGGGATGAAAAAGTCGGTCTATAAAGTCGGCTCCGGGAAAAATTCGGGATTTTTTCAAAAAGTCGGGACTTTTTGCCGACTTTTTCCACACTGGTTTAACCCATAAATATACTGCTGTCATAAAATGATTCAGAAATTGAAATGAGGACAATGATGAAATTAGAGGGTTAGAGAGCAAACCAAGAGGCCTAATGGTCTCATAGATGGCTAGTGAGGCTTCAAATGGACTTGACTACCTGCAACCACCAATTTAGCTCTAGAATTGCTGCAAAACCAAATGTTAGAGATGAAATATAAAATTCATGACTGAATAACAACTAAATGAGGGCTAGAATGAGGGGCTGGGCTAGGAAAATGCCAAAATGAGGGTAGATGCTGGGAAGGGGGCAACGATGGAGGGAAAAAGGTCTAATAGGCCTACGATCAAGAGAGAGAAGCCCTGTAGGGCTGACGTCAAGCCTCAAAAGGCTGACATTGGGCAACAAAAGGCCCTAATAGGGTTAGCGGCTAAGGGATGAGCCCTTTTAGTGTTGCAGATAGGGTTTCAGGGGGGCAGAGGGCCTCAAAGGGCAGCCCAAGGTTGCGGCCAAGCAAAAGGAAGGGGGTCGATGTTAAAATTTGAAAGCTCTGTGCAGAAATTTAAAAATTCTTTGCAGAAACTAGAAAGTACTATGCAAAAAGCTGAATATACATGCTGAAAATTGAATGTACTTTACAGAAAATTGAATGACACTGAATGTACTTAGTAGAAAGTTGAATGTACTTTGCAGAAATTTGAATGTACTATGCAGAAAACTGAATGTACTTTACAAAAAACTGAATGACACTAAATGTACTTAGTGGAAAGTTGAATGTACTTTGCAAAAAACTTAATGTATTTTGCAGAAAGTTGAATGTCTTTGCATAAAACTGAATGTACTTCGCAGAAAATTGAATGTTCTATGTTGTTACAATTACTTAGAATGCATATTTATTCTTCACAACTTTTCAGGTCAACAATTGTAGATAGAACATAAACTTAAGGATCATATGAAGACAACCAAGCACAAATATGAGGCACTGAGAGTTAGGTTCAATGACCAGGGCAAAACCCACGAGGGGAAAACTCAAATGATTCTTCTTCTATTAGATTTATTCAATTGTTCAACAGAGTACAAAGATAGAGAGAAAATGAGAATGAATAAAGTCACCAATGCCTGATCAACTTGCAGTTGAACTGCTCTTGCTCTTTGCTTGAAGATCTCCTCCTTTTCTTGATTAGATCTTGTCCTTCACACTTGCTCCAACTCTTCCCTTGCTCTTACTCTTCACTTGCTCTCACACTTCTCTTGCACAGACTCAACATTAACTCCTTTACAATGAAAATGCTACTCTGAACTCTCACTTGTTCTTGCTTAAATAGATGAGAAAGCAGAGGAATTGCAAAATGAATTCATTCCTTGAGCCAATAATAAGAGAATTGAATTCCATGAGGGAGGAGTTATTTGAGGAGAAGTGTAACTCATCCCAAGAATAGAGAAAGAGGTATACGTCTTGAAGAGTTACAATTCAAATTATGGATTTCTTTGTCTTCTTTTAAGGTGGATGCTCATCCTTGTCCTCAACATTAGCTACTAATGCATATTGCCTTTTCTTGCATGAACTGTAAGCGCTGAGGTTTCTTCATCCTGCAGATTCATTGAAATGTCTAGCCATACCAAAGGATCAACAACAAGTTGGGTTCAACACCAAGTCATTATAGTGGTGTCTTTAGTATACTAGCATGAGGATGGATCTCTGTCAGAAAGTAATAAAGATGCCCAACAACAATGCTCATAAGATTTGGAAGTAGTTGTGAACCAAAAAATCATATTCATGACTAGCATTACCCAGGGCAAATAGAAACCCGTAAAGAGGCCAGATATGTTGACTTGTGTATTTGGATACTTTCTTGCCAAATGTATACAAGCATGAAAAACAAGGATATTCCCAAGAATGGTGACCTTAAAGACAAAACAAAGGAAAATACGAGAAGAGACAAAGGCCTTGCTACAACACTTATTTTCTAGTCTTTAATACACTTTGCCTGACCTGATCATATAGACACAATTGGGATTCCGTTTAAAAGGCAATTTGCACACTCAAGTAAATATTGTAAAGCCTTTCTATCCAGTCGATCTATGTTGTAGGGATTGCTAAATATTGATCATGGTAAGCATTGCATCTATCGTCTAAGAGCTTATAGAAACTGCCATCAAATTAGATCTATATTAGATTTGCAGTTGAAATTATTGTGCAACATTCTAAGCATGGATATAATTGAAGCATGTGAGGTCCACATCCAAACATTGTGATATATTTTAATTGCTGAATAGTCAACATTATATTGTTGACTACATAACCATATAGCGACCAATCATGCTATTGAGCAAATCATAGGGCTCCAATATCAGGGATCATAGCCCTTCACAACCCTCGTACAATGCTATGATAGCCCTTGGGATTGAGGTCTAATCCTTTAGAGCCTCAATCTGCCCAATAAAATAAAGACAAGGCACTCAACTTACTTACTGGTTGACCTTCCTTTGCAATTAGCCCTTTCACTCCTATTGTCCATAGAAGATCAACTCCTTTTGTCTTCTGTCCCCGACAGTGCAGAAGCACTTTGGCCCTGCTTCTCAAGAGTCTGAGACTTAATTAGCTAAGAAGAGAAGACATAAGTAAAAGAAGTAAGCTCACAAGTAATTATCAAGAAGATAATTTGAATTAATCACTGTCCTACCTAATTCTCAACAACTTTGCCACTCTTGGTCATCTTGGTGTTTCTTAGATTCTCCCGTAACACCATCTTCCTATTTTCATTGGTGCTTTCACAAAGTTTTATCAGGGAATCCCACATCTCATAGGCAAACTGCTTCCCTAATACATGAGGTATAAGGTGATATTTAATTGCATCAAGAAGGATCCTCTTAGCCTTTACATTGTGCTTGTTGAATTTTTTCAACTAAACAAGATCAGTAGGTGGTTGTATTGCACTCTCGACAGTATCCCACAAGTCAAACTCCTCAAGCAACAAAACTATTCTCTCCTTTCATGGACCAAAATTTTCAGCCCCACTCAACCTATTCTCCACCCTCAAACCAGTAGCCATCTAACCCTCTCAACCAACACAACTTCACAACAATGAAAATGAGCAAACACTCTCCTTCTCAACCAGAAATATTTGGGTATATAGTTTGTTTTATGCTTGCTGGTTACACTTTATTAGTTGTAGGTTCACTTGGTGCTTTGATACCATGTAGACAAATTGTGTCATGTAGCCCCACTTGGTTTCAATTTGTTTTGTACATCAAGTTTAATGCCCAAACCCCATTGTTCATTTTTTATTTAAACTGGAATGTAAATGCAATTAAAAAACTAGAAGCTACCACTACTTTTTCACAAATTAATTGATAAATTTCACAGGCACGAACACAATTTAGACATTGGTATTTGGTCAATTAAACCTTTGAAAAACCTCGAAGGTAAAACTAGTAGGAAGAGGATTTTATTTGCTATTTCTCAGAGAAATTTACAACATTAATTGAACAACGGGGGTACATATCTCCCTCGTAGAAATTCGAACTCCTTGAAAAGCATGCTTTTGTCTAGAAAATAGTGCGACAATCCAGTTCTTCTACCCTTGAAATTTGTACCACTATCTAGACTTTTGCCCTCAAATTTTGTGCCATTGTTTTACACTTCATGCCCTTGAAATTTGTGCCACTGATAGACTTCTCTGCCCTCAAATTTCATGCCACAGATTGAAAATTCTTGCCCTTGAAATTCGTGCCAAAAGTTAGAGTTTCTCTCGAAGTTTGCATTGTCAAACCAACATTAAATGCAACCTGACTCCCTCGAAATTCTCAGTTTGCGCGCCAACCTTCTAGCCTAGAAATTCGTACCATTGTATGGTCTTCTCCTTGCTGTATTTTGTTTGCTATCTCGGGCTTCTCCTTTAAGCTTCTCCTCTTCTCTTCTCCAAATGTACACATGAAGAATGATCCTCCTTTTGCCTTTTTCCCGCTTTTAAGTCTCGATAATGATGAGAAGACCTATCCCTAAGATAAAAGGTTGAGATTAGATCTCAGCTTCCCTTGGTCAAGGGTGGAGATTTATTCCTACATAGACCCCCCATCATGTCTCCCACTTCATTAATGATCCACTCTAGTCACTTTAATAACTTACACCATGTACTTTTTATCTCACAAAGTCACTTTAATATTATAAAAGTACAATGTACTTTTAGACCCCATAAAGTGATAAAAAATGCACACGACTTTAATGATCTCATAAAGTCACACTAAAAAGGTGGGTTCACTTGTTTTCTTAGGCTTAGTAAAAAACTAAGTCACCTGATACGGGGATTCGGGATTCGATGGATACGGGGATTTGAGAATCGGATTTAGGATACGGTGACCCCCGGAACAGGACACGTCTAGGATATGATATGTTATATATTATTTCATTAATATATATATATATATATATATATATATATATATAATAATAATAATAAAATATATATGTATTAAGATATTAAAAATTAGATATTTTTTACACAAATTCATACAAATTCATTGATTCAAACATAGATTTAAGATCTTAGATACCCATACATGATACATTGATACATCATACAATTGTCAAAATCACACTTTTATAAGTCAAAATCACACTTTCATAACTCAAAATCGCACTTTTCGGCTGCTCGAATCCGGCCCGGGATTCGACGTATCCTGTACAGATACGATCGAATCCGGTGATTTCGGTACGAATCCGTATGTATCATATCAGATACGACGGATTTGTGATCTACTTGTTGATTGTTTAGGATACTTGCTAGAATTAAGTTTTTCTTCACCTAATAACTACTTCAATGATCGAATATGCCAGAGATGGAGATGGCTTCTGCTAGGGTTTTAGGCCTGGCCGCCGCAGACAAAGAATATTGCCCTGCCTCTGCGTTGTTCGGCTCTGCTACAACCGCCGACTCCACAATAGGCTCTACGCCTCCCTCTGCTGCAGCTCCAAGTGGTCAACTTTACCCGAGTCGCAGATTGCCAAGGAGCGCTCGCAAAAATCCTGCAGCCGCCGACTCTACAGTGTTCTCTGCGCCCTTCATCGTGGATGCATCCGGTGGTTTTCTTCGCCTAGGTCGCAGATCTATTGGGAAAGCTCTCTCAATTCATGCAGGTCTTTTCTGCAAACGCCCTCCAGTTTCTACTGCCTCCTTTCACCGAGATTCAAATAGAGGAGGGGACGGCAACGATGGCCAGAATACAGATGTGGGCTCCAACAATCTGGCCGCCTCGACCATTGCAAAGCCCTTGCAAAGGCTCAGTATCAGCCTCTCGAAGAAGCAAGGCAAACCAGATAGGAGGTTGCCGCAGGAGGGTCTCGATATTCAGCCGGCTGCTCTTATGGCCAATCACCTCTCTTCTTTCCAGATACAGATCACGCTTCTATCCAGAAAAACCATGTTGCATTGGGTGCAAGCTATGGATCTAGTGCAAGATCTCTTAAACAATCTCGAACGCAGATTGGGAATTCCATCGGAGCTCCAGAGGTTGCTTCATAAAGGTAAACAACTTGAAAACCCTTTTCCCCTCTCTTTTTACAGCATTGATAGAGATGCTTCGGTTGTGCTTTCCCTGCGACTTAGAGGCGGAGCACCTGGGCAGCCATCCTCCACTCCTGCCTTCTCCTATAAGGATGCGGTTCATGCACAGCCGCCCAAGAAATTTGCTCCATCAGCTGAGGCTCCCAAGCCTTTCCTTGTGGATAAGATGGAGGAAGTCCCCTCTATTGAAATCTCCCATCCATCGCTGGATGAACAATTTCAGATATATGCAGAGACCGCCATCATTTGCAGGTTCAATGGCCTATGGCCTCGAACAATAGATCTATATCAATGGATCCACGCTAATTGGACAAACAACTGCCAAGTCTTCCTTTGTTCAAAGGGTTTCTTCATAGTAGTGTTTGCTTTCAGCGAAGATTATCAGAAAGCCTTAACAGGAGGCCCATGGTTCTGGGGAGCAGCTGGACTATTTCTCACCCCTTGGTTCCCAGATTTCGACCCCTCTTCAGCCGTTGTCACCAAGCTTCCCATCTGGGTCCGTCTTCCGAACCTCCCGGCTCATCTCTGGCACTTCTCGGTTTTCCAAGGGATTGGAAATGCTTTGGGCCGCTTCCTGGCTACAGATACCTCTCGAGGGGAGAAAGGAATCTATACCTATGGCAGAATCTGCGCGGAAATAGACTTAAGCAAAGGACTGCCTGATCAGATCAACCTCAAAATTGGGGACTTTCACTGGACACAAACCTTGGATTATGAGAACACTGCATTCCGGTGCAGACATTGTCATCAGACGGGGCATCTTCAGAACACATGTTCCAACTTCCCCGGAAGAAAAAAGAAAACCAATAGCAAACCGAAGTCCAAGAGCTGGAAACCATGCGATCCACCCCCCATGAATGATCTAGAGTCCTCCAGCTCGGATGAGGAAGAAATGGAAGAGAAAGGAGAGAAAGATGAGCACCCGCAGGTCACGCCCTCGGCCAGCCCTAAGGATCCGTCTGCCCCTCCGATCCCACAGAAACGTGTGCATGATTCTTCTTCCTCCGATTCAGACAAGGAGACTCATTCTACAATGCAAAATAATCTACAATTGGTTCCTGCCCAGCAAAATCACAATGGCTGGGTCAAAGTCAGTAAAAAGAAAGGGAAAAAATGTCGTCTGGAAGTCTATGCCCACTCTGGGTAGCTTCCTTTGTTTCGCTCTCCATTTTATGTTATCCTTGTTCTCTTTCGCTCATTCCATGGTTGCTTTTGGGGTCCGAGGTTGATAATGATTCATTGTCGGCCCCTTGCTTCAATGCTTTGCTTTTTGCAAGCTCAGATTGTACTATATGGTTTTTTTCTTAATAGAATTAGTCTTATTTAGAAAAAAAAAAAAACTACTTCAATGATCAATTAAACATTAGTTTTCATGTAACATTAAATTCAATATCATTTAGGCAGTTATACAAAAGAAAAACATCAACAAAAAAACATGAAAGAGCAGTAAAGTAACCGTGAAACAATAATACAAGAGACACAAAAATTAGACACATGCCAGGGAAAAACCCACAAGGGGAAAACCCAAAAAGGTTCTACCTTGAGAGAGAGAGAGAGAGAGGGAGGGAGGGAGATTCCAGATTCATTTATACATCATAAATAACCATAGCAGAATAATAACCAAACCATAACGAGAATCATGATGAATTGCCATGTCAAAATTCAAGTCCTTGAAATTTCACCCTCCTTAAATCTCGACATTCCTGTAATTTTGCTGGATTAGAGATGCATGATTGATGTTTCAAAATGAGGAAAAATGATCTCCTTTATATAGCCTTCAAGTGGGGGTAGAATGGGTGTCACTTAGGGGTCCAACTAACCTAATAGATTTGGAGGCAAACTTTAAAAAATTAAATTTCCATTTATTTTTCAAGGTAAAAATATTGACCATGGTTATCACATTTTCCAACACCCCCTCTTAGCCAGGAGGTACTTTTCATTCTCTCTCTTAAGATCAATCTTCCCGACCAATCATAGGTCTCACAATCCACAACCTAAGGGAAAGATCATCCATCTCATCATAAGGAAATATACATAACATCCATCTCAAATCATCTCCCTGGCCACAAGGTCTAACATCACACAACCCAAGGGAGGAGTCAACAAGACATCTCCTGAACCATAAAGTACCACGACACAACCTATGGGAGGAGCCAATGATACATCTCCCAGACTACAAGGTCTCATCGCACACATCCTACAGGGGGAATAAAAAATATATCTCCCGAACCACAAGGTCTCACAACACAGCCTACAAGCGTAATCAACAATACATCTCCCAGACCGCAAGGCCTCACTGCACACAACCTACATGATATGGTCCATAATATGATACTATGTAATTCGTGCTCCCTCTTCAAGGGGGTTCTTAGTCATTCAAGTTTCTTCACATAAACATTAGCAACCAATTCATCATCAGAAATGTAGCCATGATAAATCTTAAATATTTCAACAAACAACATTTAGTTGTTCGTCCAACTTCAGTTGGGGGTTCTCTTAGAAGCAAACATCAATAGCTGTCAGCAGACATTAATAGACCTCAACGTTGGCTTATCTCAGGAGCAATCATCGACAACCACAAAAGCGAATATCAATATCCATAGTTGAATCCAACAGATGATAAATGGCTTCTCTTAGAAGCAAGCACCAACAGATTATAATCAAATCCATCAAATAATGAGTGGATTATCATCAACCATAGTAGAATCTGACAGACCATAATCGATTCCAACAAATAACAATAGACTTTAGCAGAGACAAACATCATTAGATAGATCAACGAACCAATCAGAGAATCAACCAAGTCAATATCAAAGTCTTGCAGCTTCTTCAAATCTTTCATTAGGGAAATTTCGATGGATCTGCAATCCATTTTGCCAAGGATATCACCAGGTTCATAACTCAAAAGCAACTCCCTCTTATACAGAAGTCCTCTACATAGCAGAAAAGTTACGGGCTCATTTTTAGCACATCTAGATGAAAATCGATCTTCCAACCTTCTAATCATCTTCATAGAAACATGCTTCAATCAGGCTAATCTTGTTTGCTCCCTCTGGGTACAGAGCAGTGTTCCACGGGGTCGCGTCCCCCAGGGTCGGGTGCACGCACCCCTCGCACCCCTCGCACCCGGGACAGGGAGTCTCCTGGGGGTGCGTTTCCCCGCGCACCCTTTTTGGGGAGTCTTGGGGAGACGCAAGGGGGTGCGTTTCCCCAGTGTGGGGGACGCGACTCCCCGCGACTCCCCAAAAAGGGTGCTTCAGAATTTTTTATTTTTTATTTTTTTTTAAATGTAAGTTTAAAAAAAGTTTACGATTCATTATTCAATGATTCATTTCATTTCTAGCTCTTCGACCTCTAGCTGACCTCTGCTACTTCGACCTTGACCTCTCTGTGTCCTTGATGTTGATTTTATTTTTAGTGCTAATTAATAAATTATCTATTTTTACTTTTCAGTTGTTGACCTCACACTGATTCCTGACTCTTGACTCTTAACTATTTTTGAGTTTGAAACTTTGAGTTATATAAATTTACTATTTACTATTTAGTGCTCAAAGTTCAAACTTAGTATCTACTATCTACTTCTAGTATGTTTTGCTTTCAATTTCGATTCTAGAATGATGAATGATGAAATTAATTTTTAAATCAATGTACATTGCAGATTGTAGAATGATGAATGATGAATGATATGGAATCATGGATCAATGTATTTGAAGATTTCATTATTGAATTTATTTATTGAATGATCAATGATTATGGATGAATATTAGAATAATGAGTATGTCATATGAATGATGTATGTATCAAAATGAAAGATGAGGATGGATCAATGTATGTCATTATTCAATTCAATTATGAATTTAAATTTTATCATGTGTAGATCAAATTTCAATTTTCAATGTATTGGTATTCATATTAGTATATAGTATATAGTATGTAGTATATTATTATTAGTCTATTTAATATTTATGCTTTCATTATTTATTATTTAACAATGAATATGAACTTGAATTATGTGTATATATATATATATATATATAATAAAAAATTATATACCCCGACGACTCCCCGCACCCCCGAAATTTCCCTAAAATTTCAGGGTACTCCCACACGTCCCCCCTGTGCGTCTCCCCGCACCCGCGTCTCCCCGCACCGGAGTCTTGGTGGAACATTGGTACAGAGCCTATAATGAGTCTTTTTGTCACATTGTTCTTCCAATATTTCCAACGATTTGGCACACCTTGGCAGTCTTCATTATGTACATGCAATCCTCACGAGGGGGCTATTGAAGAATAAGAACAATCAAGCAAGCTAAGAGGCTCAATGAATAATCAATAGAAACAATCAAGATAATACTATCTTTTGAGACTGTGATTCAGTGCCCTCTTGATCTTAGCTTTCTCAAATCAAGTCAATCTCATTACATCATCTAGGAGTTCATACCATCATCAAAGAGTTGCATCATTTAGAAGTCCACATCATTAAGAAGTCCACGTCATCAAGGAATCCACATCATCATCAAAGAGTTCATATCATCATTAAGGAGTTCTCATCATCAAAAGAGTTCACAGAGTCCAAGTCATCAAGGAGTCCATATCATCATCAAGGAGTCTACATCATCATCATCATCCAAAAATCTACATCATCACCACTTCCATATCTTCATCATCATCATTTCAACATCATCATCATCATCACTAAGGAGTCTACATTATCACCGAGTCCTTATATTCATCACTACCTAGTAGTCTACATCATTAAGGAATCCATATCATCATCATCAAGGAGTCTACATCATCATCCAAAAATCTACATCATCACCACTTCCATATCTTCATCATCATCATCATCACTAAGGAGTTCAAATAAGTATTACATATCATCTATATTATCAGGGAGTCCATATCATCATCCACATCATTAAGAAGTCCATATCAGCATGAAAGAGTTCACAAGGAGTCCATCATCCACATCTTCATATCAACATCAACAAAGTGTTCACATCCACATTATCAAGGTGTTCATGTCATCAAGGAATTCATCATTAAGTAGTTCATCATCAATGAATCCATATCATCAAGGAGTCCATCAACCACATCATCAAGGAGTTATCATCACCAACAAAGAGTTTACATCCGCAAAGTTCATCATCAAGGAGTTCATCATTAAGGAGTTCACATCATCTACAAGCTCACATCATTATCATTATCAATAAGTCCACATTATCAGTAAGTCCACAACAAGGAGTCCTTGTAAAGAGTTCACATCATTGGTGACGATTTAAAAATAAAACAAAAAACACAAGATACTGATCTTTTAAGCTCCCTCTTAATCTTTATTCCTTTTACCACCTTACAAATCAACCTTAATAACATGATGTCAAATCTTCTTAAGCGGAAGCAATCAAGTCCAAAACCCTACCCAAAGTTTACAAAAAAATCCAATGTCAGTAATAATTAAAACAAAGAAATACAAGATACTTATCTTTTTGAGATCGTGGTAGCTCCCTCTAGATCTTTGAATCCATCCTGCAAATCAACCTCATTACCAAGATGTCAACTCATCTAGGAGCTAGGGAAGTAATTAATCCACACGCCCATGGTTTTTCATTTGCAACCCCTTTTGACTTGATAGGGTTTTAATCCAAAACCCTAATGCTTAACCTTCTTCGATCATTCTTGCATTCTTCATCATATTTGACAAAGGCAATCCCAGGGTTTACAAACCCTAGGACTTTCTTGTTCAAACCCTTAGAGATTTGCAAGTCTACAATGTTTCAAACCTTAGATAAATAATACTCATTCTTGCATCATCAAATCAGGAAACTTCAGCAGAGTTTGCAATATATATAATTAGTGTCGGCTATTTAGCAATGAGTGTTGTCCTTCTTCTGGTCGAATATTTATATGGGGCACTGTTTTTGAGGTTCTTGACTTCAAGGAGTATTTCTATACTCGACCTTCTTTCTTACACAACTATGTAATCGGATTCTTCAGAGGTGTAAGGCAACTTGGAGGCTAGACTTGTCACAGATCCTGCATACTATAGTCATTGCCCATGATAGACTTGTTGGATCTCTAGTTTAGACTCCGTTCTTCTTGTTAGTGCAACAGGCAGAAATTGGCCATAGGAGCATGTCCTCAAAGATGACTGTAATTCCTTCTGGACTACACTGATTACTTCCATAGTTTGAAGTGGTACGAGGTAATCCAAACCCTTTAATTCAGTCATAATATCTACACATGAATTTTTCCATAGTGCTTAGCATAATAACATCTCAATGAGTTCAATAGATTTGATACTCAGGATTCATCTCGGACTATTCCACGGTGCTTGCACAGGGTTAAACCAGAGACACAAACTTCTTTGGCCATAACCTTTAGATGGTGTTCATTCTCGACCTTCTTCATCTTATTAACAAACAAGCTCAGATTACTTGAATCAATCAAACACTGTTCAATTCCAGATGGATCGCGGACTTGTTCTTCAGGTGCAATGACCACGGATTCCTGAAAGATTTGGATCACATTACAGGGATCAGATCATATCACAACTGCTAGGGAAATGATGAGGCTAACAATCTCACACAACTTGGTCATCTTTTAAATTTGGATCTTCTTCTTTCACAAAGGCCCAGCCTTGAATCTCCACCCAAACTTGTCACATTAATGGACCACAAAATTCAGACTCAGATATAAGTGACATAGATTTTCATAAAATTCTCGGATTTCTTTTGAAGCTTGGATTTCCTTAGAGATTCAGATCATCATCCACAAACTTCTTATAATCAAAACAACTTCAGATCAACCTTGTCATAGCAATCACTGAACTTAGGTTTCAGATGCATTACTGACCCTCGAATCCTTCGAATCACTTCATAGTAACAAGTTCAGAGCACAAAATTTTGATCCCTTGAGCTCAGGTCATCTACAGAAGTAATTGGCATAGTTCCAGAGACATATATATTGCCTCATATTCCATCATATTCCATGTGATTCTATAGTGCAATTGTAGAAATTTGTGTCTAGTTTGTAGCCCAACCCAGTTTTATGTTTTGCATGGTTTAATGCCCAAACCCATCATGAAATACAAGATTGATAATTGCATTTACATAAAATATTAGAGTTACTTTACCATATTCTTTTGCATAGCTAACACACTAGATAAAATAACAAGCACACACAATATTATACATAGTATTTTTGGTCAAGATGACCATGGAAAAACCCCACTGTCTCATGGGGAAAATTAGTGCTAGAGAATGAGATTTTATTTTGCTTCTTTAAAGAAATTTGACGAAAAAATATAAGAAGAAGAGTTTGACATATCTCTTCCCTTTTTGGTTGTTTCTCAGAGGTTTCTTTAGCATTGAAATTTTTTGACTGATATGTGCTTCCTCACAGTCCTCTCCTTCTAGCGAAAAACACAGCCTCCTATAAACTTTTAGAACACAGGAAATCCTCACTGTGTAGTGCTGCAAATTGGCTCAAAATTTGGACATCTCAGGCTCATTGTACCATGCTCCAGACAAGCGCAAAAAGTTTGCCTCGCTGTTCCGAAAGTCTCGGCCTCTCATCAACAGCTGAAGGGAGAAATAAATGATACCGCTATGCTGCTTTTAACCCAAAAGATAATTCGACCTGGGTGCTAAGATTAAGTGGACTGCTCCTTAGAGATTCGAGCCTATCACCAAAGCTTTGCACTCAACTTCTTGAGATTCAAATCACTGGAAATTTCCTTGCTCTCTCTGCTGTAACTTTCTTCTTGAAGCCTCCTCCTTTCTCAAGTTGCTCTCCTCTTCTCAATGTACTCATGAGAATAATGAGCCTCATTTTCCTTTTTGCCTCCCTTTCATCTTCTCCATAAGATAGGAACCCTATCCCTAAGCTGTAATGGCTGAGATTTAATCTCAAGCCATTAGACAAATGGCTAGGTTCAATCCCCGCTTTACCCCTCATACATGTGGTCCCCTTCTTTTAAAAAGACTTCCTAGTACTTCTAATGTTTTAAGTACCTTAGTCACTTTTTCCTCATAAAGTCACTTTACATTATAAAAGTCACTTAAATAAAAATAAAGTGTACTTGGTACTTTTTCACATAAAGTAACTTTTAAATCACATGTGACATCAATAATAAAGTACCTAGTACATCTCCACATAAAAAGTATATTAGCCCCATCGATATTAATAAACTCATAATATCACTTAGACAAAAGGTGATTTATGTGTCTCCCTAAGCGAAAAGGAGAAAAACCTAGGGAAACACCTCCTTGGTACACATTTTCAATAACAATGTTCGCAAATTTCCATAAAAGCTCTATAGGGAGGCTAAAAATTTCCACAGAAAAGTAACACAGAATCATTCCATTGCCTTGTCATAAATTCAGATGCCAAATAGATGTGCCATAGAGATTTGATTTGGATCACAGACAATAGATGAAGCCTTCACATTGACTATTGCTAAGGGTACTCAACCCTCTCTTGCATAGGAGCAATAGACTTTATAAACTTCAGCAATGAGGATTGTCACTGAGAGTGACATCAGTTCTTCGAATGAGTAAGGGAAAAGGAGCCATAAAACTTTCACAATAGCCATAGAAAAGGAGCTAAAGGACTTCATGAGCAAACAAAACTCGAATCACAGAGAGAAATTCACATGAGCCTCAAAAAATCTGCATAGAGCCTTAGATTCACATAATTTTACATGAGGGTATAGTTGACTGGGTTCACAAAATTTTACACAGGGATAGAGTCACAGAGTGTGAAAAAATCAAAAAGGTAGAAAGATTATCTTATATTGATAATTATTTGTGATATGCTTGTAGTCTTATTATCTTTTCTTTATGTTCTTCTTTTATCTTCGTTTCATCAAGCAATCATCAAATAAAAAACAGGAAGATCAACGACACCAAATGTAGGCACTCAGCCAGGGCTAAAACCCCTCTATAGGGGAAAACCCAGTCAAACTCTTCCACTAGCAAATTCAAAGAGAGATTGACCAAGACCTTAGACCAAAAGACCTTCCTCACTCCACCAAGTCAACCCTCAAACTGTCCTTCCAAACTTCAAAGATCAACTGCAACAATACTGCATCAACACTACATCAATACTGCAGCAATACGACATCAAAACAAAATTTTGGTCCCACTGCTTCAGAATTTCGGCCCAACTTCAAGATTGCAACTTCGGCCCTCCTGCAGCTTTAACTACTTCGCACGTGTGAGACAAAGAGGGAAAATTCAACTTCTTTTGCTTGACAAAGACTTCCTTCTCCTTCGCTAGGTTTCTCTCCTTCTTCCTTGAATTTCACATCCTTTTTCCTGCTTCAAACTATTGTAGATCAAACTACTTGGTTGGTGCTTCCAATGAGGTCGAATAACTGCCAATATATAGTGAATATGTGAGGTCGAGTTCCCTTGTTGAGGTCGACTTGTCTAGGTTGAGGCCGACTTGGTGGAGGAGGCTTAGAAGACATAGTTTACATCAAAATAAATTTATTTCTTGACTAATAAAGCGCACGAAGGGTCTGTTACATAATGACAATGACGAGTACTCTTGACACAAACCCTAAAAGCCTGCAATGGAGGCTTTTACCTATTAACCATTGACCCAAACATGAAACCCCTACTTTAATAATTCAATTTCTTTTACAATAAATTTTCTTTTTCTTTCTTTTGACAAATACATTACATCATGACTCAAATACAATTATGAAGATAGAAACTAGTTATATTTTTCAACACTCCCTCTTAACTAAGGAGGTATTCGTAATTACATATATATAATGGTACATGGAAGATCTCAAAATGATATGCTCTATGAAGAGTCACAACACATGCAGTGCTACAGATTAAATACCTGGCCAGGGTACGCTAATCGGGTGGGACTAAGGTGTACTCAAGCTTTAGCCACTCTAGGTACCATCAGGCTTTTAAGCTCTAACACCAACCCAAGGATCTAGGTCCGTATGCAAGGTAAGAGCTCCAAGACCAACGCCACCATCCCTACTTCAGGATATAGACATCAACACATAGGTCTGCCATATGTCCTACCTAGCATCTTGTTGCCACAAGATGCTTTATCTCTCCTATATATATATATATATATATCCACCAATCCAAGCATGCTTCAAACATTCAACCTTGTTACAGAGAGATCCTGCACAATCACAACCCCAATCATTAATAAACCTTCAAATATCTATACAAGTAAATACACCTTCGTGGTCCGCAATCATTCTGATGCTACTTATATCATCGTCATGTTATCCAAATACAACTTGTCGGAAGCTTTCTTCTTTCATTTCTTCAGCAACACCAAAAGCAACCTCAATACTTCTCAAGTCTTTTATTTGCAACTTCATGAATCATGAACATCTGTTTGAAATATTTTCATTCATTCTTTCTTCAAGGTATTTACTATAACTGTCATAATATGCCCTCCCTCTTAACTGGGGAGATATACTCTTTTTTCTATCCAAGCTCCCTCTCAACTTAGGGAGATCAACAACTTCCTTCGTTTATAATATTGGAGTAACTTCATCCGTTCAAGGCTCTATTTCTTTCTCATGTCATCAAGGTCATCTTGATCATCATTATTCTTATAGCTTCCTTCATCATGCTTATAATTATTATCATCTTCAATTATGAACATCTTCAACATCTTGAAGATTATGCATCCGCAAAACTTTAATAACAAGTACAACCAAATACAAATATATAGAAGCATGAAGTTAATTATATCAAAATCATGTCATAACAATGGAAACATCAAAACATTTTAGCTTTAGACATCAAATACCTAAACGTAGTTAGGTTCATATTTAGCAAGGGTCACATCTTTTATATTCTAGACTTCAACAAATTGCTACGGTTTTGTCACAAACCCTAGACTCCATCATCAAGACTTAAAGCAACTCAATCAAGATATCGATCCAATCGATCCAATCATAGCACTATACATCTAGGGATTCAATATTATTTCCTAGAATTCATAACAGATTCTACTAGGGTTTTGTTACAAACCCTAGATTTCATTAATCAATGATCAAGTTAGCATACTCGCATATACATATCTAGGATTTCAATATCATGCATTGACATCATATATCAATATCTACCATAGTATTAAAAACCAAAATCGGTGACTTTATCGGTCCACCTAATAAATTGAGTTTCAATCTGGAAACGGTCAAACTGGGACTGGTTAGATCTCAATGAATTGGTTTTAGAAAAACACATGAAATAATTAGTTTTTAATGAAAAAAACTAATTTTAAGATTTAAAACCATGATTCCAAACCAATAGACAAAATATGCAAAGTTTGTTTATATATATACCATCATCCATGTAAAGGTGAATATATCAAAATGGCACCAAGTGCAATACATATCAACAACAAAATATATAATCAATGAGGCTCTAAATAGCCTCTACAGTTCAAAAACAAAGCCTACAAACTATGGGGCCACTGGCATACTACAAATCTACATATATGATATTAGTGATCAACATTATCACTTGAATCTTCTCATCATGATCAAACTCAGTTGGTTGAGTCCTGACTCCAAAACTTTGCAGCTGCTTGAGTCACAAACTTCTCTATTGGTTTAGTAACTTGAGTCTCAAACTTTTGAAGTTATTCTGCCCTAATACGCCGTATTACTTCATTTGGTGCTCCACATGGCTTTACATGGCCTCATATCCCAACCAAGTGTTGTTTGAACCTGTTAATACCCCCTCATGCAATAGATTTTTGGTAATATTTGCAGATCATTTTGCCATCAATCATATCACAATGCGCCCATGAAGTATCGTTGGCTTTTGGAGGCATGATGGCTACTACTTAGCTCAAAATTTATGTTGTTCCACTACTTCAACAAAAACTCAACACTCTCCAAGCTCCCAACCAAACTCACAAAAACTCCAAATGAGATGTATGAGGCAAATAAGGGGGGTGAGCTCTTTTTAAAGGGTCAGAGAGGGTGTTTTTGGAGGGAAACAACTCTTCCTTTCCCTCCAAAACATCTTGGAACCTTCCTAAACCATGTCGTGTGGGTCTGTCGTTGCCTTGGCTGTGAACCGACCAATTTAGGACAAAATCAGTTGGTTTGACCATAAACCGGCTGGTTCCGTCCTAAACCGGTTGGTTCCATCGTAAACTGGCTGGTTAGCACCAATTTTTTTGATTTTTGGGCGAAACTAGGCCTTCAACCGAGTTTTTGTGCCGGTTTGACCTGGTCGGTTTTTAAAACTATGATATCTACTCAGTAAATCCAATCTACAAACATCAATATGTCGAAGTTAGATATACAACAATTTTGACCAAGCCAGGGTTTCAATCATATAGACAAATATACACCTTGGGTTTCTTTCCTAGTATCTTACTTTAGTTATTACAAGGGTTTTGTTCATAAACCATAATTCATCGATCCCTAAAAATCTAGGGTTTCATTCTATAACCTAGACATTAACAATAAACCCTAAAGGATTAGGTTTTTTACCATGACATTATCAAAGCCCTAAAGGCTAAACCTTAAAAGAATAGGATTTCATTATATGTTCTATACTTTATCAACAACCCCTAAGTAGACTAGGGTCTCATTATTAACATGGACATACCCTTAACATCAAGAGGCTAGGGTTTTACAGTGAACCCCAAGTGTTAGGGTTTCACAAGAATGATCAACTGACAAGAGAAAATATAACAATGGTAGATTCAATCTAGCGATTAATCACCCAAACAAGAATCTTTATGATTCAAAACCCTAGACATAAAGATATCAGTAATATAAAGCAAATTTTAAAAGAAGAATGATCATACCTTTTGTATGAAGAAAGACTTGCAAGTCGCAACAAATCTTGTAGGTTCTGACATACCTTGGGTTCTTTAACAAACCTTGTAGGACATCAATTCTTGAAGGGCTTCCTTTGCATCAAAGTTTCTTTCATGACTCAAGTTTATCCTTTGAAGTCTCCTCCATAACCTTTGTGTATTCTGCAAGATTTCCTACCATGGAAAATATAAAGAAAATGTCATTAGTATACAATACAAACAAATCTTGATGTGAGGAGGAAACCAAACATGAAAAATGAAACAAAGAACAATATACTTATCTTATGGTAAAATGGTGAAGGCTCCCTCTTAATCCAATTTTTCTAAGGAATACCTACAACTTATCAAAACAATTCAAAAAATTCTAACAAGATATATTAGATCAAAACATAAAGACAAACTTTACAAAAACTTAAAACAATAATCTACAAAGATGTGTAAGGAAAGACTTAGTAGTATGTGTCTTTGAATTCAAATTCTTCAATCTAATTCTTCTTAAGTGGAGCTTCATCTGCAACAGTTGCATGTTCTCTTTCTCTCTTCTTATTCCTTGGATTTTCAGGACATTGGCTTTTGTAGTGTCCCATCTTATGACAATTGTAGCATTCAATCTTTGATAAATCAACTTTCTTTTTTGATCCTTTGAACTTCTTGTATACTCCCTTCTTCTTATGATGAACAGAGTACACATTTGAAGTGTTGTTTTCTTCATCCTCCTTTTTGTCACTTACTAATGAGACGTGGGCTTCTTCTTGACTGCATGCATTCCACATTTGTTCAAGGGTTGGAGTATTTTTACAACTGCTAATTTCTGATGCAAAAGAGCTCCAAGATTTTGGTAGACCTAGAAGGGCAACAATCACGAGTTTTTACTCTGGTACAACTTCATCAATACCTTGAAGTTCATCTCCTTTTCTGGAGATCCTTAAAAATATGATGAAACAATATCATATTTTGTCATTTTTATTGTCCTTTGTTCATTCTTGAGACTAGCTATCTGACCAATGTTGTTGATGGTAAACAACTTGGAGAGGGCTTCATACATTTCTTGTGTAGAATCTATATTGGATATGTATGGGATTAGATTGTCCTTCACTCCATCTACTATTAGATTCATGGTTAAGATGTTAGTTTCCCTGTATTTTTCCTTTCCAACATCATCTGTGGGTTTCTTAACTTTTCCTTGAACAAAATCCAAAACTTTATGCTTAGCAAGAATAAGATCTATCCTCTTCTTCCATGCCCTGTAATTGGAGGCTCCCTCTAACTTATTTTCCAGTCTTCATCGAGGTTGCCATAGAATATATAGTGTCTCCTTTTCTTAATATAGATAGTACGCCTTTCTTTTCTTATATGATCATTTCTTTCTTAACCCTTCTTTCAATAGACCTCTAGCTGCCTTTTTCTTTCCTCCTTCACCTTAGCTCTCATACCATGTTAGAAAATCAGAAAGGCAAAAAAATTCTCTTATATTGATAATTACTTGTCATATTCTTGTAGTCTTATTATCTTTTCTTTATGTTCTTCTGTTATCTTCGTTTCATCAAGCAATCATCAAATAAAAAACATGAAGATCAATGACACCAGATGTAGGCACTCAGCCAGGGCTAAAACCCCTCTATAGGGGAAAACCTAGTCAAACTCTACCACTAGCAGATTCAAAGAGAGATAGACCAATACCTTAGACCAAAAGACCTTCCTCCACCAAATTAGCCCTCAAATTGTCCTTCCAAACTTCAAAGATCAACTGCAACAATATTGCATCAACACTACATCAATACTGCATCAAAACATAATTTCAACCCTAATACTTTAGAATTTCGGCCCAACTTCAAGACTGCAACTTCGGTTCTCCTACAGCTTCAGCTACTACGCTACTTCGCACGTGTGAGATAAAGAGAGAGAGAATTCAACTTCTTTTGCTTGAAAACGACTTCATTCGCCTTCGCTAGGTTTTTCTCCTTCTTCCTTGAATTTCATAACCTTTTTCCTGCTTCCAACTATTGCAGATCGAACTACTTGGTTGGTGCTTCAAATGAGGTCGAATAGCTGTCAATATATAGTTAATATGTGAGGTCGAGTTCCCTTGATGAGGCCGACTTGTCCATGTTGAGGTCGACTTGGTGGAGGAGACCTAGAAGACCTAATTTACATCAAAATACATTTCTTTCTTGACTAATAAAGCCCAAGAAGGGTATGTTACATAATGACAAGGGCAAGGACTCTTGACACAAACTGTAGAAGCCTACAATGGAGGCTTTGACCTATTAACCATCGACCCAAGCATGAAACCCATACTTCAATAAGTCAATTTATTTTACAATAAAATTTCTTTTTCTTTCTTTTGACAAATACATTACATCATGACTCAAATACAATTATGAATACCAACACTAGTTACATTTTTCAACATAGAGAAGCTCACATACTGCTATAGAGAGGCCTCAAATTCCTTTTCTCTCCACTGCTCAACGAACTTAGCTCTGAAACCATGTTGATTTTCTAGGATACCAGCTAGAATTATGTTTCTATTCACTTGATAACTACTTCAGTGATCAATTAAACATTAGTTTTCACATGGCATTAAATTCAATATCATTTAGGCAGTTATACAGAAGAAAAACATCAACTAATAAACATGAAAGAGCAGTAAAGTAACCAAGAAACAATAAGACAAGACACAAAAATTAGGCACACAGCCAGAGCAAAATCCACAAGGGGAAAACCCAGAAAAGTTCTTCTTTATGGGAGAGAGAGAGTTTCCAAATTAATCTATATATCATAAATAACCATAGAAGAATAATAACCAAACCAGTAACGAGAATCATGATGAAGTGCCATGTCAAAATGCATGTCCTTGAAATTTCTGTCTCTTCCTGAAATTTCGGTCTCCTAAAATTCCGGCATTCCTATAATTTTGCTGGATCAGAGATGCATGAGACCAAGTTGATGTTTCCAAATGAGGATAAATGATCTGCTTTATATAGCCTTCAAGTGTGGGTCCAATGGGTGTCACTTAGGGGCCCAGCCGACCTAATAGATTTGAAGGAAAATTTAAAAAGTTAAATTTCCGTTTAATTTTCAAGATGAAATTATCAACCATGGTTATCATATTTTCCAACACTACTTCCACTGATTAACTGTTCTTGAAGGAACCTGCACGGATACCAATTGTTGGAAATGTAACTATACTGAGATGGGTTTGGGGGGGGGGGGGTGTTGAATCAACATAGTGATCAATTTAACCAATCAAGAGATTTCAGTACTCATACAATGCCAATCACAATAACAATGAGATAGTATGCATAATACATGAATAAACTCTTTTATTATCAACTGATTTTGTAGGCATCAACCTATTGTCACATTAGTTTGTAGCCACCAACATATAGGAGACACCGGTCCCCTTTACTACTTTGTAGGCACCAACCTATAAAAGACACCTATCCCCGTGGCATTGTATTTTAAGCACCAACTTGTCATATCCCTTTCTTTATGCACTTACAAAATCAGATCCACATTGTTTTCCTGCTAGATTTCTTCTGCTTCAGCCTTTTACTCACTACGCTACACAGAATCCTTGTACATGACTTCTGCGCACCTCTACACTCCACCCTCTGCTCTGTGTAGACTGCATTTCGCTTTTTGGCACCATAGAGCCACTTCTACCACTACTCGAGTTCCACACCTCTGTACCTCTTCACATTGTTCTATCTAGCTCATTTATACTCGACCAGATCGTCCATTCATGGCAGGGTCGATGTATAATCTGGATTATTTTTCATATTTCCTTGGCTCCTCGAGGGCTTGTCTTTGCATGGACATAACCTTTCAATGTAATCGTGCTTTTTAAAGTATTTTAACATTTCCGGATCCGGGTCCACCTACTTGTAATGTTTCGCTTGCAATCTGGATTTCCTTTGTTAGCTCCAAGTGTTTAACACCTAATACTTCGTGATCCATGGCTTGGACAATAGGGTTGAATGCCTTTTCACTCATATCTGGAATCTGGCTCTTAGAACTAGTCAATGCTATTGCATTGGCCTACCCTCGGATATCTGGATATCATGGAACCATGATTCCGGAACATTGACCAAGCTCCTTCCTCATTGTATGCGGATTCAGTCATTTCGCTAGTGTTAATGCACGCACATCCATTGATCCGTATAAGCCGGATAGCTTGCTATAGCATGGAATCGTATCTCAATGGAACTTTGACCTATTTCTTTGACTCCGCTCAAATCTAGATCCGGTCTGCTTTAAAAGGTAAACTTGTGAATTGATGATCCCCCGGATCACCGGGTGCCTAGGTAGCTTGGAATTTAGGCCTTCTGCTATTTTGGGGCAAATTGCCTTGTTTATCACCATTTTGGCCAAAAACTAAATGCACATGAAACCTTTTCTAAACTTCTGCCTTGGTGCAAATCTTGAGACTGCCACATGGACTGCCATGTTATTTGCCAAATTCACAACACAACGATCATTTTACACTGAAACCCCCCCAACCGATTGTTGAAATTCAAAAAATATATATATATATATATATATCTGGTTAGGAGTCAGGACCCTTTTAATATATTAAATTGACTAAATTTTAAGTCTGTTACTCGTTGTTAGAGAATTTTATTTGAGATTTGCAACCCCATTCAACAAGACAACAAGCATATTTGTGCAGAAATCCATTTAACTAGATATTGAATTGCAGATTAATTATTTTTCTGGTTAGCATAATTAAAGTACACTAATTTTGATTATCTATTTGCTGAATTCCATTAGGTTTTAGTGTACTTTTAGGCTGGTTTAGTTGACTTTAAGGTGCAAATTTTTACATTGAAGACAATATACAATAGTAAGAACTCATCCTTTCAACCAAGTGGACCCCATATAAGGCACTGGTCTTGTGGTGGGTTGGTTGAAGCATCTCACTATAAGTGTCCCTTAGCCTTGTGGTAGGAGTTGAGGCTTAAAGAGTAAGGACCTTGGCCGAGGTGACAGTGGGCCTCTGTTCTGTGTTTGTTAACCATAGTGGATTGTACGATCTTCTGCAGTCTGCTAAATAGAGCAGTAACAAGAGCACTACCTTGCACAACAAGTATTCCCTAGTCATTTTTCAAATTTTGTTTGAATTAAATTGGAACCTAGGGAACAAGGTCTTGGTTAAGGTTTAGAACCTAGTGATAAAATAGGCCACCACTAGAGTGCTTCAACCTTATGATTGGGTTTGATTTATCAGCAATAAAATATTCCAAACTACTTTGGCACATTTACACATGGAGAATTGAGTTTTATTGAAATATGCCAAATGAGAGTTATGAAAGAAAACTATATGTGTTAGAAATTAAATAACAGATCAATGGAATGCATAAAATATTGCGGAAAAACAAACACATAAAATCATAAAACAAGAGAGACATAGATATACGTGGTTCACCTAATTTGGGCTACGTCTACGAAGAAACAACCAGTCCGTCCTTTATATTATCCAGCAAACTGAAGGGATACAACCTACAACAAATCCGTTGTAACTTCCTCTATGCTCTCACACAATCTCTTCTCTTTTTCTCACGCAGAATAATGCACAACCGCAATACAATTCCCTCATATAAACCGAGGGTTGCCTCCTAAGGAAAATCCTTTAATTAACATAACTTCAACCATCAAATCTTCCGCCTAATGAATGGCCCAGATTGACTAAGAAATTACAATATTTTACAAGGTAATTTTTACTTAAATTTTGCTTTCAGGGGTGCTGCCAGGGTGGGGGAGGTCCAAAGAATCTTTGGCACTCCCCTTGGACCCCCTTTGCAGCGCTAGTGGGGTGGCAAGCCCCCCCCACACTCCCGTCAGAGACTGCGATAGCTGAAACAAGACCTCTGAAGCAGAAAGATAATCAGGCTCCACACCCAACAATATGGAAATGGGTGAATATAGGTCATGTGCCCCTCTATGAGTGGTGGGTAAATGATGGAATCCAAGTGCAATATGAAATTTGTCTAAGCGAAATGGCAATGCGATGACACCATGAATAGGATAAATGATGGCTGGATGATGAAAGTGGACATTCATCTAAATGTATACAGGAAAGTACATAACCATGGTAGAGGACACCATAACAAAGAAAGGCATGAATCCACCATGAAATGACCAAGAGAATAATGATAAGAATATCATGAGCACAAGGTAAGGGGATAGTAGATTTCTTCACCAATGATCAATCATCGAGTAGCACTGGCAACAAGATGAATGAGTTTGTATGCTGCTTAAGCAACTTCCACCAATGATACAATATATGACCAATAAATCTGATAAGCTGAATTGAGCAAAGGAGCATGAAAATGCTACCGCCAAGTCATCCTGTGACAATTTCAGCTTCCTCCTTGGTTGGCCAAGGGTCAGGTAAGGAATGAGGTAGCACAAAGCAACATGTGCAATAACATAGTGCCCCAAGATGTGAAACTGGTACATAGAAAGTCGATGGTTGCCATCATGTAAAGTGTCATGTACTGATTCTCAGCCACCCATACAATATATACAAGGCAACAAATCCTCTTGTTGAGAAATAATCATAATGCTCCAAATCTGCCCTTCCATATCCTGCTGAAATTCTTGTTGTTTAAAACCAAACTGAGTACTTAAAAAGAAGACCTGAAGAATTATAAGCGGGAGTGCAAAAAGCTGGAGTCTGATATTTGGCTACAGAGAGTTGACTCAAATAAAGAGGGCTCTGTGTAGTTGAGTCTGTCTTGCAGTTGCCCACATTTTCCAGGATCTGCAACTTGAGTAAGTCAGATTCATATACTAGTCAACAAGAGAGCTAGAACTACTGAGAAGGAAAATATCAGTGTCTAATATGCAATATGCAGAATACCCCTGTTGAGATCCTTGATTTGGTTCTCAGTCTGGTAGCTGATGCAAAAATTTGTTTGACAAATTCATTGACTATGTGGTTTGGAGAGTTCAATTCACAGCAAATACCAAAATTCTCAACTATGATTTGCATGCCAGCAAGAGACAGTTCAAACGTTTTACATAAGCTAGACAGTGAAAGTTGGACTCAGTTCAAGTGTATCATTCCATTCCCATCTCAGAGCCAGCATCTTAATCGGTTTGCATATGATTGAGAGGATAACACACGATACTACAGTATTTTTTACATTGTAATCCATTGTTTTCTGATATCTGATTCCATTCCGTGCTACAAAAAAAGTGTGTTAGGCATTGCATGTATTTGACTCAGGTGATTGTAAATCATTGTTTACTCAAGTTTCTTCTTCTTGCTGGAAGAATGGTATCTATTTGCCCCAGGTTGGAAAGGATTTCTGGGTAAGCAGAATAGTCATGCCAAGAGAGACATGATATCAGAATGTATTAGTGGAAAAGTTTAGGATGTGCTTTTGTATCCATA
Organism: Pinus albicaulis; assembly: GCA_034641835.2. NCBI lineage: Eukaryota > Viridiplantae > Streptophyta > Pinopsida > Pinales > Pinaceae > Pinus > Pinus albicaulis. The sequence goes on along the minus strand of CM076580.1, from coordinate 1,786,236,801 downwards.
TTGTCTAAATCATGCTATAACATTAAGTTGCTCATGTTTAAAGTCTGATTACAGTTTCACTTGTTCCACAAAGCATTAATGTTCCCCTCTCGGAGTGCAAAGTGACTAACCCAGGATGCAAGTTTCTTTTCCAATGGGATGATCAAATTCATTCTTTACATCGATTGGAGTAAGTGATTAGAAAGAGTACTCAACATACATTTCAAGATGCAATGTGTAGAAATCATGAGCAAGATTAATGAACAGTAGTTAATAATAGAATATAGCATCACTTGCAAATGAAATAGTTCCTATAATAAGATAAAAACTGACGTTATTATGTCTTTTTAATCTCCTAAATTGTGTTGTTCCGAAGAAAGTAGAGTAAATATCTTAAATAGCATGCTTGCATTGAAGTTGAGGAAAAACTAGTCAATCATTGCACTTCGTTTGTATGCTCATCCCAAGCAGTGAACTCTAAGTTTATTTCTTGTTACTGATACTCCCTTTTTATTCCATATTTGACAAGTGTATAAAACAGTAAAACTATTGGTAACAGTACACTACAACCTATCAGTTGAATACACCCCAGTTAACCTTTTCATGTTCGAAATTTGTATTGCTACTGTTTCTCATATTTCCATGATGATATAGCTTATGCTAACTAGGTTAATCACTTATTTTTTTTTTGTGATATGCAAAGGTCCAAGCAAGATCTTATAGACATGTGGCAAAAGCTGACGGAATTAACAGAATTAAAAGTGATATCTTTATCTGGCTTTTCATCTGATAAAATTTGTTGTTATTAGAAAGTAGATGACATGGTAGATGACATAGTGTATTTTGTGGCCAATGTTTACTCTAATATTGAGAGAGCTTATCTAGTTTATCTCTTTGGACACTACTTTTTCATGATACCAAGTTCATCCTTTATGGAGCTGTTGCTTTTCAGCACACATACTGGATTTGACACGGTATGAAAGTTAAAATCCAGAAGGGATTTGTAACACTTCAAAGCTGAAATAAGCTTAAAACTCCAGTTGAAGCCATGAAATCTAAAGTTGCTACTCTTTTACCTATTTGCAGTCTGATTCTTTACGAAAGAAGCTAACGAGGTTATTACTTATGTATTCTCGCTAATGACAGCAGCTATTCATTTCTTAGCATCTAGTTGTTAATTGCATCACATCTGGTCAACTACTTAGGAAATATTAGGTTCTTCTGGTTGACGTTTAATCTGCCCTAATTTTCATAGATGCAAAAACACTCTCAAGGGCCCGAGGTGCTCCTAATCATCTCTACTTGACTGATCTGAATTGTATATTTCCAGGGCCGGGAGAAATTAGGTGGGAAGCCACTTTTCATCCTAGTAGAGTCTGCTTAATTGAGCTGGAGCAATCGAGCATACTTTTTAGCAACAATCCTTGAGCCTTATTGAGGAAGGATTAATATGTTCAAAATATTCTTTCTACTGCACGAGTTGTGGTGATCTGGACCTTTTAGGTGAGGTCAGCAGCCTGAACGAAATTGATTTATCATTTCGTAAAGGTTTGTTTAGTAGAATTGCTACTTTTATGGGGATCTGCTTTGATATTCAGATCATATTATCTATGCATTATGATTATTTCACTTTGCTGCAAAGATGTAATTAGGCCAGATATTTTTCTTTTCGCAATGATGTAATTAGCCTGGAAGCATAGGAATGGTCTCCTCGATGTTTGAATTACTGCTGAAAATTTTATTTACCGTCATCCCGTCTAGCTCTTACATTCTAATCATCAATCTCTGCTTCAAGATATAGACTGGTGTGTCAAATGTAAACAGCTCGCATGTTTAAACAAACAGTAGAAAATTGGTATTAAACAAATGTTAATTACCCTTGTTAAAGTAAAGATCATAGAAACTCGGAGTTGGCAACTTTCACTGTTTTCTTTTGTCATGCTGTTTATTATAAATATGAAAACCTTTCAACTGTATCGGCAAAATGTCTTCATGGCGGTGATTTGCCTATCGAATATAAGATTTTTTGTTTTTGTTAAACTACTTTCAGTGGGTATCGGTGATATAGAAGGCACACTTCCAAATGTGGCATGTGTCATAACATTCCATAAAGGCCAAAAAGCTGCATTTGAGGTGTTTGCCAATTAGTTTGTTAACATGTTACCAAAATTCAGTTAAGGGTGCTGGATTTCCAATATTTGCTTACAATTCAAACTAATCTTCCTCGGCCTTGACCGTAATTTTGAATTCTCCTTCCAGTTGGTGTAACTTTGTTTTGTCCTCAAGTCACTAAACAGATTCATGTGGCATGAGAAACAGCTTAGGTGGTGTAACTTGTTTTGTCCACAAGTCACTAAACAGATTCATGTGGCATCAAAAACAGCTTTACCTATATCTGCTAGGAAACGCATACCATCATTTATGGAGGGGATCTAACTAAGGGTTCTCTTAAAAAAATAAAAAAATAAAAAATGGATGTAAAGATCTAGATTGGATTGTTTTAAAATTAATTATGGGTTCATTTCTTGGTAAATAACAAATATTTACATGAAATATAGCTTCTTGTATATGCATCGATATCTAAAAGAAAATGTTGTAGATATAAATGTTTTATATGAAGAAAATTTTCAGGGTTAAATTTCATAAATGGTTTAGAATTTTCTATGTTTTTTTCTATTTCTTCTAAAAACGATTTCTAAAATTTATAGAATATAATTATTTTATCTTAAAAAAATTCAAAGTTTTATATTAACTATATTAAATCATTGGAAATTTGAATATTTTTACAACAATATCATCAAGCATTTTATAATTTACATAACAGGACCTAGTAAGATATGCTAAGGTTTCTACACTTTGTGATATATATTTTGTTTCATGGTAACTGGTGAATCAGTAACTTTAGAGGGCTGTTCTGGGACTGCCACTATTCACATTAATATCATGATATTCAATTTTTCCTGCTCTACAGGATTATAGGAATTATTTGTTTTGGTTTTCACCTTGTTTAAATTTTTGGAACACAGGCTAACATGTGAATAGAACCACTACCACTCCAGCCATTTCCCTTCGAAACTTGAGCTATTGTCCTTTGAAACTTTGTGATAAATTTTCATCCTCGGAAGTTTTCTTAATTTCATGGTAGCGAAAATTATATATATAAAGGTATATATAGAAAATTGAAATAAATGTATAGAATGAAATCCATTTGAAATTTGAAAAAATGAATAATATGTTCACATAAAAAAAATAAAAAAATAAAGATATAATTTAAGAAAATGGTGGGAATTAAATTTTTTTTAAGTTGTTTTATTGGGATGAACCACTATTGTCACATTACTAGATGTTCTGTTGTTGCTACATGGATTGTTGTCTCTACAAGAAGTGTTTTTGGTAGATCTTAGAGATTAATTAAACTAAGAACTCTTTGGTAGATCTTAGAAATTAATCAAAGGATTTTGTTAAATAGACATTATAATATTCAATTTGGTATAGCTATGGGTGATCGGAGGCAACAAGTTCAAAAAAATTAAAATTTATGGATATGTTTGGTGGACTAAATAAGTCACAAAAATGTTCAAATAGTTTCCAAAGAGTGCTACCTTAAATTTAAAAATTGTTGTATAAATTAGTGTTTTGCATAAAAAGCAATTTACAATTTATGAAATTTATAGCAGTAGAAAAATAATGCACAATTAATGATAAACGATAAATAATCAAAGGCTATTTAAGAGTAAATCTTGGCAAATATTGCTCTCGAAGGTTTTTATTAAATACACTGATAATATTTAATATAGTTGGTCTAGTTCAATATTGTAGGGCTATGGCTGATATGAGGTAGTAAATTCAAAGAATACATGGATATGTGTGGACAACTAAATAAGTTACCACTCAAATAGATTCCAAACATATGTCACCTTAAAAGCTAAATGTTGTTATAAATTAGTGTTTTGTACAAAGAGAATTTATAACTTAAAATTTATAACAACAATAGAAAAATAAGACACAATTAATGATAAACAATAAATAATCAAGGACTATTTGAGAGTAAATAAAGGGAAATATTACAATAAATTTTCAAAGATGAAAATGCAATAAATCGTTGCTAAACCTTAGATATCAGCTATAAAGAGGTGGCTGAAAAATACATAAAAATGATATTTTCCCGGTAAGGCCCAACCCTAGGATTCTGCATAAGGAATTTTATGCTATTTAATGCATATTTTGTTCTAACTTGATTATAATGTATCATATAAAAAATGAGAAAATGTTTTAATTTTGAAAGATTGACACATAAAAACTAGTGTCTTTGTTAATCTTGGGTACATGGAGTCAAAAAGTGTTAGATCAAAGGTGGAAGCCCTTGATCAAAGTGAGTAAAAGAGAGATAAACCTCTCAATTGAACCATAACAGCTATAAACTAATTAGTGATTCAAGGTCAAGGAATGCTATAATTACTAAGTTTCATTAGTAGATACTTGGTGGAAAATATTGTGAAGAAATTTTTTGTAGCCATAAAATATCCAACTATCATGAAAACTTCATAAAAACCCTAATTATACAACATTACATAATGGAAGTAAATACTCATAATAAAGTAGCACAATTTACCATGGTATTGCTTCATCAAGTGAAGAGAAGAATCCCTTCACAATTCAATACCTTAGTGCTCCATTGGGCCCAAGAGACAAAAAAAAACTAGTGTGCACTCTCTCTAGTGAGAAATAATGAACGTATGATGTTGATCCTCCTAAATTGATATCCCTCTCAACTTATATGAGGGCAACTAGGTTGATTTTTAGCAAAATTGGATTAAAGCCCATAAAAAAATATTTGCAAGCTTTAGACTAAAAGCGCAAAGAATAATATTTCAAGTGTTTACAAGTTAAATAAGTTACAAGCCAACTTAAATTATAGATATCTTAATGACAGAACACAACAAAAATCCTCCTTTTAACCCACACATGAGACTAAGAGGTCCTCCATGGGTGACGTCTGTTGAGAAATCTATAGGGCTATAGTTAGGATGATTTCTTTTAAACTTGATAACTGCTTGTGATGTCTTTTTACTTTTATCTGACTTATTAACTTCTAATATTATTATGTTATTCTTATAATCAAACAACTACCAAAACAAGAAGATCAATAGTACACAATAACACAGGATATACGCTGCAAGCCAGGGCCAAAACCTCTCCACTTGAGAGGAAAACCCACAAATCTCTTTTCCTATAGATTTTTCAAATGACGAATTGCAAGACCTCTAGACCAAGACCAATACCCTTCCAAGACCAAGTTTGACCTTCTTGATGATGTGCTTCCCTTGTCCAAGTCAAACCCAATCATATCTCTTCCAACAACACAGCTTTGACCCCCAACTATAGAATTTCGACATCTACTGTAGGTTTGAATATTTTGGCCTCAGTAACAATTGCTGCCTCCACACGTGTAAGCAAATTTAGGGCTTCCAGAGCTTCCTTTGACCTTCCCTTGGGTTTCTCTTTTTTCTAGGACTTGAGGATGACCTAGTAGACCTTCCTTCGACCTTCTTTTTGCAATTGATCCAAGTTTGATCTTGCAGCAACAAAATCCTAGCCTACTTCCTTTGCATGTGTGAAAAGAGAGAAAAATAACCCAAATACTTGTCCTTCGTCCTTCCCTCTTCGCTACCCTTCTTTTCCTTGAATCATGAGATAATGAATGATGACTCTAGGAGGTCGAGTTCCCTCTTATATATAGGCTTCCAAGGTGGACGAAGTGCCCTAATTGAGGTCGACTTACTAGCTGCCAGGCTGACTTGGTCTTGGAAGGTATTTTGACTCTTTCAAATTCTAAAATAATTCTTTTTACAATTTACAATGTGCTCGATGGGGTCTTCTTCATATTACAATGACTCTTTTGACATCTTGACCCTAGGACAAACCTAGAAACACTCAATGGGTGCTTGACCTCTAAAATAAAAGACCTTGAGCATGAAACCCATGCTACAAAAACAATAATAATTAATTTTTTTCATTTTACGATATACAAGATTCAAAAGTACATTTCATATTTATGAAGACCAAACATAGTTACAAATTTTTCAACACTCCCTCTTAACTAGGGAGGTATTCATAAATGGTACATGGACATTCTCAAACTGAAGAGATCTCATAAGAAAAGTTAGATTGGTAAGCCGTCTGTTTGCATCAAATGAACCAACATCGTCACATAACAAGACCTTGACTAACAACTCCACCTCTCCACAAGATCAGAGAACAATGTTGGCGAGACCGATAACTCATAGACACCATCATCATTGTATCTCAAAGCACATACCCCACCCAGATGTTCACAAGGTATGTCCTTCCAGGACAATTCCTATCTTGGAATACCACATCCTCCAGGAATTTCCTCTACGACCATTCTTGTCTTGGATTCCCTACCTCATCCTTAAAGAATATTAGATGCCAAATGATTACCTAATCCTCCATTCTTTCTTCACAAAATGAAGACAAGAATGATGTGTCTATCTCTCCCTCTCAACTAGGGAGGGTATATTGTTGGAAAATGTAACTAGGTTTGGTCTTCATTATTGTAATTGAAGTCAAAATGTAATGTATTAGTCAAAAGAAAGTGAAAAGAATTTTATTATTATTTTTATTTGACTTGTTAAAATATGGGTTTCATGCTTGGGTCAAATGTATAGGTCTAGCCTCCATTGTAGGCTTTAGGATTATTTATATGGGTCAAAGTTAATTTGTTTATTTGTCAAAGCATCCTCCATCAAGTCTCCTTCTATTGACTTCAATAAGTCATCATCAAGTCATCCTCCCCTCAAGTCAGCCTCAAATATATGGTCTTTAAGTCGATTTCCTCAAATATGCACATGTTGGCTCAATATAAAGAAATGACTCTTCAAGGTCTCATGTTGGATCATATATGTTGGATGAACTACTCTAAATACAAGGCTAGAACCTCGCATTCTCTACCGCACAAAATTTTAGATCACAATTACAGAGACAAGTTAAGAGTAATTGTAGGTTTGAACACTCACTGCAGGTTCGGATGGGTGACCTCAGAGATCTCGAGCTTATTGCAAAAGATGGTTCCAAATAACTACAATTCAAATATCTCTGTAATGGGTTTAGATATCACAGTGGGATATTTTCGGTACAAGTGCAGTGATCAAGATTCTGAGATCTCTCTATCAAGTTCAGATCAAGGTTTAGGGCTACAACAATTTAGGTGCCATCATAATGTCACAGTTTTGGTGCCATCTCTATCTCGGCATGTTCACAAAAAGAAGGGTTCGTTGCCTCAGTGTTGGATCTCGGTGTTATCACAGAACTTGAACTCGGCGCCATTACAGTAATGAGATCTCAATGTCATGACAACAAGGTAATGATGCCTCGGTGCTCTCACAGTTACAAGGATGACTTGATGGAGGATGTCTTGGGTCTCGATTGTAAGGGTCTTGGTCGTCTCATCTTAAGGAATAATTTTGTGGCTCAGTTTTCCCCTCGAGGGGGGTTTTTCCCTGGCAACGTGCCTATATCTTATGCTCTCTTCTTTTGATTGTTTTGCATTGATCTTGATGATAAGAAAAGGAAAATAAGAAATCTAATACTAGTAATGAAAAACATCACAAGATAATGTCATAATTAGGAAAATCATTTAATTGCCTAACCTATGGATTTTCCAACATGGTTTCAGAGCTATGGTATTGGTCAAAGGCAGTTCTGACTCGAATGATCTCGGTGTCACCTCAGAAGGTCATATCTATGAGATTATTGTATTCTATAGTGAATTGTTTTCAGTGCTAAAGAGTAACACTTAAAGGTTAATGTAAATGGTTCGATATGAGAATACAGGTATATAAACAGTAATAAGAACTCAGATAGGATGTCAAAGTAATCTCAACAGTTCGGATCTTTAAGTAATGATATAGTCCTAGCGTGCTTCCAGTGAAGAAATGACTTCAGTTTTATGATCAATGCTCCCAACAGTGAGTAGGTATCGATGAAATAGGTGTTGGTGTTAATACTACAGTTTGATGCCTCTATAGTCTTGGTGTTATTTTAGTGAATACATTTCGGTGACTTCTATTTAGTGCTACAACGACCTCAAACTCGGTGCAATCTCAGTGATGAAGCCACACCACGGGAACCACAATTCAACACTATTTGAGATTTGATGGCATCACAATGACCTCAGTTCGATGTTATCATGGATTCGATAATGAGGTCTTGGTGCTGCTAACTGAAAGAAGATTTCAGTGCTATACAATCTCGGTGCTATGTCAGTGATTGAGCCTATACATGACTCGGTGCCACTACATCTCATAGTCTGAGTGCCATTTTAGTTTGGTTTCACTTCAGTAACCTCAATTCGAAAGCTATCACGTTAACTTCAGTATCATAGTGACCTAGTTTGGATTAAATTCGTAGTGATCAACTATTTTCTTCCAAGCCTTCAACAAGATTGAGAACAACTTCTAACACAAGTAAGTATTGTGACTTTTGTACTTTAATATTCTAACAATGTGTTTACAGTTTCCAAGGAAGAGCATCATGTCCTATCAATCATTGATCTCTCAATTACAGAGGTTCAAGGTATGAAAGCTCTAGGTACGAATATTCATAAGCTTTCATGGTCCATATAATTCTAGCCTAGATAAAAGAACCTTAAACCTTACCTTCTAAGATTTATAAAGCAATCTAGGATGTCAAGTAAATCTTATTATAAATCGCAAAATATTCTCTAATGGCGAAAAGAAGAAGCTGATTTCCCTGAGGAAGCCTGCATAGAAGAAATCTCCCTAAGGTTGAGAGGGAGTCTAGATGAAGAGATTCTTCTTGGTTGACAGGGAGGGCATAGCTTGGTTTTGATTGAAGAATGCATTTCAGAGGATATGTTGCTACATGAGAAGTAGGAGAAGGAAAAAATATGATGAAGGAATCTTCTGTCAAAGATTCGATTGATAGTCCTACTGTGATAGTTTGAGAAGCAACATGTAGAACAACCCAGAGGTTTGTATTTGAGTTTGTACATGTGAAAGTATATTATTGGTTGGGGTTGTATTTGTATAGAAAATTCTCTCGAAGGATTCGATGGCATGTTGGTTACCGATCAGTTTGATCGGGAGAGATTGGTCATCCTTGATCTGTTGGATCAAGGGGTGATGAGGCTTTGTGAGTGAAGCATTTCCTGGGAGGACATTTGGCAGACACTGTGTGTTGATGTCTAGATCCTGAAGTTGGAAATGTTGTGTTGATTAAAGAGCTATGTTTTTGAATACACACCTATATCTTTGGGTTGGTGGTTAGCAAATAAGCTTGATGACACATAGAGTGGCTGAAAGCTTGAGTCCATCTTAGTCCCACCCGGATAGATTGCCCTGGCCAAGAATCTAGTCCGTGGCATTGCAGTGCCTAAATTGTTAAGAGACCAATGGATAGATTTCCTTGGTGAGGAATCTAGTCCATGGAATTGCAATGCCTAAACTTCTTCATAGATTAAGTGAGATCTTCCATGTACCTCTTTTATATGTAAATAAAAATACCTCCCTAGTTAAGAGTTAGTGTTGGAAAATGTAACTAGGTTTGGTCTTCATTATTGCACTTGAAGTCAGAATTTTATGTATTTGTCAAAAGAAAGTGAAAATAATATTATTATTATTTTAATTTGACTTGTTAAAGCATGGGTTTCATGCTTGGGTCAAATGTATAGGTCAAGCCTCCATTGTAGGATTTAAGATTATTTATATGGGTTAAAGTCACTGTTTATTTGTCAAAGTATCCTCCATTAAGTCTCCTTTTATTGGCTTCAATAAAATCATCATCAAGTCATCCTCCTATCAAGTCAGCCTCGAATATATGGTCTTCAAGTCAGTTTCCTCAAATATGCACATGTCGTCTCAATACAAAGACACAAATCTTCAAGGTCTCCTGTCAGCTCATATATGTTGCACGAACTACTATAAATACACGACTAGACCATCACATTTTCTACCACACAAAATTTCATTTCACAATCACAGAGACAGGTTCAGACATTGACTGTAGGTTCGAATGGGTGACCTCAGAGATCTCAGGCTTATTGTAGAAGATGGTTTCGGATAACTACAGTTCAAATATCTCTGTAATGGGTTCGAATATTAAAGTGGGATATTTTCAGTGCCCAATGATCAAGGTTCAAAGATCTCTCTATCAAGTTCGATCAAGGTTCAAGGCTACAATAGTTTAGGTGCCATCATAATGTTACAGTTTCAGTGCCATCTCTATCTCGACATGTTCACAGAAGGAAGGGTTTGTTTCTTCCTCAATAAGGATCTCGGTGTTATCACATAACTTGAACTTAGTGCCATTACAATAATGAGATCTTAGTGTCATGACAATGAGGAGATCTCGGTGGTAATGATGTCTCAATGCTCTCACAGTTACAAGGATGACTTGATGGAGGATGTCTTGGGACGCGATTGTAAGGGTCTTGGTCGTCTCATCTTAAGGAAGAATTTTGTGACTGGATTTTCCCTCGAGGGGTTTTTTTCCCTGGCAACGGTGCCTATATCTTGTGCCTCTTTTGATTGCTTGTCATTGATCTTGATGATAAAAAAAGACAAATAATAAATCTAATACTAATAATGAAAAACATCACAAGACAATGTTATAATTGGGAAAATCGTTTAATTGCCTAACCTATGGATTTTCGAACATATATCAACCAGACCAAGCTTGTTTCTCAAGTACACATGCTTCTTATTAGGAAGAGATTTTGTCAAGATGTTAGCTACTTGTTCATCAATGGAGACATACCGTAGGTGCAACACTCTATCCTACGCCAACTTTCGAATGTAGTGATACTTCCTATTTATGTGCTTTGTCTTTCCCTAAAAAAATGTGCTGACACCTAATCTTTAGACATGGGATTAGGTAATCCATGTAAAATAGTGTAAATAGAAAATAATGAGAACTGGAATATGAAGAGACATTGGGAGATGAAGCCCAAATGTGTCTCCCTCCATGTATATATCTATGATCAACCTTAATAGAAAATCACAATTCATTTGAGGAGTTACCTCGTGGCCTGACTGTTAATCTAGGTTGTCATTCATAATGTCAGTAACCGGGATGGAAAATATTCTTGAAGATGCCCGAGGATGATTACAAGTGATTACAACTCTTGTTTAAGATGTCAAGACACAAATGAATTGTCAATCATGTATCTTGATGATCATAATGGAAGATTACCATATCACTGCACTTGATGAAGGACATGATGATGGTGACCCTATGTTGAAGAAGGCTAAGGCATGATTATGAAGACAATCAACGAAGAAATCAAACCATGAGGCTCTACACTTAAAGGCATTCTTCCTTGCCTCCACTTCTACACTCATAAATAATCAGTCACATTAAAAAATATATTTTGCTACCTTAGACGCAAAATTCCTTAATGAAACCTACACCATCTTGAAGAGCATAATTTTGCCTTTCCAACGAGCTATTACTCAGCCCGAAACTCCAAGCGGTTTGAAAGTTATTGATTTTTCAAGATTAAGGTAAATTTCTGTCAAGTGAGCCGACCTAAGCCGACTTGTGTAGGCTCATGCCTCATGGCCAAGAGACGTGTTTGTTCATTGAAACGTCTCAAAACTAGTATAAAAAGGATTTTAGACTCCTCATTCTAAGCACAATTTTCGGTAAAGAATCACAGTAATCGGTCAAGATAACTTCCGAAATACATAACAGCAAGACATAAAGTCAGAGGAGAGCATAGACATTTCTGTTTGGGATATTGGGTTATCATCCTTGCTGTGGACAGTCACCCTGTGGAGGTTCAGTTGACTTGTTGAGCTCAGACTGTTATAAATTTTGTGGAAGACTTATACCCGTGGACTATACTACATACTTCAGACCTCCAGCAAAAGACTTATCCCTCAGGCCTGTAGCTTATTATAGAAGCTCGGATAAGGATTGTAGTCTTTTCTGTAACTCGGACCTATGGATTTGCGGATCTGTAATCTACTGCAGCTCGGATTCATATTTCTGTGGGATAATACGGATTCATATCTATGTCTCGATCCTATGATGAGAAGAGGGCTCAAATCACTTAAGGACAGAGGTACATCTACTGCAGGTTTTGCAATATCCAGCTCAGATTGAAGGCTTAAGCATCTCGGACTTGTTTCAGGCACTTTCTAATAGATTTTGGGCTTTTCACAAAAACAGACCTCACCACAGAATTTTAGAACTTAACAACAATGAACCTAAAGTGTAGACTGTGTTAATACACCTGTGGAGCTCGGACCACCTACATCAAGTGTTTCGGTAGCTCGGATCAGTTTTTTGGAGGACAAATCTGTGGTGCCTTAATAGAGATTGCTGATCTGATATCACTACATTCCTGTGATAACTAATCTGTGAAGGGTTTGACACCTGTAGCTTACCATTATAGTGACAATGATCACAATTAGCTCGAAACCGTTGGTAACTTGGTGATGATGCATTGATGAAGCCATCATGAGGTAACTTGGAGAAATTGTTTGGGTACAATGAAGAGCAGCGGTGACACCTTCTACAAAGAAAAGGTTGTCATTGATGACGTGATGTGTAGATTACAGTGAAGAGTAAGTTGAAGATTGTTAGGGCTCGTTGAAGAAGACATTGGGAGCCGTAAGTATAACCAAATATATATTGACGAAATGAAGCAGGAGGTTGGAGCGTCATAGAGACAAGGTTGGTGCCTTGGAAGATAGGGTTGGAGCCCTAGAGGATAGGAGTCCTCAAGGGACCAGGTTGGAGCCTGTACCAGATATAGGGTTGGATCCCTTGAGGTTGGTGCCTCAGAATTGACAAGGTTGGAGCCTTGGAAGTCCAAGTCGGTGCTTGGAAAATATAGATTGGAGCCTGGGAGATTGAAGATTGGTGTCTTCATCTAGGGTATGATCATACTTGGGCCAAGCAAAGTATGATGATGATTATCTTTGAACCCGATTTGAACGTCGGGTTGATGTTGGTTGTAACCGTTGGTTAAATCAACGTTGAGGGGTAAGGGTCCATTTCTGCAGGACCGAGTATTATATAAAGTCTAGGCTTTTAGAATTAACCCCAATGGTCGGGGATTGAGATATTTATGAGAGCTAATAAGTTCGAACCACAGGAGCATAAAAATTGGGGATGTATAAGACCTTGTGGGCCAGGTATATATATATATAGTGGTTGTGGCCTGCAGTATAAAATCAAATTCTCATTCAATACTCCCATAAGATAGAGTCCGGATATATGGGTTTAAAATATACAAGGTTACATCAATTAAATGATGCGCTTTTGATAAGGGGCCGAGCGCTTTAAGCTTTATAAGCGCTTATAGATATTACCCATATTGTGTTGATTTTGTTTGATGTAAAGAGCATTTAATAGTGGTTGTATGGGTTTTATGAACCATAAGGTAAGGTATAAGGGAGTTTCCGCATGTATGATTGCCAGACTTTGAGGTTTAATTTTGGGCATTAAAATTAGAATGCATTTATATGCATAGCAGTGGGGACTGGGGGTTTTATCCGGCATCAGAAATCAAATGTCATCTCCCTTAAAATTGAAGCACATGAAGCAACAAGAATGATGGAAGAAGCGAAGAAGCAACTAGTTATGAAAGATGAAGATTGTGAAACACCATGATATACCAACTAGAAGAAAAGGATGAAGAAATCTTGAAACTAAAATCAAACATCAATCTTCTCAAGGTCGAAACATGTGGAGCTACAAGAATAAAAGAAGAAATGAAGAGCAGTCTAGGAAAGGAAAATGAAGAAGTCTTCATAATGAAATCAAATGTCATCTCCCTTAAAATCGAAGCACATGGAGCAACAAGAATTATGGAAGAAATGAAGAAGCAACTAGTTATGAAAGATGAAGATTGTGAAAAGTTGAAAGGAGAAATTGTTTTTCTTAAAAAGGAAGTTGACTTGCTGAATAAGAACTTGAAAAGCTCTCAAACACTAGATGACATCCTAAGTCATCAAAGGTCTCCCCTTGATAAATCAGGTCTTGGCTATGCAGGTGAATCCTCAAGCAAGAATGATAATGCTTCAAACAACAAAGATGTGAGGAACCTATAAAGAAATGTTGATGCTCCCAATTCCAGCAAAGGCAAGGAGAAGAATCAAGACAACAACGAAATAAATTCTACTCCAAGGAGACTTGTTGATGGTGTTAAGGATGCAATAGGTAATGGATATCATCAGAGGATCCCAAGGCATAATGACTTTGGAAGAACATCAAGGCAATCTCTATCCTCTAGGTACCAAAGTATATTTTTTGGTTATTGTTATTCTTGTACAAACTTTGGGAACATGGAAAAATATTGTAGGGCATATCACAAAGACAATTATAATGGTCCTCGTCAATCTCCTAGAAGCAATTTTGCAAGAAGAAGTCGTGATTTCTTATTCATGAACAAGATAGAGTGCTTCAATTGCCATAACATTGGACATATGGAACGTGATTGTAACTTGACTTGGGCCTCTACACAAGCTAGAACCATGCCAAAGAAAAAAGTTACACAAGTATGGAGAAGGAAGCAAGTTGAATACGGAAGTCCCTTGAACACTTCAGCCAACAACACATGTTGTTGACTTGATGAATTCATCCTTAATATTTCAAGTTTTGATGATGAGACTGCCAAAAAGGGGACCATGCATATTGTTAGGGGGAGCTTGTGATTCTTAACTATCCTTGCTAAAACAATCCAACTATTGATGAATCACACATGGACAATCTTGAAAGATCATTTCCATTGAAGCACATGAACCGTTACTCACCCAATGCACCATTGTTGAAGATGTCTTCCACTTGATCAAAAGGATGCAATATTTCTTGTCAAAAGAAAAAACAAGTGCTAGTAGAGGTTATGCAGGCAAGGGGAGTCGATTGATCATTTACATGAACATATGCAAAGGCTTAGGGGGAGCAAGTTCATTGAAGAGCCCATGACAACGAGAGTAACATACCTATGAAGGACTACAATTCATGAAGAAAAGAAGCAGCTTGACAGGGGGAGTATTCGGGCGCCCCATTTGCCATTGATGTCAAAGGGGGGGAGAATGTTGAAAGGGCAAGAATAATTCCATCAATGACAAAGGGGGAGATTGTTAATCTAGGTTGTCATTGATAATGTCAGTAACTAGGATGGAAAATATTCTTGAAGATGCCAGAGGATGATTACAAGTGATTACAACTTTTGTTTAAGATGTCAAGACACAAATGAAGTGTCAATCATGTATCTTGATGATCATAATGGAAGACTACCATATCACTGCACTTGATGAAGGACATGATGATGGTGACCCTATGTTGAAGAAGGCTAAGGCATGATTATGAAGACAATCAACGAAGAAATCAAACCATGAGGCTCTACACTTAAAGGCATTCTTCCTTGCCTCCACTTCTGCACTCATAAATAATTAGTCACATTAAAAATATATTTTTCTACCTTAGAGGCAAAATTCCTTAATGAAACCTACACCATATTGAAGAGCATAATTTTTTCTTTCCAACGAGCTATTACTCAGCCTGAAACTCCAAGCGGTTTGAAAGTTATTGATTTTTCAAGTTTAAGGTAAATTTTTGTCAAGTGAGCCGACCTAAGCCGACTTGTGTAGGCTCATGCCTCATGGCCAAGAGACATGTTTGTTCATTGAAAAATCTCAAAACTAGTATAAAAATGATTTCAAACTCCTCATTCTAAGCACAATTTTCGGTAAAGAATCACAGTAACCGATCAAGATAACTTCCGAAATACATAACAACAAGACATAAACACCGAGGAGAGCATAGACATTTCTGTTTGGGATATTGGGTTATCATCCTTGCTGTGGACAATCACACTATGGAGGTTCAGTTGACTTATTGAGCTCACATTGTTATAAATTTTGTGGAAGACTTATACCCTTGGACTATACTACATACTTCAGACCTCCAGCAAAAGACTTATCCCTCAGACCTGTAGCTTATTACAGAAGCTCGGATAAGGATTGCAGTCTTGTCTGTAGCTCGGACCTGTGGATTTGCGGATCTGTAATCTACTGTAGCTCGGATTCATATTTCTGTGGGATAATACGGATTCATATCTATGTCTCGATCCTGTGATGAGAAGAGGGCTCAGATCACTTAACGACAAAGGTATATCTACTACAGATTTTGCAATATCCAGCTCGGATTGAAGGCTTAAGCATCTCAGACTTGTTTCAGGCACTTTCTAACAGATTTTGGGCTTTTCACAAAAACATACCTCACCACAGAATTTCAGAACTTAACAATAGCGAACTTGAAGTGTAGACTATGTTAATACACCTGTGGAGCTCGGACCACCTACAACAAGTGTTTGGGTAGCTCAAATCAGTTTTTTGGAGGACAAATCTGTGGTGCCTTAATAGAGATTGTTGATCTGATATCACTACATTCCTGTGATAACTAATTTGTGAAGGGTCTGACACCTGTAGCTTACCATTATAGTGACAATGATCACAATTAGCTCGAAACCTTTTTGAAGGATCAATTTAATAACTTACCTGTGATAGAGACAGTGTGCTTGTGGAAGGAACTCAGACTAGTTATCAGTGAAAAGCTAACCTTGTGTTAAACACACATTTAGAGCTCAGTTCTCACAGCTCTGACCTATAGTGAAACTGTGTTGAAGAGCTCCGACTAGGAAGAACAACCACCTGTGGGTTGTGAGCCAGGATTAGTAGCACAGTCACCTTCAAGACCAAACTATAGAAAACTTGAGCTCCAGGGTCAGCCCTAGCTTAGATCTGAGATCATTACAGACTTGGTGGAACAGTGGGTATTATAACCTCAGTGGAGCCCAGACTTGTGGATGGTGTAATCTCGGTGAAGACTAAGGAAGATTGGACTTACTGCAACAAGTAAACCTGTGACAGTCTGCACTAATATACTTCAGACCTGGTGCATCTTTTCTGTGGCTTGAATTCACTGAAATATACTTGGACCTGTGTGATTAAGTGAAGTTCTTGGACAAGAGAAGTATTGAACAGTGAAGACTTAGGTTGTTCCTTGAAGACATATGGTGATTTGACTTGAAGTCTAGTAATAATTTATGACTGTTGACCTTGGAAGGTTTGAAGACATTCCTATAAGGCCACACTTGAAGAAATTGTTTGGGTACAATGAAGAGCAGCGGTGACACCTTCTACAAAGAAAAGGTTGTCATTGATGACCTGATGTGTAGATTACAGTGAAGAGTAAGCTGAAGATTGTCAGGGCTTGTTGAAGAAGACATTGGGAGACGTAAGTATAACCAAATATATATTGACGAAATGAAGCAGGAGGTTGGAGCCTCATAGAGACAAGGTTGGTGCCTTGGAAGGTAGGGTTGGAGCCCTTGAGGTTGGTGCCTTGGAAGATAGGGTTGGAGCCCTAGAGGATAGGAGTCCTCAGGGGACCAGGTTGCAGCCTGTACTAGATATAGGGTTGGAGCCCTTGAGGTTAAGGTTGGAGCCTTGGAAGTCCTCTTCATCTAGGGTTGGAGCCCTACATATATTGTACTTGATTTATTGTAAAGAAGAAATTAATAAAAGCATTTATTCTTATTGTTCATTTTGTGTTCTAAATATAAGTGATCTAACTGGTAAAAATAACAATTGAAAAGAAATATTGATTCACCCCCCTCTCAGTATTTCCAAAACTGACATGGTATCAGAACCAACTCCCAAAATTAGTTGTGTTGTAACTCTTGTCATTGTCTACCATTATTTTATGTCCTTTGCCCCTCTCCTTTGACAGAAAAATTGTCCTACATTTCCTGCCTTGCATAACCATGAGCGTGGAGACCATGGAGGATTGAACGTTGGTGGGGAGAGAGAGTTTCGAACTCACGACCTCTGTGGGGATTGGCGATTGAAGGCTCAAAATAAGGTAATATCATTCAGCTTTTGAGAAATTGATGGGTCAAATCCTTTGAAGCGACTGATTTTGAGCATTTAATGGTTGGAACTGTGAATTTTGAGCTGTTGATGGTGAATGGGATCATTTCAAGCCTTTTAATGGTTTAAGATGGTGATATCAACATGTTCTTATTTTTTACTGTGTTTTGGAAAATTTCGTGACTGTGTTTTGGAAAATCCCATGTTGGAATCATGGTATGGTTTGCGTTCAAACTGTGGCGTTCTCCTTCGTGACTGTTTCTCTCCATATACCACCACCCAGACCATAACACCGCTCTGCCACTTCTCCGCCCGAACCATACAACTCCGCTCCTTCCACTAATATATAACAACTCCAAAAAACTCCCCGACACCTATATAACTCTGCCTCCTGCTAATACGTATAACACTCGGTCATACATTGACCCTGCACTCGTGGCTCTGTGGCCTCATCCTTGGCCCCTACACCTTCCACACCTCGACATCACCTCTAAAACGCCATCCATGTGCCTCTGTCGTATATCCCTGTGATTGCGTATTGTTCAGATGGTTGTGTATTATGCTCCTCCATCATATATATAACTCTCAATTATATAACATATAACATCTGTCATATAATACCTCCCCCCATACGTTGACTCCCCCATAAAACCCTCCACCATATACTCCCTCTCCCATATGATAACTCTGTCATATAAATATATACCATAAGTTCTTTTTTTTTAAATAAAATATATGCAAGAATTGCATTTTTTCACAATATATAGCCAATAGAGTACATTTTTTACATAATACATAGATTTTAAAATGCATTTATTGATATCAATTGTTGGAGCAGTTCTCTTCAGAAAAGAGAACTATCCTGAATGGTCACGGAAGATAAAACACACTCATTTTTAATGAGTTGTGGAGAGGATTCTGTGAAGGAGAAGGATATAATGCACCTGCAAAGCCCACCTCAGATAAGGAGATTTCCATTTGGGAAAATGAGAACAATAAGGCCTATGCCTTGATTGCAACATCTTTAAATGAAGAGGTGAGTCACCATATTTCACCATTCTCAAATGCTTTTGATGCCTTGAAGAAGTTGAAGGAATTGTATGACTCACACTCTGAACTTGAAGTTGTCCAATTGATGATTAAATCGTTCAGTCTTGAATTGAAAAATGATGACCCTCTTGCTTTAGCATCAGAAGTAAGATCCATTATGCATGATATAAAAACCACTAGTGTTGAAATAGACATTCCTCTCATAGCTTATGGCAAGGCACTATATCCCACTCATTCACATTGTCTTGATTCGTTGCAAGCAAGTGGAAATATCAAGGAGATTACCTTTGACTCCCTTGAGAAGAAGTTTGCTAAGAGAGAGAAGTATTTTGGGAAGAAGAAAACTCCTCAGTATTCTAAAGAAGTTGTGTGTCTTCCACATAGAGAGAAGAATCATGCACAAGATTCTTCTAGGGGAAGAGTTGGTCAAAGAGGAAGAGGAAAAAGGAATTTTACAGGCAGGGGGGCAGACAGTTCCAAGGAGAAAAGTCTGATTTCATTACATACATTTAGAGGAGAAAGAAATGAAGCCAAAGGTAAAACCCATGACATAGAGAAAGGTAAAGCACCCGGATCCGCTTATTATGTTGTGACACATTGCAATGTTGGAGTAATTGAAGACTTGTTCAATGCTTCACTTGATTCATGGAAAGATGATTGGTTGCTTGATTCAGGAGAAACTTGCCACATGAATTTTAGGAGAGTTTTTTTTGAATAATTCACTAACAATGTTGGAGCAATATATTTTTCAAATAATTAAAAACTCAAGCCATCGGGGTTTGACACCATTAGGCTCAAATTTCCTAGTCTTCCAGACTTTCTTCTACATGATGTTCTATACCTCCCGACACTGAGGAGAAACTTGTTGTCTTTGGTCCACATCCGCCAACAAGGACACTCCATTCATATATTTGATGACAAGGTCGAAGACAGAAAATAATCATATCACTCACTTGTCATGACGAGGAAAGAAGAAGAAAGACTTGTGAATTTTCAAAGTAACTCTGCTCGTGCAAAAAACTTTTCATATAGTTCTCACTATGATAAAGTGACATTTCCAACAAGTCTTTTATGGCATGCTAGATTTGGAAACTTGAACTATGACAACCTTTTCTTGTTGAATAAAAATGGTGTTACTGGTTTTCCTATAATTCCTAGGAAACTTAAGCAATGTGATGCTTGTATTCTAGGAAAGCGTAACAAACAGTATTTTCATGATTCTCATTCCAGAGCACATAAAAAACTTCAACTTGTTCATTCAAACTTATGTGGCCCAATCCCTGTTCCTTTTGCAAATGGTAATAAATATATGATGAAATTTATTGATGACTACAATAAAATGTGTTGGGTTTATTTATTGAAGAACAAATATGATGCTTCTAAAACATTCAAGAACTTTCATGCATGGATTAAAAATGATGCACAATCTCATGTTAGCTCTATTTGCACCGATAATGGAAAAGAGTAAACTTCAAATTAATTTGAAAAATCTCTTCGCTAGCATGGGATCAAACATCAAACAACGGTGCCTTATACTCCTGTTGAAGCCCCGAAAATCGGGTCTACAACAAGGGAGATACCCACCCGGTCCGGACCTTGGTTAGCAGTTCCTTTTCTGTTTGGTGTAGTGGGTCCGACTGAGGATAATGGGACCAGTTTCCCAATATGTGTGTGTGTGTTTGAGATTTGATATTTCTTTTCTAAAATTCCTAATTAAAATGCGTTTAACCTATCTCTAATCTATTCATATGCAAACTGTATTCTAAGAAATATCTAATTCTAAACTAACCCGGGATGTAATCTTTCAATATATGCGATCTAAAAGGATTTCAGATAACAATTGATAATAAAGATCATTCAATTATTATGAGAAAAGAATTCAATAAAGATAAACTATTTCACATAAAAAGTTAGATGAAACAGTTGTGGAAAACATATCGCATATTAAGCTATTCATATATCCAGTACAAATAAATAATTATCACCGTACAAAAACGCCAAATGATAACTCAGATATTCAAACATTAACATATAAACAACTAAACATAAATATCGCTTTTATCACAGAAACAGAAACAGTTAAGAGATAAAAATACCATTTACAACTGGTTCTACTCATGAGCTAGAAGCAATCATGATTTATCTCTTTCTTAATCCAACATCTATCAAGAGTACAGAAATGCAACATCAGTAACAGATATTAGACACAGATATCAATAAATCTCGTTCCATTCATTCATCAAAACCTCCTCTGAGGGTGCAGAAGTGCATGTTCTGAGAATAAGTTTTTGACAAATTTTAGGACCCTTCTCTAAATGCATGAGAAGGGTTTAAATACTAATAACTAAAATCTAAAAATATTTTATTACAAAAATTTAGGATTCGGTTTAAATGACCGTCATTTTCCTAGGCAAAAATATAGTAAAACTAAAACTAAATCTAAAAATAAAGACTATTAACTATCTACTTATGAATTTGATCTTTGATCTTGCAAGCATCCAGCATTGTTTTGAGAAGAGGTGGTTGGCCGACTTCAGATTTCAACTGCCTCGAAAAGACAGAATCGGCAAGTGTAGGAGCAATCTTCTCAGCAGAATTAATGATGCAACTAAGGGCACTGCATTGACTGTGGGGTTTTACTAGATATGTCCAGTAAGAATCCCAGTTTAATCTTGTCAGTTTTTTAATTGACTTTGCCTTTTCATCAGCCTTTTGCCTCCATTCTGTTTGCAATTGTTGTGCTTGTGGAAGATGTCCCGGAATAATCTTTGAAATCAAATTAATTTTGTGCAAATTTTCATTTACACAATAAGTAATATTTCCTACTGTTGTAGCTGCTTCCTCTGCTGCTTTTTCTGCTTCTCTGAGCTTTATATCCCAATTGTTGAAAAGCAGTTCTTTATGACTATCATTGATGATCGGTGCTCCTGCTCTTCTTCCTTCCTCTGTCTTTTGCCATGCCATATAATTAGTAACTCTTTCATTAGTTAAATCATAATCATGTCGTAATTCTACGACATGATTAGTGATTTTATCACTTTCTTGACAAAAAGAGTTGTATTGCGAGATTTTCTGACATAATATGTCTTGCTGCTGCAGTAGTTGTTTGTTCAAGGAAACAGACTCTGAAATAAACTCTGGAAACTTAGGGTCGTCTTTGTGCTCTTCTTGGATAATCTGTATTTGTTTCTCTTTATCTGCCAAACTTTTCTGATAACCAATTTGCATCTTTTGAAGTTCTTGTTGTAACTCTTCAAGTTTTATTTGTGCTTCACTGTTAGCACAGGATTGTTGCAATTGTTGTTGCAGAGCTTGTATCTGGTCTTCTTTTTCATTTAATAATAGCTTTACCTCAGATGCTTTATCAATGGTTGCAGAGGCATAAGCTCTTGTAATCTGAGATAACTTGGCAAGATTGTCAGTTGGATCCGTAGTAGGATCCTTCCATAAGACATCTAATTGTTCTGCCTGAGTAGAGATTGAGCTCTCTAACTTTCTCTTTTTTCTCTGCTTCCTCACTACTGCTTTATACTGCGGGCTGTAGAATACATCTAGAGGAGGAATGTCCTCTATATTGAGTACAATTCCAGAAGAGGGAGTGATAGGTATATGCTCAGTTTCTGTGATGGTGCCACTTATTCCCGTGCTCAAAACTTTTGTTGTCTGTACAGGGGTCTGTATATTCTATCCTTCAACATTAAGTAATTGATTAAAAGTTTCCCATTCTTTGTCCAATTCAATTGTGACTGACTGTTGCTGTATATTGAGAGGTGGAAGATTCAACTGTGGAGTAATTGAAGTCTTTTGTTGTGAAAGCTCTTTAGATTGAGCTGTATCCTTTAGTAAGCTTTCATCAATATCAGTCCTTCTAGAATGCTCAGAAGTCTCTTTGTCAGACTTCGACTTAGACTTTTCAGTATCGGAGCTTCCACTAAGATTAACACTAGGAGTTGGTTCCCTTGCGGGTTCCAAGCGTAAATTTTCTAAAGGGATAGTAGTTAGTCTTCTCTCTTTGTAAACTTTAAATTCCTGAAATTCTTCTGGGGATAACTGTGTTTGTGCTAAATGCAAAACTTCTTTAAATGAACATTTTGTTTGAAACATATCGTCAAAAGGATCTTCTTCTCCAACAAACACTCTTACTTTGATTGTCGTGGTGAAATTTTTAATGACATCAATTGGATCAAATAACCTTCTCGAAAACTTGAACAGTTGTAAGCATGTAATATTGTTTACCTCTTTAAATGAATGACCAACATCAGATAATGTGAATACTCCGCAGGCCACAGGAAATTGTGGCCAGATGGCCTTTTCCTTATCTTTCAATTCCTTCGTTAGGCCTCCTTCTCCACAGGTTTGATATGCAATTTCTCGGGCCAGGAGTTTGTCTGGAACATACAAAGGTAAAACATGTGGAGAAGCAAAGCTTCCAAAAACTCTCACATAAGTAAACAATTCTTCTCCAAACCATCTTGCGACAGGGAGAATGTCGACTTCTGCTTCTGGGGAAAACCTTGGAACATCCTTATTATACAATATTCTGTACAGAGGCAACATTATGCCATGGAAAATTTTGTAAAAATGAGGAATAAACTTTGATTCCCACAGTTCTTTGTGATAGACATGAATAGGCAAGGGATCTTGAATTGTCCATTGCCAACCCATCAAAGGGAATTTAGAAACAAAATAGATGGAATCCATAACATAGGCAGATAGATAAAAAGGAGGATAAATCCTCTGAGAAATAGTCCGTTTAGACCGGTAATTGAAAATGGCAGTGGCTAAATTATCAGACAAGATTTTGGCCCAGTCTACAATTGTAGCGTTAACAGCAGCATTCAACAAAGGGAGCCATTCAAGCAAGACCATATTTATGTCAGGGTTTCCAAAAATCCTACATAACATAGCAGCAGCAAAACAATATGGAGAGGTAAGTGAGCCAGTACTGTACATACCCTGTTTGTTTTTCTTCAATGGTTCATCTCTTTTGGTCCATTCTCTAGTGCATTCTGCCAAATTTGCGTTTTCCCTGGCAAACTTCTCCATGAATTGCTTGTTATAAGTCGCCTGAGGCTCCGGCAAGTGATACATAAGCCTCAAATCTTCTGTAGTGAATGACCCGATGAGCTCTTGTCCTGGAGTTCTAAATTGTCTGTCCGAAATATCGGTGCTATCTAGCACCCATTTTACCATATCCGTATACGGGAGAATTCTCGGTCTTGCTGCTATTTTGTGCAGAAATGAACAAGCCAATTCCGTAAGAGACGCTTCAAAGGAATTACTTGATCCAGCAGTAGCCTCGACTTCCATTACCCTGGGATTTTCTTTTTCGAGCAGATTATGCATGCCCTCCCAGGTAGTGATACCGGCGTCCTTATTGCAAGCAGTATCCGCATACAGGGAAGCCATCTCTTTGTTTTCAGCACTCGGAACTTTCTCTTTCTTACCCATAATGCTCTGTGAATGCTTTGTATAGTCTTCTGCTCCTTCGCGCCTGCGGTGTTACGAGTTAAGTCAGAGTAATGAGATGAGAAAGGTGACGGGATAGTTTTAAATGCTGAAGGTGGATAAAAACGTGAAACAACCTTTCAATCAAAACAAAATCCTTTCCATCAATGATTAACAATCCATTCATTAATTTTAACATCAAAGTGCATAATGGATATTTATTTATGAAAATATTTACTTTGGACACCGCGCTAGAAGAATCTACGATAATGCGATCTGCGATTTGCTGCGCAATATCGCAAAATCGTAATATCGCGGATCGCAATATCGCAAATCGCAACATCCAAATCGCAAAGTCCACGAATTGCAGTCTAATATCATCGCGAAATCGCAATATCGCAAAATCGTGAAATTGTAATTTCACAAAATGTAACTTATTAAACAACTTTTCTGCGATATGCGATTTGCGATAAATACTTTAATGTCTAGTTCTTTGGGATCGCGCTATCGCAATATCGCGGAATCGCAATAAAAGATTATGCTTTGATAAATGATATCCACTTTTTGCGATGGATGCGGTATTTCTATTCAAAAAAGGATTATGCTTTGATCTATCATAAACTTAGGTTTATTTTAAAGATTTTCAAAGGAATTTCCCTAAGTTAAGATAGTACTTTTATTTGAGAAAGGAAATAAAAACTAATTAATAATTTTTTTTTTGGATTTTTTGACTAAGGGTCCCCTCTTATTTAGTATTATTACTAATATTAAATAAGAAGGGGGGTTGTTGTTGGCCACAACATTGGCGATTCACTTGGAAGAACCAGTTATCTCTTCTTTTCTTTTGAATTTTCTAAACTTTTCAAAACAGAAAATTTTCCAGAAAATCAAGCTTTATTATAAAAAGACAAAGTACATTAAGCTTTAATCTATAAATGATATTTCATTTCTTCTATATTCAACTTTTGATTATTCACTTCCTCAAGCTAGTCCTTGTATTTACATCAGTCATTACTTGGTTAAAAAGATAAAAACAAAGGCTTCTCTATAAATCAGCTTTAAATATGCTCATTTGTCGTAGGTAGAGCCACTGCTGCCAGCAAGCATTTATAGCGTCGACAGGGTTACCTGTTACCCAGTAATGATCATGTATCCTACTTAGAAAAATATACAATTTTCAAAGAGAAATCCATATTCACACTTATTGCTTTTTCTTTTCTTTTTTATTCTTAAAGAACAATGTCTTGGTTTGGTAGCCAACTCATGACAATGCCATTCACTTGATTTATAACTTTGCTGAACAAGCTGGCTCGTGATGAGACCCCTTGTCTTTTGATTACAACAATCTTGATTCATTGCCCTGTTATGGTATGCAGTATTGGCAAAGTCAGCAAGCTATAATATCTATGATCATGATAAGTCGGCTCGTGATGAGACCTCTTACTCTTTAAGTTAAAAAGTGTATTATTGGATAATTCTTTGAAGATTGTAATTTTCTAAGCAGGGAGGATATCATTGTTTCCTTAAGATAGCTCTGGACGACAATGGTAGAGTTTTTAGAAGGAACTTTTCTATAGAGAAACTTTGTTTTGCTATTGATACCTTTCATTGAACTGATATAAAACAATATTTCACTAAAAGTTGTCTTTCATCAAAGTTTTCAAAGTTGAAACTAGTATCATTTCAAGACTAAAGTTTTTTAATTGTATCTTTGAATAATAATGATCAATATTCTGACAAGAATTCTATTTATAAAAATGAAGAAACAAAATCTAAACAGAGAATTTATATCTTCTTTGTAAATTCAAAATGTAACCATTAACAACTCGTTTTATTTTGACAATAAAGAAAACTAATATACAAAATAGAAGAATGATCTCCTATGGAAAATATTTTTTGAGAATTTGTCCATTAACAGGTAAAGATTCTCTTTTGCCTGTTAAATCATGTAACATAAAAGTAGATGGACCTATGATTTCTACAATTTGAAAAGGACCAAGCCACATTCGTTGAAATTTCGTATGTTTTCATTTTTCCTCATGAGCCTTGTCCCATTTTAAAACAAGATCTCCAACCCGAAAGTCTTTTCTGGTTATCATGTTTGAATCAAAAGAAGATTTTACTAATGCTTGATGATGAGCATGATTTATTTTGGCTTTTTCTCGTTGTTCTTCTAACTTAATTATTTCCATTTGTCTTAGTTGCAAGGAAGAAGTTGGTACTTCATCAATATATTGAACTAAGGCCAAAGAAGGAATTGCTAAATGAGTTGGAAGAACTACTTCTTTCCCATAAACTAAATTAAAGGGAGAAGTACCAATAGAAGCCTTCTATGTTATTCGATCTGCCCATAAAGCATATATTAAAGACTTATGCCAATTTTTATGATTTTGATCAATGGTTCACTTAATGATTCTGATTAAGTTTTTATTTGTGGATTCAGCTAACCCATTTCCCTGTGGATAATAGTTGGCAGAGTATTTAAGTTTAAAACCTCTCTTGAGTGCAAATTCAGTCATAGTATTACCAGAAAAATATGATGCATTGTCAAACACTAAAGCAGAAGGTAAACCAAACCTGGTGATTATGAACTGATCTATGAATTCAATGATATGCTCAGCATTAGCGGTCTTGAGAGGGACTGCTTCTACCCATTTCGTAAAATAATCAGTTGTAGTAATGATATACCTATGTTGCTTAGAAGAGTGAGGAACGATCTCACCTATTATGTCCAATCCCCATTGATCAAAAGGTTGTTCAATGTTTACTGGTTGTAATGGCAATGATGGTTTCTTTTGTCTTCCAGCTGCAGTTTGACAAACTTGGCATCTTCTTACATAGCTATGTGAATCTTTGAATAAAGTAGGCCAGTAGTAGCCTGCGCGAAGGATTTTATGTGCAGTAGCATCTCCAGCATAATGTCCACCTGCTGGCCCATCGTGAAGTTCCTGCAAGACTTTATCAGCTTCAGATTTTTCCAAACATCTAAGAAGGAAAGAATCGTAATTCATTTTAAAAAGAACATCGTTTACAAGCTGATATTGTTTAGCCTTCAACCTTAAGGCTCTTTTCTTGGTGTGATCGAGATTTGGAGGGGCATATCCATTCTTTAGATAAAAAGTGATACCAGCATATAATGATTCAACCTCGTTTAGGCTTACCTCATACGTTTGTATCTCTTCAGATGATTTCTCAGAAATCTGTGATGCTCCAGCTAGTATTTTGCAAAAGCCTTGACCTCTTACAATATTTGCTGGTTTGATCTCAACATCATACTCTTGTAAAGCAGTAATCCAATTAGCTCTTTTCTCACCCACATCTTTTTGGACTAAAAGATTTCTTACTGCTGGAAACGATACAATGATTTTTGTATGGGCTTTAAGTAAAAAGGGTCTGAAATACTTAATTGCTTTGAAAACAGTGTAAGCTTGTTTCTCCACATCTGAGTAATTCAACTCAGCTCCCTGTAAATTTGAACTAAAGAAAGCTATTGGGGCTTCTGCTTTGTCTTGATTTGCTTGAGTGAGAATCGCAGCGTAAGATTTATCAGAGGAAAATGTGTACAAAATAAAAGGATCGGAAAAAATTGGAGTTGCTAAAGATGGAGCATTAATGATTGCTTGTTTAATCAGATTGAATGCCTCATATTCATCTTGGCCCCACTTGAAGTTTGAATTCTTTTTAATCATTGTTTGTAAAGGAGATACAATTCTTGAAAATTCTGGTACAAATCTCTTTACAAAATTAATTTGGCCGAGGAAAGATTGCATAGCTTTCTTGTTGTGAGGTAAGGATATTTCAGAAATCTCCTTGATTCTATCAGGATCAATGTGAATTCCAGATTTTGACACTATGAATCCAAGAAGTTTTCCTTCACTTAATGCGAAAAAGGATTTTTTCGGGTTAAGTGAAATTCCATACCTTTGACAACGTTGGAAGATCTGCTTCAAATCTGTAAGATGATTGCTTCGTTTTTTGGAATATACAGCTATATCATCCAAGTAAATTACCACTGATTTGTTAACTAATCCCTTGAAAGCGATGTCCATGGCTCTTTGAAATGTGGCACCAGCGTTGATCAGACCAAAAGGCATCTTTAGATATGCATAAGTGCCCCATTTGGTTCTAAATGTAGTTTTCAATTGATCATCTGGATGGACTAACACTTGGTTGTAGCCAGAGAAACCATCTAAGAAAGACATTAATTCTGATCCTGCAACTGCCTGTAATATTTGCTCCATAGGAGGCAAAGGAAAATTATCTTTTTGGCAGGCTTTATTAAGATTTCGAAAGTCAATGCAAATTCTAATATCTCCGTTTTTCTTTCTAACAGGAACCATGTTGGAAACCCATTTAGAATGTCGAACAGGAAAAATAATTTTGGCTTTCAATAACTTATTGAGTTCAGATTTGATTTGATTTTCTAGATTGGGATGGATTTTTCTGAGCTTTTGTTGTATGGGTTTCTCATCGTTCATCATTGGGATAGTATGTTGGATGATAGAAGTGTCATAAGTTTTGAGTTCATCGTAGTTCCAAGCAAAGACACTTTTATATTGTTTCAAAAGACGCACATATGCTGATTTTTCTTCAGGACTTAGACCAAGGCCTAGGTTGATATTCTGTGGTTTGGTATCAGTTCCTAAATTTACTAATTCGTAATTCAAAGTTGAACTTTGTAATTTTGAATTGGTAGATCTTTTAAATCGGTCTTTCAAATCATAAAGGTCTTCTAACTTGACTATTGACTTTGGAATAGCAATATTAGTGCTATCATGTTGTAATTGTTTGTCATGTTGGTCTTCATCGATTATTTGATTGGTATAAGATCTTTCAGATGTGAGAAAGCTTACAATATCAGGATCATCATTGAAAATTCTCCAATTGGTAACATTATCAGGAATCGAAGGTCTAAAGATTAATTCAATTGAAAATCGATCAGGACTAAAGTCTTCTACAGGAATAAGCTTAGAGGCTACATTGGCTAATAGGTCTGCACTAGCATTCTGGATTCTAGGAATTGGTGAAATATTGAATGCTATAAAATGTTCAGTCAGATCTTGAACTAAAGATTGATAATTCTTTAAATGACCTGATAAACAATGTATAGTATTGCGTACCTGTTTGATTACAATTTCTGAATCTCCGAAAACTTGCAGATATTTGATATCCAATCCGATTGCTTTATATAACCCTTGGACTAAAGCCTCGTATTTTGCGGTATTATTAGTACATTCAAACTCAAGTCGGCAGATTAGCATAATCGTGTTTCCCTCTGGACTAACCAACACGCATCCTGCTCCTGCTCCTTCATTAGACTTAGAACCATCAAAAAATAATTTCCAAAATAAAGATTTATTTACAGGATTATCTACAAAATTAATACATTTAGAACTGTCTGTTTGAGAAAAAATTTCTATTTGAGATAAAACAGAATGTTCTAAATAAGGTGAAGTATGAGCATTGAAATTTCCTAAGAAAGAATCAACTGAGTAATTGCCAATGATATTACTATTGTACGCAACTGGTTCATTCTCTCCTTCCAATTCTGTTACTATGTATTTCTGATGCTTTTCTCGCTCAACCTTTATCTGATTTGGTTTACCATTATAAGGAAGCCACATGTGCGACCAATCGGTTGCAAAGTATCCATGAAGTTTTTCTGACCAATCTCTGCTAAGAATTAAGCCATAAAATTTATTGAATATCTGCAACTAAAATATCAATGACTTGACATACTTTTGGATTTGATGACAGCCTTATGGTAACCTGGTTTAATTCACCAATCACTTCAACTTGCGATCGATCTAACTGCACTATGCGCACAGCAGATTTT
The DNA here is from genome assembly GCA_034641835.2 of Pinus albicaulis. Taxonomy (NCBI): domain Eukaryota; kingdom Viridiplantae; phylum Streptophyta; class Pinopsida; order Pinales; family Pinaceae; genus Pinus; species Pinus albicaulis. The sequence continues at coordinate 1,786,206,561 of CM076580.1, read as the reverse complement.
TGTGGTTGAACATTCAATTTTGCACATACTGATTTTGGTAGAATATTAGATGAAGCTCCAGAATCCACTAAACAGTTATGCAAATTTTTATTAAAAACTTCATAAGTAAGAAGAAATGGAGGAGTATGAGATCTCGACCTTCCTCCAATTAAAGCGATATTTTCAAGATCAACTTTACTGATTGAATTAGTTGGAGGTCTTCCCATATCATTAGAAGCTTGAGAAATTACAGGATCAGGCAAAGGTTTTTCTAGTACATCATGTAATTCTTTCAAAAGTACTTTTTGCTGATGTTTTAACTTGCTCAATTCATAAAAAGTGATGTTTGCCCTAGTCTTCTTCATATCTTCTATAATGTTATATTCCATTTCATCCGGAACAATCAATGTTCTTGATGGAATTGATGAATCTGTTTGGACTGGGCTAGTTTGAATTGCTTTGGATGTTGTTTTCTTGGGTGCAACTTTATCCTTAGCCAATGAGCTTGCACTCTTTGGTTTAGGAGTAGTTTGAGGAGGATCAAGTTGATTTCTATTTCTAGTGCTAACCGGGGATGCTTCTTGGTCTTCCTCATCTGGGAGGATGAAATCCCACATGCCTTGTACTTCTACCACCTCTTCTTCATCAGTAGTTTCTTCAGTAACAGTCTCTTCTTCTTCTTCTTCTGATTCAGCATTTGTAATAGCATTTGGTGGCTTTTGATCAGTTGAATGATTTCTTCTAAAAGGATTGAAAGACTTTTTAGAAGAGGTTTCTGCTACTTGTTTCTTGATATCAACCATTTCATTGGACATGGTTTTCAAAACTTTCTGCAATCTTTCTAAATCAAATGTATCTTTTGGTTGTTTTTTCTTGGGATCTTCCTTAAAAGTGACCTTCTTGGATTTCCGTTCTTCTATTGCATTTTTCTTTTCTAAAGCAATGATTCGTTTCTCTACTACTATTGCTTCCTTCATATTGTCTGCTAAAGTTGTTTTATTAGCCCTATCAACAAAGATTGCTATGTTTGATGGCAAAGCAGAAATGTACCATTCACTTCGCACTTCTTCGCTAGGCTTGGAAGTAGTAGGAATTTTGTTTAACAATTTATTGAAACGAGAATTGAAATCCTTGACAAGTTCTTTTGAATCAGCTCTAAGATTAGACAAATCATTGATCAATGTTGCTGTAGACCTGTCATCACCAAATTTAGTTAAAAATTGATCTTGAAAGATATCCCAAGTAGTAATAGATCCAGATGGTAATGAGAAATACCATGATCCAGCTGCTCCTTGTAGGGTATAAGGAAAAATTCGGACAACAGCATCTTCATTAACAACTCCATTGAGATTTATGGATAACATAAAGTTGTTGATATGTTCTTCTGCTAGCATGCCTGCTTCAGGATTAAACTTAGGCAGCCATTTTTCAGGATGGGCTGGTATTTGGCTCAAGGGTGCAGGGATTAAGACTGCCCCTGGATTATTCCATGGCATTTGGGCCATCACTGAACTACTAACAGGTGTAAGTGTAGATGATGATATTTGTGACTGTGAAGATGAAGATATTATGTTTTGAGAAGGAGATGTGGAAGATTGATTGGACTGATGGACAGTAATCTGGAGTGGAGGAGTGGGTGGTTGACTTCGCGATGAAGTGTTTGAGATGGATGATGATGATGAAAGAGTCTCACTGTCAGACCCTTTGGGTGATTTCCTAGCTCTTTTTCTTGTAGGTAGAGGTAACTCAGTTGGCTGAATGCCAAGCTTTTCACTCTGTAATCTAGTGAGAGGATGAGAAGGATTATATTGCGAAGTCACACTGCCTTGAGATTTATCAGACCTTTGAGGTGATATTGAAAATCGCTAAAGTTTATGAATCAAAGATTCGACTTCAGGAGGTTCAATAGCAGATTCTTCTGAAAAGTCAGGGTTTGTGGCAGTGTCTGTTCTTCTTTCGACTTCTAGTTCTAGATTTAAAATTTCTGAGTATGATGGAGAAGTCAGGGAAGATGGTGAGGGTGATTTACTCTCAGAATGGTATTTAGATTTAGATTCACTTTCCATTCATAGTTCGATTCCCTCCTTCTAGCGCCAAATATGTTGAAGCCCCGAAAATAGGGTCTACAACAAGGGGGATACCCACCCGGTCTGGACCTTGGTTAGCAGCTCCTTTTCCGTTTGGTGTAGTGGCCGACTGAGGATAATGGGACCAGTTTCCCAATATGTGTGTGTGTGTTTGAGATTTGATATTTCTTTTCTAAAATTCCTAATTAAAATGCGTTTAACCTATCTCTAATCTATTCATATGAAAACTGTATTCTAAGAAATATCTAATTCTAAACTAACCTGGGATGTAATCTTTCAATATATGCGATCTAAAAGGATTTCAGATAACAATTGATAATAAAGATCATTCAATTATTATGAGAAAAGAATTCAATAAAGATAAACTATTTCACATAAAAAGTTAGATGAAACAGTTGTGGAAAACATATCGCATATTAAGCTATTCATATATCAAGTATAAATAAATAATTATCACCGTACAAAAATGCCAAATGATAACTCAGATATTCAAACATTAACATATAAACAACTAAACATAAATATCGCTTTTATCACAGAAACAGAAACATTTAAGAGATAAAAATACCATTTATAACTGGTTCTACTCATGAGCTAGAAGCAATAATGATTTATCTCTTTCTTAATCCAACATCTATCAAGAGTACAGAAATGCAACATCAGTAACAGATATTAGACACCGATATCAATAAATCTCGTTCCATTCATTCATCAAAACCTCCTCTGAGGGTGCAGAAGTGCATGTTTTGAGGATAAGTTTTTGACAAATTTCAGGACCCTTCTCTAAATGCATGAGAAGGGTTTAAATAATAATAACTAAAATCTAAAAATAGTTTATTACAAAAATTTAGGATTCGGTTTAAATGACCGTCCTTTTCCTAGGAAAAAATATAGTAAAACTAAAACTAAATCTAAAAATAAAGACTATTAACTATCTACTTATGAATTTGATCTTTGATCTTGCAAGCATCCAGCATTGTTTTGAGAAGAGGTGGTTGGCCGACTTCAGATTTCAACTGCCCCGAAAAGACAGAATCGGCAAGTGTAGGAGCAATCTTCTCAGCAGAATTAATGATGCAACTAAGGGCACTGCATTGACTGTGGGGTTTTACTAGATATGTCCAGTAAGAATCTCAGTTTAATCTTGTCAGTTCTTGAATTGACTTTGCCTTTTCATCAGCCTTTTGCCTCCATTCTGTTTGCAATTGCTGTGCTTGTGGAAGATGTCCAGGAATAATCTCTGAAATCAAATTAATTTTGTGCAAATTTTCATTTACACAATAAGTAATATTTCCTGCTGCTGTAGCTGCTTCCTCTGCTGCTTTTTCTGCTTCTCTGAGCTGTACATCCCAATTGTTGAAAAGAAGTTCTTTATGACTATCATTGATGATCGATGCTCCTGCTCTTCTTCCTTCCTCTGTCTTTTGCCATGCCATATAATTAGTAACTCTTTCATTAGTTAAATCATAATCATGTCGTAATTCTACGACATGATTAGTGATTTTATCACTTTCTTGACAAAAAGAGTTGTATTGCGAGATTTTCTGGCATAATATGTCTTGCTACTACAGTAGTTGTTTTTTCAAGGAAACAGACTCTGAAATAAACTCAGGAAGCTTAGGGTCGTCTTTGTGCTCTTCTTGGATAATCTGTATTTGTTTCTCTTTATCTGCCAAACTTTTCTGATAACCAATTTGCATCTTTTGAAGCTCTTGCTGTAACTCTTCAAGTTTTATTTGTGCTTCACTGTTAGCACAGGCTTGTTGCAATTGTTGTTGCATAGCTTGTATCTTATCTTCTTTTTCATTTAATAATAGCTTTACCTCAGATGCTTTATCAATGGTTGCGGAGGCATAAGCTCCTGTAATCTGAGATAACTTGGCAAGATTGTCAGTTGGATCCGTAGTAGGATCCTTCCATAAGACATCTAATTGTTCTGCCTGAGTAGAGATTGAGCTCTCTAACTTTCTCTTTTTTCTCTGCTTCCTCACTACTGCTTTATACTGCGGGCTGTAGAATACATCTAGAGGAGGAATGTCCTCTATATTGAGTACAATTTCAGAAGAGGGAGTGATAGGTATATGCTCAGTTTATGTGATGGTGCCACTTATTCCTTTGCTCAAAACTTTTTTTGTCTGTACAGGAGTCTGTATATTCTATCCTTCAACATTAAGTAATTGATTAAAAGTTTCCCATTCTTTGTCCAATTCAATTGTGACTGACTGTTGCTGTATATTGAGAGGTGGAAGATTCAACTATGGAGTGGTAAAAGTCTGTTGTTGTGAAAGCTCTTTAGATTCAGCTGTATCCTTTACTGAGCTTTCATCATTATCAGTCCTTCTAGAATGCTCAGAAGTATCTTTGTCAGACTTCGACTTAGACTTTTCAGTATCGGAGCTGCCACTAAGACTAACACTAGGAGTTGGTTCCCTTGCAGGTTCCAAGCGTAAATTTTCTAAAGAGATAGTAGTTAGTCTTCTCTCTCTGTAAACTTTAAATTCCTGAAATTCTTCTGGTGATAACTGTGTTTGTGCTAAATGCAAAACTTCTTTGAATGAACATTTTGTTTGAAACATATCGTCAAAAGGATCTTCTTCTCCAACAAACACTCTTACTTTGATTGTCGTGGTGAAATTTTTAACGACATCAATTGGATCAAATAACCTTCTCGAAAACTTGAACAGTTGTAAGCATGTAATATTGCTTACCTCTTTAAATGAATGACCAACATCAGATAATGTGAATACTCCACAGGCCACAGGAAATTGTGGCCATATGGCCTTTTTCTTATCTTTCAATTCCTTCGTTAGGCCTCCTTCTCCACAGGTTTGATATGCAATTTCTCGGGCCAGGAGTTTGTCTGGAACATACAAAGGTAAAACATGTGGAGAAGCAGAGCTTCCAAAAAATCTCACATAAGTAAACAATTCTTCTCCAAACCGTCTTGCGACAGGGAGAATGTCTACTTCTGCTTCTGGGGAAAACCTTGGAACATACTTATTATACAATATTATGTACAGAGGCAACATTATGCCATGGCAAATTTTGTAAAAATGAGGAATAAACTTCGATTCCCACAGTTCTTTGTGATAGACATGAATAGGCAAGGGATCTTGAATTGTCCATTGCCAACCCATCAAAGGAAATTTAGAAACAAAACAGATGGAATCCATAACATAGGCAGATAGATAAAAAGGAGGATAAATCCTCTGAGAAATAGTCCGTTTAGACCGGTAATTGAAAATGGCAGTGGCTAAATTATCAGACAAGATTTTGGCCCAGTCTATAATTGTAGCATTAACAGCAGCATTCAACAAAGGGATCCATTCAGGCAAGACCATATTTATGTCAGGCTTTCCAAAAAGCCTGCATAACATAGCAGCAGCAAAACAATATGGAGAGGTAAGTGAGCTAGTACTGTACATACCCTATTTTTTTTTCTTCAATGGTTCATCTCTTTTGGTCCATTCTCTAGTGCATTCCACCAAAGTTGTGTTTTCCCTGGAAAACTTCTCCATAAATTTCTTGTTATAAGTCGCCTGAGGCTCCGGCAAGTGATACATAAGCCTCAAATCTTCTGTAGTGAATGACCCAATGAGCTCTTGTCCTGGAGTTCTAAATTGTCTGTCCGAAATATCGTTGTTATCCAGCACCCATTTTACCATATCCGTATACGAGAGAATTCTCGATCTTGCTGCTATTCTGTGCAGAAATGAACAAGCCAATTCCGTAAGAGACACTTCAGAGGAATTACTTGATCCAGCAGTAGCCTCGACTTCCATTACCCTGGGATTTTCTTCTTCGAGCAGATTATGCATGCCCCCCCAGGTAGTGATACCGGTGTCCTTATTGCAAACAGTATCCGCATACAGGGAATCCATCTCTTTGTTTTCAGCACTCGGAACTTTCTCTTTCTTACCCATAATGCTCTGTGAATGCTTTGTATAGTCTTCTGCTTCTTCGCGCCTCCGGTGTTACGAATTAAGTGAGAGTAATGAGATGAGAAAGGTGACGGGATAGTTTTAAATGTTGAAGGTGGATAAAAACGTGAAACAACCTTTCAATCAAAACAAAATCCTTTCCATCAATGATTAACAATCCATTCATTAATTTTAACATCAAAGCACATAACGGATATTTATTTATGAAAAGATTTACTTTGGACACCGCGCTTGAAGAATCTGCGATAATGTGATCTGCGATTTGCTGCGCAATATCGCAAAATCGTAATTTCGCGGATCGCAACATCCAAATCGCAAAGTCCACGAATTGCAATCTAATATCATCACGAAATCGCAATATCGCAAAATCGTGAAATCGTAATTTCACAAAATGTAACTTATTAAACAACTTTTCTGCGATATGCGATTTGCGATAAATACTTTAATGTCTAGTTCTTTGGGATCGCGGAATCGCAATAAAAGATTATGCTTTGATAAATGATATCCACTTTTTGCGATGGATGCGGTATTTCTATTCAAAAAAGGATTATTCTTTGATCTATCATAAACTTAGGTTTATTTTAAAGATTTTCAAAGGAATTTCCCTAAGTTAAGATAGTACTTTTATTTGAGAAAGGAAATAAAAACTAATTAATAAATTTTTTTTTGGATTTTTTGACTAAGGGTCCCCTCTTATTTCGTATTATTACTAATATTAAATAAGAAGGGGGGTTGTTTTTGGCCACAACAACTCCCCAACAAAATGAAGTAGCTGAAAGAATGAACAAGACAATCTTAAATATGATACGTTCTATGATGTTTTTCATGAATGTTAAATTGATGTTTTGGACCAATATAGTTCTATGTGCTGTGTATATAAAGAATAGGTGTCCATCTAATGTTATTAGAAACAAGGCTCCTTATGAAATGTGGTATGGCCACATTCCTTCAGTAAAGCATCTCAGGGTCTTTGGTTCCACCTGTTATGCCTTGATACCTAAGGAACAAAGAAACATAATCGGTGCAAGGAGTCGAAAGTGTATCTTGTTGGGGTATTCAAATACCCCCAAAGCATACCGCCTCGATGATGAAGTTAATAAGAAGTTTGTAGTATCTAGAGATGTGATATTTCTTGAATCTTCCAAAGTTGACAATGTTGTTGAGCAGTAGCTTGATCACTTGGATATATTCAGACATGCAAAGTCTTTTCAAGAATTTGATAATGATATACCACATCTTGAAAGGAGGATTCCTATACTAGATCAATCTTTGGAATCTTCTTCTGAAGCACTCTCTCCCCCACATGAAGCTCCAACCACTAATGACACTTTGAGTGACGTGATTGACAGAATTGAGAGACTACATCTTGGTTAAGCCTCAACTTAGTCAACTGAGAATTATAGGTAATCTCATAAAGGTCCTCCAAAATGGCTGACAAAGATACTCGAAGGTGCTCGTACTGATGAGGTTGGAAAGCACGACTAGGAAAAATGGAGGTGATGTAGATGATTTTGATTCACCTGTTGATATGGATGTTTCTTATGATTATGAACTTAATTTGTCTACAGATTTTGAACCAACCTCCTTCAAAGAAGTTGCTTCTCATGATGAATGGAAAGAAGCAATGCAAAAAGAATATGATGCCATGATAAAGAATGGAACCTTGAAGCTGGTTGATTCTCCATTGCAAACCAGACCAATAGGCTGTGTTAGGGTCCTATAATTTATAGGATCACAAGGTGATTCAATATTTTCTCTCAGTTATATGAAATTGTAAATATATTGCATGTAGCAAATGATTTCCAAAAAATATATAAATTAAAAAGAAAAGAAAAAAATGAAAAGAGAGTATTTGAAAAGAAAAAATAGAATAAAGAAAATAAAAGAAAAAGAAAAGAAAAGAAAAGAAAAACAGAAAATAAAATTAAAAAATAATGATGAAAGAACCCCATGAAAAACAAAAAATAGAACTGAAAGTAATGCAAATTTAAATGCCACTACTTGATAGAGAGTTTGATTCTTTAGAAATAAATTGAATGTTGTGTGCAGCTTGTTTAAAATGCCACAACCCCGAGTCATTGTTTAGATCATACAGTGTAATCGTGATCAAACAATTTTGAATTTATGTTAATTAGATTAGTGAATAAGTTAGCCAAATTGTGTAATATTGGTTAATGTTAGTTAGGTAGATGAATAAGTTGATTCAATTGTTTAAGCTGAATCAATGCAAAAAATGATTGATATGAGTAGATTAGGTGTTTTTCCCTTCAAAGAAAACAAAATAGGGTCTGCACATTTAAATGCACCCTTGATTGGTCAAAATAAGTCTTAGATTAGGAGAAAGTTGAGTTAAAAAGGTTCAAAGGGGTAAAAGAGGTTGATTTTACATTATGTGGCCTTTTATCCTAAGTTTAATATTATCAAATGTTTTTATCTTATGTCCGGAGGCATTATTTATTTTAGCCTAAGTTTCCCTCCCATATGATAATGTTCAAAAGCGACAAAAGGAGATTTGTTGTGTGTTTAAGTTTCGTGCTCCTATCAGTTGTCCGATCATCGCCTCGTCAAATCAATGGCCGATAATGCTTTTCGTACCCCCCTGACCATCCTATCTTTATCAGTGGGGTGGCGTCCGAAAAGCGGTTTCCTCCCTGTCGGTCCCACCCCTACGTGTCAGTCCCTTAACACTTCGCACCTCCCCCCCCCCCCCCCCCCTCACAAACCGCTTATTTTGCACCTAACTGAGCAAGCCAAAACAGGAGACTGCTACCTCTATCAGAACTATACAAAAATATGAGTGTATGGGTGTGAGATGCCACCATACAAACTGCCTAAAAACCTCCCAATGAGAGTATTTGCTATTGAATACATAAGACAAATGATTAATGCTGATGAAATGCATTTTTTTCAACCAAAAAGAAGTCTCCGTTCAGAATAAAGACACTGGTTGGTCCCTTTATTTGTAACAATAGGGAAACTAGTGAAGAAGCAGATAAGCTCCTGAAACAAATGGATTTCACTTTGAGCTTCACATGGTCTCATGACCCATTTGGCCTAGCATCCAAGCTAAGGGTGGAACAAAAAAACACTACTTATGTGCACACACAGAGGCCAGAGATTGAAAGGTACATGAATAAGTTGGAATGGGCATAGAAAACCTTACAGGAAGTAGAGGAGAAACTCATGTCCGCCTCTACTTCATAGAATCTTACTCCTCAAGAGAAGACAAAGAAGAGACAAAGAGAGGAAGGATCCCCTTCAGTTGCAGGGAGCTTAGCAAAGGAATTTAAAATAATATATAGAAAGAGAGCAGAACAACAAGCCACCATAGTCATCAAAGATCCACTTTCTTCAACACAATCATGTAGAAAATTCACAGGGTCCCCAGTAGCATCATCAGTGTCACAAGACCATCATGATCCACCCCAAACATCTGGGCTAATTCATGGAGATAAAGAGAAAAGTATTTTTGACAAATACAAAGAGATAACGCTCAAGAATGAGATCTTTAAACGCAACACCTACACTCAATTCTGGAAACAAACTGCCACTGCTCAAAGCAATGTTCTATCAACCTTTGATACAAAGAAGGGAAAAATGCAAATAGAATTTTTAAATCTCAGATTCCACATCCACAGACAGTTGTTGACTACAAGAAGGCCTCCTTTGAATTTGATATAAAGGACTTTCATCATGTTGTTCATTTCAGCCCCCCATTGAATATTTGACAAGCAATCCCTTCTTGTAGGGCCTGAAAAATCCATTATCCGCCTATCGTTGCTTTCTCGCAGCCTCAAAATCACATAAAAAGGCCGTGAACCATACTCGAAAATATGCTTAAGGCCTAGCACCTTTCGGCCAGACCCCTGCACCTTTTCTTCCGCGTGACCCAGTGCCGGAACCGAGCGCAAAAGAACTAGGCGTTTATCAACCGAATGACCGGGCTAAATATTAGCCATTGATCTTTGCAGATCGGATGATATTTGTGAATCAACACTGCACCTGTGGCCCATTCCATTCATCGCCCAAATCGTATGAGCATCGTCCGATCATCCTGCCAAATCAACGGTTCGTAGTCTATTTACCCTTGTGGTCCCCGCGCCCAAAAACACTGTCCAAAAACCGGTGGTATTCATCGCACCACTTTTCGGAGGCGGGTGGTATTTCTCAAAACGGAGTGATTCCATACATCGCTTGCCACATGTCTCCACGTAAGGCCCAGAAACCGCCCTCCATCGCGGGTTATTGTTCGTCCATAGTCACGACGCAATATTCATGACAGCTGTTGGATCTGGAGGTCTTCATCTAATGGTCGTCACGCATTGAAGCTGCATGAGTTTCAATCCATGGCAAATACACCCCTGGCCCACTGTCAATCGCTCCCAATGCCTTTTCAACCGTCGATCTCCCTTGAGATCGGACGGTCCAGATTTAGTCACACGCCCGCCATTGACCTCGTACAACCACATCATCCTTTCCACATAGTCTTTCGTACGTCCACCTGTCACTCGTTCCACGTGTGTGTTCCATGTTGCCTCCTCTCGTATGTGTTCTAGTCTTAAGTCAAATCTTCATTTTTTTTACGTTAAAAACCTCCGCCCAGTCCGTCTGCCATAGTTCCACTACATTTTCGTCGTCACCTCTTATTTTTCCACCATCTCATCATGCCGCGTTGCTACACAGTCATCCCCACTGCATCTCCATCTTCGTGCATGGTTTTTCTTAACAAGTTTGTGGGTTTTGCAGGTTTTACAGCGGCGGAAAACTATCATAATTCACAGTCTCTATTACTGTGACAGAGGACGCATCGAAGGACCATTTTTCAGAGCTGAATTATGGAGAAAGGCCTAAGAGGGAAAATCGATAAGACTTCCATTAAAGAAGTAGGGTTAAAATCTGTCAAACCCTGCAAGGACATTCAAGGCGCCGATCTCGCAGATGAAAACATTAATGGAGCAGCAGAAAAATATCAGCAAATGATCGAGGAATTCAATGATTCGACATTGAAGAGGTTCAGCCATAGTCCAGGGTTTAAAAGGTAGAGGGTACCATTCACACATAAAATACCTCAAGGCTTTCTTTTCAACACCGTTTTCTTTCAGGAAAAGACGGAATGTTTATGTGACTCTACTGCTTTGTCGTGCTCCTGAAGAGATTTCTACCCAGTGCATTTATTTCAGTTAGCAGGCCACAGGGTACAAACCGCATTACAAAGTCATCAAGCAGTATGGGCGTGCATGTTTCCGCCGTTTTGTTTTAATGAAGAAAATTAAATGTTCATCACCTACTCCCTTTTTCGAGCTTTCTTGTTCTCCTATAAAGCTCCCAAAGAACAGATGATTCAGGGTTCCAGATTTATCAGAAAATTGTGCAGTAAGGAGGGATTTTGTATACATTTTGTAAGAACTCTTGTATGAAGGCTCAGAGCCTGTTGCGTCTCAGTGAGGAGGAGTTCTATCTGTATTGAGGATTCTGGTCTTTGGTATTTCACAGTGTGTAACTTCTCCCTTTATGTTTTAATTTAATGTTTCATCTTGTTTCCATCCATATTCTTGTATCATGTTTTGGAATGCGAGTGGCTCACTGGTTTGGTATGGATTTATCCTAGTTGATACCAATTTTTGAATTAGTAAAGCACTTTAAATATGGCTCATGCATGATATACTGTTCCATTTTCATTTCATCCATATTTCTGCTATACTAGTTTCTTTGGGAGGGTGTTTTTAAAATGTTATTTTTATGTATGGATTCTTATATTGGTAAGCCCATGCATGGGGATATTGTGTATCTGGATATCACCCCAATGATAGCTAGTATTCTCTCACCCTTCTTACACAGTCAACACCTTCAGATTATTTATTTCTGTGAAGTATTTCTAAACCAGCTCGCTTTACAGTAAGGTGTCTCTGAATTTTCTGATGCTTTGTATTAGAGTTTTGCGCCTTGCCTCTACAATATCTCTTTTCCTATGTCAAGTTTCTGTAAGTTTTGGTCCCATTTAAATTAACCTTCTTGTTTACAAGAGATAGCATGAGAGCTTTGTATTGATAACTTCCCCTGTTATACCCTACGCTCCTTGCTATATATAAGATGTCCTAGACACTAGTCTATCACAACTCAAGGCTGTCTCTAGGAACAACAACATCTTTCTGGCGTCGTTGCCGGGGAACGAAGTTAAGAAAATTAGAATCCCCGAGCCTCGACAAAACCTAATCCACTCTTCAAATAGGTGAGCATGAAGAGTTGAGAGTTGTAGATCCCTCACCTTGGCGACTCCACATTTGTTTATCAGATAAATTCATTTGCAGTCCTGGCTCCACGTAAGCCGCACCTGAGGTCAGATACGTCTCAGCCAAAGACACCTTCAGTGTCTGACCCTGAAAAGATCATACATAGAAGAAATTGGAGGGAAAGAAAATTAGTCCACTCTGAAATCCCTGAATTTTCTGTAGAAGACTTTCCATCCTCTTCTTCTCAAGAAGCCCAAGTAGAAAATCCCTACTCCACTGTCAGAGACACCGATTACTATTCAGATAGTCCACCCCGAGGAGGTGTCCAATTTAAAGACAATTTTCATCCTACTCCTGAGGTCGAAGAGGTCAAAGAAGTCACTGAAGTATCTGCTGTCAATAGACCATTGTTCCCCTCAACACCTCAAGTTGTTGTACAATATATTCCTATTGTTATTCATACTCCCCTTCCACCTCCTCCTCTTCCTCCATTTACGCATCAAACTGTTGCACTACCTCCTCCTCCTCCAATGGCCAACGTTCCAGGATTTTTATTGAATAAATATGCTCCCCTGGCATTACCCCAAGTGTTGAATGATATGCCACAGGATTATCTAAAGATCTTACCCAGATTCAATGGGGACAATGAGATTGAAGCTCAAAAACATCTTGAGGTCTTCTGCTCCTTTGCAGAGAATTTAAATGTGGAACACCTAGATGTGATCCTGAGACTCTTTGTGCAATCCCTTGATGGTGAAGCTAGAAAATGGTTTAAGACATTGGCAGACCATTCTATCACAACTTGGGAAGCAATGGAAAATAATTTTCTCAGGAAATGGGGAGAAAAGAAAGATCATGGGCAGTGTCTTACCGAATTCAATACACTCAAGAAAAAATATAATGAAGGGGTGTCAGAGTTTATTAAGAGATTTAATAAGTTGTATCTAAGCCTGCCTCCTGATATGAAACCACATCAAATTGCTGCTAAAGTTGTTTTCATAGCAGCCTTTGACTCAGATTTTGGTTTCTCTCTGAGAGAAAGAAAGCCCGCCACCCTAGATGATGCCCAGACAGATGCTCTAGAGTTAGAAGCAAATTTTTCCTCCACTGGTAAATCAAAAGGAAAATCTGAACAGGATACTAGGAGAAGAGGCAAAGAAGAGGTATCCACCTCTAGTCAGGACAGAGACTCAGACAGAGTGGAAGAAATGAGAAAATTGATTAAGAAAATGGTCAAGCTTAAATTGGAGGCCAGCAACTCAGCCTTCAAGAATTTCCACAATGCTCCAAACAGAGGTTACAATTCTCAGTACAGGAAACCACCTCTACAAATATTGCCAAGGGAACCAAAGGAGTAGCAGGATCAGGTACCACACCCATTGTACCTGGAAGGTCCAGTAGATGATTCTACTGAAGACACTGCCTATGGACTGGAGGATGCAAATCTTGATTTTTCAAATAGTGATGGAGAAGACTATCCTTTGCAAGGGAATGATGGAGTTGAGTGCCCATTGCAAGAAGAAGAAAAGGCCAGAGACACAGAAGACGCAGAAATTGATCATTATTGTAAACAGTTTACTGATTTCATGCAAGCACAATTCAATAGAAGATATGATCTCAGATCTTCTAGAAAGAGGACTCGTACTCCAGATCAAGAAGAAGAGCTACCCCAGAAAGAAGCACCTGCTCAGAAGGAGTCAACAATGCAGAAGGCCACAGACAAAGGTAAGGGCCTTCTAAACAAACCTTTGCAGTCTAATGATCAAATTCCTTTCTCTTCAAAAGTAGTCATCCCTCCTAATACTAAGTCTGTGTCAAAATAAGTCAAACCCCCAGCTGAAAATAAAGAGCCAAAAGAGGTTGTAATAGAGAAGTCCCCCCCTGTTTTCAGTTTGCAAAAGGAATTGGAAAAATTTAAAATCCCAGTGCCCTTGACTGAGTTGTTGAAACAACCTGCATATCAATCTCAAGTCACCTCTTTTATGCTCCCTCCAGAAACACCTCTCACTCCAGATAGTCTCAACCTTCAAGAAGAAAGACCCATGGTTGTCTTTGGTCCACATGTTGAGGAATTAGATGCTTCTACTCCTCCCTTTTATGTGTCCCTAGTGATTCATGACCTGCTATTACACAATTGTATGTTAGATTCTGGAGCTTCCCATAATCTAATACCTCTGTCAGTCATGGAACAACTAGGATTACAAATTACCCGTCCATACAAGGACCTCTATTCATATGATTCCTAAAGAGTTAAATGTCTAGGGATGATTAAGGATTTGGTGGTCAATTTGGCCCAAATCCCAGCAAAAAGTGTGGTAATGGACATTGTGGTGGCTAACATTCCAGCTCGTTTTGGTATGTTGTTGTCAAGGTCCTGGGGAACAAAATTGGTGGATCACTCAAGATGGATTTAACATATGCCACTATCCCAGTTTTTGGTGGCCAAGAGAGAAGGTTGTATAGGGAAACTAGATTTGTCAAGATGGTGACTAAGGCAGATAACTCTGTAAATTCACCAGTCTATAGTAAGGAAGGATATTTCTCATGCTTGATGCTGGAAGAAGATCAAGATTATGCTCATGAACCATCCTTCTGTCAGATTCAGACTGAGCAGCCCTCAAAGAGCCATGAAACAGAAATCTGGACACTCCATTTTGATGGAGCAAATTCAAAGGAAGGTAATGGAGCTGGAATATTATTGATTTCTCCTATAGGAAAATGGGTCCCATTGTCTTTCAAGTTATAATATGAAGCCACTAATAATGTAGTTGAATATTAAGCGCTTCTGTTAGGATTGCAGACAACCAGGAGCATGAACATACAAAGTTTAAAAGTTCTGGGAGATTCAGAACCGGTGGTCAGACAAGTCATAAATCAATGCCAAACCAAGCATCCTCGGCTGAGGGCTTACAGGAATGAAGTTTGGGACATGGTGGAGAACTTTTTCCTAGAATTTAATATCCAGTCCATGCCCCGGGAACAAAATAGAATGGCAGATTCTCTTGTTGTGGTTGCTAGTACATTCCGTCCTCCTCAAAACCCTCTCTTGAGGTATGAAATTGAGGTACGCTATCGACCATCAATCCCAGATAATATCAAGCACTAGCAGGTATTTGAAGATGAAGAACAGATAAAGAGATTCCTGGAAACAGTGGGGGAATTCTCCAATATGGAGATTGATTTTTGTGAAGAAGAGGAGACTGAAGATACTTCAGAAAATAATTGGGAAGAAAAAATGGCAGGCAGTAAAGTACTGCAACTGAAGGGAAATGTTATACCTAGAGGGCTGGTGCCCCTAGAAAGATTATTTGACAAGAATGATGTCCCTCTGCAGTCAAATAAAGCGGTAGAAGAAAATCAGGTAGAAGACATGAACCTTGGTACTGATGCTGACCCCAAAATTGTGAAATTATCCAGGAAAGTCCCAGAGGAATATAAGGAGCTATACTTGAAATTGTTTCAGTCTTATAAAGATGTGTTTTCATGGTCTTATCAGGACCTAAAAACTTTTGACACCATTATAATGCAGCACAAAATTCCTCTAAAAGCAGATGCAAAACCTCACAAGCAGAAGCTCAGACAGATAAATCCTCTGTTGCTTCTCTCCATCGAGAAAGAAATTAAAAATTTGTTAAAGGCCAAAATAATTATGCCATTGAGGTACTCTGAATGGGTGGCAAACCTGGTCCCTGTCCGAAAGAAGAATGGAGAAATAAGGCTGTGTGTGGATTTCCAAAATTTAAATAGAGCATCCTTAAAAGATAATTATCCACTGCCCAAAATGGATCACATTCTGCAGAAAGTGGTTGGAGCTTCTAGGATGTCAATGATGGATGGATTCTCTGGTTATAACCAGGTGGCTGTATTTCCAGAAGATCAAAAGAAGACTGCTTTCACAACACCATGGGGTACATTTATGTATGCCAGGATGCCTTTTGGATTGATTAATGCAGGGGCCACTTTTCAAAGGGCCATGGACATCGCTTTTGTTGGGGAGCAAGATAAATTTTTGGTAGTCTACCTCGATGATATCACTGTATTTTCAAAGAATGATACTGAGCACATTGAGCACCTGTGCAGAACCTTTGAGAAATGCAGAAGGTATGGTCTCTCTCTAAATCCTCAGAAGTCATTATTTGCATTAGAAGAAGGCAAACTTTTGGGACATATTGTGACTAAAGATGGGGTGAAAATAGACCCTAAGAGGGTAGAGGTTATAAATGGTATTTCTCTCCCCAGAAATAAGAAAGAGGTGCAGGTATTCCTTGGGCGCATTAATTTCTTAAGAAGGTTTATTCCTAACTATGCTGAAATAGTTAAGCATATAACTGACATGCTAAAGAAGAATAATGAGGTAAAGTGGTCCCAGGAATTACGAGAGTCATTTACCAGGATCAAAAACGCTTTTGCAGAAGCTCCTGTGCTAGCTGGGCCAGATTATGACAAACCTTTTATGATCTTTTCCTTTGCATCACCACATACAGTGGCTGGAGTTTTATTGCGGAAAAATGAAGAAGGATATGAGCAGCCTATTGCCTTTTTCAGTCAGGTGCTTCATGATGCTGAGCTAAAATATAACATATTGGAGAAGCAGGCATATGCTATGGTGAAATCCCTTAAAGCATTCCGCATGTATATGTTGCAGTCCCACATTACTGCATTCGTACCTATAGCAGCTGTAAAATATATCCTTATTCAAGGAGACCGTGAAGGAAAAAGGGGGAGGTGGATTGCCAAAATACAGGAATATGATCTGGACATTCGTCCTACCAAACTGATCAAAGGACAGGGGCTTGCCAAAATATTAGCTGAATCAAACTATCAGGCCCTGGGCATAAATTTGTCCATAATAGCAATTGAGGAATCTGAGGAGAAAGAAGAATGACATGGAATTGGGGTAGCTACTCCAGAAACACATATAAAGTACCTCACCAGTCAGTGGTACAAAGAGATAGTAGAATATCTCCTTACACTCAGCTACCCTCCAAGTTGTGATAAAACTAAATACAGAACACTAAGGTTGAGATCACAGAAGTTCATAATTGCAAATGGCCGGCTATATTGGCGAGATCCCTCAGGTATCCTAATCCTGTGTCTAACAGAAGATGAGGTGGAGAATATAATGGCCGAATTTCATGAAGGAATTTGTGGTGGAAATTATAGCTGGAGGGCCACTGCTCACAAGATCTTGAAGGCTGGTTTCTACTGGCCTAAACTATTTGGAGATGTTTTTACTTGGGTTAGAGCTTGTGAGAAGTTCCAAAAATTTGCTGAACGACAAAAGTTAGCAGCTCTGCCCTTGATTCCCGTTCATGTAGATGAACCATTTAAGCAATGGGGAATCGATTTTATAGGAGAGATACACCCACCTTCAAGTGGACAACATAAATGGATATTAACGGCCATAGATTACTTTACAAAATGGGTGGAAGCCATACCTGCAAGGAATGCTACAGATGTCGTAATAATAAAATTCATGGAAGAAAATATCATATCCAGGTTTGGTTGTTCTGCTAGAATAGTGACTGATAATTCCCAGGCTTTCAAATCTGCAAAATTTTGAGCTTTTGCTAGCAGTATAATATCACACTAAGCCACTCTACAGCTTACTATCCACAAGGAAATGGCTTGGCAGAGTCTTCGAACAAAACTCTGGTGAGGGCCCTGAAGAAGACTATAAATGAAAATCAGAAAAATTGGGATTCCCAATTGAAATTTGCTCTATGGCCTAATAGAATCTATTAGCCCCCTATGAAATCCTTGACAAGCAAGCTGGGGGCTGGTCTGTCTTGGAGCCTTCAAGGGATGCCTTTCCCCTGAAAACCCATCATCCTTGAAGTCTCTTAGTGCTTTGCCTAATATATTGTCTCTCTGCCGGTTCATCCCTCAAAAGACCTACTATTACCCCCTGTCCCCTGCCAGTTCCACATTTTTCCCCTTTCACTCCCCTTTTGTCAAAGACACCCTTTGTTTCCCCAAATTCCCCCTCCATCTCCCTATCGTTCCCCTTTGGGCCTCAAATACATTGAAAATGGGTTAAAACCCAACTCCAACCTTATAATAGGCCTCAGCCCCTTCTCCTCCAGCCCTGCGCCTGTTTCACTCCATGTAACCCGGTGTCGTGACCAAAGCGCTTACCCCTACGGAGGTTTTCTCTATCCGAAGGGTCAAACCATGGTACCCCCCGTAGTTGACTCCTCGGGATGTGCGAAGGTTTAATCTAACGGCTGTCATTCACCGCGGGGGTCTCCCCAACAGCCTCGTGTCCATACACCTTGGTCCCCTGCAGTTCATCTCCACCGTCCGTTTAAAGAGCCAGATCTAACGGTTCGCAATCGAATCATGTCAGGCGCGACCTCGACCGTCGATCTGTATAGATCTGACGGTTTGGAGTCCGCCCGCCATAGTGTTCCCTACCCGCTTTCACTGTTCAAAAACCCATGCTGTTTTCATCGCACCGCCTTTGGGCGGCTAGCGGTTTTTCCCCGATGGCCAACGATTCCACTCAGCACCCGACACCTGTCCTCTTGTACGTTTCTGAAACCGATGTCCCCGCTCGTTAACGTCATCCATCGCGCATTAATGTTCGGACACGGATGCCCAGCGAAATTTCCATGGACCGTCTGATCTGGAGCGGGCCATCCGATGGCTATCACTCGTCGAAGGTGCTCGATGGTTAATCTAATTGCGCATGCGATAGCACAGGTCCTGGCCCGCCGTCCATCGTCCTCCGCCGTCGATCTTCACCGCAATCGACGGTCCAGATTTTTTCCTCCGCCATTGACTGTTCCAATGTCCCCGTTCCGCCACGTCACTCCCTCCACGTGTCACACCGTACCTCCGCCATCCCATTTGCATAAATTTGTCCAAGGTTGGGTTTTTTAAGGTTTTCACGTATATTTTCTCTGCATTTCGCTGACCCTCTGCCACCTCTGCTCTCTACCATTTCACAGTATTTCTCGCCATTCCTCCGTAGTTCCTCCATCACCCGCATAGACATCCGCATCATCCACCCCATGCATCATTTTCTTAATTGGTTTTCGTTCTTGCAGGGTTATCAGGAGTCAATGGTCGCCGTGACGCAAGATCTCTGTTACAGTGACAGAGAGATCAAAGAAGATCATCTACAGGGGCAGAACTTATGAAAATGATCCGGGAAGGTGAAGACAGGACATTCATTAAAGCAAGCAAGGTCTAGACTGTGTGGAAAAGCTCCCATGGCCATTCAAGCTCGAACTAACCTGACAGAAGCAGAGATGAAGCGGCAGAGTGTTTCAGTACAAAGAAAAGGAAATTAAGGCATGCTAATGAAGATCTTAAACCTTAAATCAGTGGTTAAGAGGCAAAGCACCAGTTTGAGAACCCCGAGGATCGATCAAAAGATCCTGAGCACAAGTAAAAGGTAACACTGTGGTTTACTCATCAAGACAATGTTTACCTTCGTCATATAGCGCCCATACAGCCTTTCATTATGTGTCATGTCCCTAGGAACTTCATCCCAATGTTAGCCTAAAACAACCAAACATTTACAAGCGTACTCTCTCACATGGTTTACCATTTGTTTTTTCCCCACAAGATGTAGCATCAAGAAATGCAAGAAGCATCCACGCCGTTGTCTCGTGAGTAAAATGAATCTAAGAAGATCACTCTTCCATCAAAGAGTGACAGAGCAAATGCAAAGATAGGCTTCGGCCTCTCCTTCTATTCGTAGTTTAATACAAAGATTAGTTATTCACTCACAGTTGTTTCTCATTATAAAAAAAGGAACACAGGGTTGTTGATGAGATATCAGAGAAATGCAAGTATTTTCCTCTTGAGACAAGTTCTCTGTGTAATATTGTAAGATAGGCTTAGATTTGATGTATTCAGGCTGAATGTTCAAGCTATGGGCAATGATGTACCTGATTGGTGTTGTTTTTAATATGACAAGCATGTTTCTTTGGATCTTGATCTAAGGCAGCTCATGATGTTTTCCTATCTCTGTGTTTGATTTCATTTCATTTCATTTCTACTGGCTCGCATCAGAAGTTTGGCATAATATTTACCCTCGATAGGTACCTTATGTTGCTGCTCTCCCAGCCTTTTATGTTTTCTGCTTACATGTGTATCTGAACATTGATTTCAATTGATTTAACCAGTGTAGTGGATGTCATTTCCTGCTCTCTGATGTATGAATTGAAGAAATCTATGTTTAGATGTTCTTTCTAGGATTTAGTTGGATGAGTTGAGAACAATGGGAGGTCTAGAACCCGGTCTCTGCCTTGCTAGGATCTTTCCATCCCAATTAAGCCTTTCTAAGATCCCCTGTACTGCCTCTTATTTTGTCCAAGCAGGTCTGGATTTAAATGACCTCTGACCTGATCTATAGACATAATTGGGTGTTTCTTCTCCTTTCATTTTCAGTCCTTAATGTCCCTTTCCAAATATCATGTTTAAGATCCAAATGCTCTAGATGACTAGCCCAACTGAAAGCTTGCACATTTAACACAAGTAAATCCTTTCTTGACTCCATTTCCCAATGGCCTTGATGTTCTCTGAGTTATCTATCTTTGCCTAATTTCTTCTTTGCTCATCCTTGTCTTATATTGGACCCTTCTTTCTTGATTCCCAACAACCAAACATAAACAAACAAACAAAACTTGTGCATATAACTAGCCTAAAATCATAACTTAGAGCCTCAAAGACATACCCTTTGACTCATATAGAGAGATCCCTCTCTGGACCTAGGAGGGCTAGATCCTAAGGTCTAAAAGTGGTTCGGTTGTCCATTCAATATTCTGCCAACTCGGCCAAACATGCATCTCCAACATAATGGGCGAATCCGCTGGGGACTCGAGTGCATTTCACCTTAAATATTTTTAAAGACTCCTACATCTAGAACTCTGCAGGCTGACAAAGTCACCTCTTTCTGAATCCATCTATTGCTGAGTTTCCAATACACTTTAGACAGTATTCTAGCAACAGTAGCTCCTCCATCTCACCCTGAGGTGACATATCCGGGTAACGTCCCTCCCACCAACTGTTGGAGTTTGTTGCTTTGAGGAGATTCTAGCAGACAGCCCCAGCACCAGACAATGTGAATTCCCCTTAAATATATCCTAAAACCCTCCACCTGGCGACTCCATTGTTCCTAAACTAAAAAACTCCACTGGTGATCAGTAGGCCTACTGATTAACTTGGTTTCACAAAGACTCCACTGGGAGACTGGCCTCTGAGACAACATCAACCACAGTAGAAGTAGCAAATAGGGTTAAGCTGCTTGGCTAGGAAACAACATTCTGGCTTTTAGAACCATTCACACAAGAGCTTATCCCAACCCTGACCCACCTGAAATAGTTGACAATCCGGAGAGTATCCTCAAGGGAGCTCCTACACTAAGAGACCAACTGTTTCCAGCCACATTCCTAGAGCTAATTCTGCACCAGAAGACCTAGTAGCTCTATCACATTTTCTCCCTGACCTAGACCTACCTAATAGGCTATCAAGAACTAGGTCATTCAATCATCTAGACCAGCCAAACCTTGAGCTTCACAGTACACCATCTCATAGTGGTCAATGCACTAGGGACAGAGAAACCCCTCCATCTACACCACCTGATATCCACTTCATTCAAAACTTGGGGCGCTCTCACCCTAGATCTGCTCAGCAGACTTCCTCTGGTCCTAATATCCCTGTCATCCATATACCAGCTGCTCAAGCCAACCCTATACCTCATCAGAACATTATCATGGCAGCTTGGTATGCACCCCTGGTTTTACCTCAGCCCTTGTTACCCTTACCCAATGATTATCAGTCAAAAATCCCACACTTCACTGCTAAAGAATCCATCACAGCCCAGCAACATGTAGATAAGATGGAGGATTCTTTTGACTACATGGAAATTGATGATGAAACAATCAAAATGAGAATATTTGCCCAAAGCTTAGGGGGTGATGTAAAGAAGTGGTTTAAAGGCCTACCCCCTAATAGCATCCAAGACCTCCCTGCGCTATATCAGACATTTATCAACAAATGGGAGACAAGGGCAAATCCTCGCCAACTCCTAGCAGAATACACGAGCCTTAAAAGAAATGTAGGAGAGAGCGTCCATGATTACACAATGAGATTTAACAGCATTTACAATGCTCTCCCTCCACATATGAAACCTCCACAAGGCATGGCCCTAGAAAAATGCCCCGAAGGGTTTGATGCTGACATGGCCTATGAGCTTAGGGATAAAGAGTACACCACATTAGAGGACATGCAGAAAGGAGCAGTGAACATAGAGGCAAACCTGATTGAGAAAAGAGCAAGACTTAGATCTGAGAAGAGGGTAACATATAGGGATGACACTGTAGCCTCCACTTCAGACCCAAATTATGATAGATTATCTAAAAACGTGGATAAGTTGCAACAAATGATGGAAAAAATGGTTGTACAGTTAGTAATTAGAACAGAAACCATAACCAAAACTTTAGAAGAAACAATACCACTCCCAACAGACAGAAAGAATCAGATCAGCAAGTTATTCCCCCTTTCCAAAACTTTTTAGATGAAGATGAGGGAATCACAGAGGAGTCTGAAGGGAATGCGATAAACATGTTTGAAACAGAAGACTCAGTCCTTAACTATGATTCAGGGGAAGATCAGCCCTCACCTTCATACTGGGATGAGGAACGGTTAGAAACTGAAGATTACAGATTAGGATTTGAAAATGCCATGATGCAGGTCAGAGAACAATATGAACTTAGGAGCAAAAAGAACCAAGAAAATTCCAAAACTGAGACTCCTGAGGTTACCATCAAGAAGAGACCTGATAAAACTTCTAAAGTGTGTGCTGTAAATAGCAAATCAGCAGCTGAAAGTTCTGGGAAGAACAAAGAAAAAGACAACCAGCAGAATGAAAAACGAGGTGAGTCCGCTAGCAGTACTAGCACTTCAGTTAGTACTCGTGATACAATTGTTCCTAACCCTGTACATAGTGAGAAATTACAAACTGATTCGGTCACCAAGGTGGCTAATAAAATAGAGTAGAGCATTTCCAGGAACCAGTCCACTTTCAATTTGGAAAGTGAGATTGCAAAAATTAAAATCTCTGTCCCACTCTCTGAGTTGGCCACTCAGGTTGTATATAAAGGCCAAATTTTGAAAGCGTTGAATCTAGGGGAAAACAACGACACTGTGAATTTGAATGATGATCAACCTGCCCTCCTGTTTGGTCCAAATATTGAGGGAAAGTTTCAGGAAGGGGTAGTTCCGCCTTTCTATATCAGTCTCAACATTCATGACAAAATACTCCACAATGCCATGCATGATTCTGGATCATCGCACAATTTAATGCCTAAGGTAGTGATGGAGAGGCTAGGCCGAGAGATAACACGACCCTACAAAGATCTATATTCGTTTGATTCTAGCAAAGTGAAATGCCTAGGCCTAATCAAAGACTTATGTGTGAGCTTGACCCAGATTCCTGCCAAATGTATGGTCATGGATGTTGTGGTGGCAGATGTGCCACCTAAGTATGGCATGCTGCTATCTAGATCATGGGGAGCCAAGCTGCAAGGAACGATGCAGATGGATGGCTCATATGCCACTATCCCTATATTTTTCCAACTTAGAAGAATGTATAGAGAGTCCCAGATGAAATTCCTAGTCAGTAGCCCCGAGAGACCTGAAAATTCACCATTATACTCTGTACACACAGACCTGGATTCTTTCATTCTTTATAACGACCGATCTTTAGGAGAGCCAGAATATGAATGTAGAAATACAAGCAAGGACGCAGAGCCCGTGGACTTCAGCATAATGGCTACCCTAGAAGAATACGATGAAGAAAACCATGGGCAGGGTATTGAAAACGAAACTCTGAGTGAACCAGCAACAGAAACAGAACGTAAACAGCAAGGTAGCCAACTCTCTGAACCCCATGTGTGTCATGAAGAACAAAACAACCCGCAGCCTAGTATAGACTCCCCAACGCAACATAATGGAAAGCCCCTGTGGGAGATGAATTTCAATGGGTCTTGTACTAGGAAAGATGTTGGGGCAGGGGTGTGGATACGTAACACAGAGAGTGACCACGCTGAGAGCCATGCTGTAAATTTGCACTTCAAATGTACAAATAATATTGCATAATACGAAGCTCTTATCCTTGGCCTGAATCTGTTGAAAAAATTGGGAGCCCATAGGATAGTTGTACGAGGAGACTCAGATTTAGTCATAAAACAAGTAAACGGTGAATATACAGCGAAACATCCCCAACTTAGAGCGTATAGGAATGATGCAGTGGATTTATTGAACACGTTTGTGGAATACGATTTGGTTTTTGTTCCTAGGAGTCCAAACACTATTGCTAACGGGTTAGCCTGCCTGGCTAGTTCATATCCTAAGGCTCCCCCTGACCAACAAATTATCATTCAGACCAAGTTCAGACCTGCAGTGCCAGACAACAAAAAATATTGGCAGGTCTTCGAAGGAGACAAACAGATTGAGGACTTCCTGACAGGCAGGAATGAGTTTGAATTTTCCAGTTTATACTCTAAAGACGAAGACGGCTGCCTTGGTGAGGAATCCTCTAACGAAGAACCCCCACCTTGTAACGTAGAAATAAACACCTTTTCTGAGGGAATTGGAAATCCAACCGAAAAATGTGGAAACGTGGAAAATGAGGAAATGGAGGTATTGCAGGCCAAAGATAAGAACATACCCAGAGGCCTGGCGCCCCTAGAGGACCTTTTTGACTTTGATGACGTAGCAAAAAAACCCACTATAGAACATGCAGACTCAAACATAGAAGAATGCAACATAGGCACTGAAGATAAGCCCAAAATGATTAAACTGGCTAAGTCTATACCTGCAAACATGAAGAAAAAATACATTGACCTATTTAAGGAATTCATTGATGTGTTTGCATGGAGTTATGAAGACTTAAAGGCCTATGACACCAACATCATACAACACAAGATACCCCTGAAGGAAAATCAGAAGCCTTTTAGACAAAAACTCCGTAGGATCAATCCGAAACAATTGCCTGCAGTAGAGAAAGATATCAAAAAGATGTATGATGCAGGCATAGTAGTCCCTGTAAGGTTTTCTGATTGGGTGTCAAACTTAGTGGTTGTGAGAAAGAAAACAGGGGAGATCAGACTATGCATAGACTTCAGAAACCTCAACAGAGCCTCCCTGAAAGACAACTACCCTTTGCCTAGAATGGAACATATCCTACAGAAGGTAGTGGGCTCTACGAGAATCTCCCTGCTTGATTGTTTTTCAGGATACAATCAAGTTCTTGTACTCCCAGAAGATCAACTCAAAACAGCTTTTACCACTCCTTGGGGCACCTTCATGTACGTGAAAATTCCCTTTGGACTGATGAATGTTGGAGCTACCTTCCAGAGAGCAATGGATATAGCTTTCTCAGATGAGATAGGACACTTCATAGTTATCTACTTGGATGACTTGACTGTCTTTTATAAAACTGAAGAAGAACACCTGAAACATCTGAGAAAAGTTTTTGAAAAATGTAGAAGGTACGGTCTGTCCTTAAATCCTAAGAAAACTGTGTTTGGGCTGCAAGAAGGCAAACTTCTTGGTCACATTATATCTGAGAAAGGGATTAGGATATACCCACAACGAGTTGAGGGAATACTTCAAATCACACACCCAAGAAACATCAAGGAGTTACAGTCCTTCATTGGGAAGATCAATTTCCTTAGGAGATTCATTCCCAATCTTGCTGAGCATCTCAGGAAAATGACTGACATGTTGAAGAAAGGTGCAGGAATTAAGTGGACTGTTGAAGCCAAGAAATCCTTTGAGTCAGTAAAGCTTGCACTCACTCAAGCCCCTGTCCTCATCAGCCCAGACTTCTCAAAGGATTTCCTGATCTTTTCATTCGCCTCACAGCATACAGTGGCTGCGGTTTTACTGTAGAGAAATTCAGAAGGAAATGAACAGCCAATTGCCTTTTTCAGTAAGGCCTTAAGGGATGCACCCTTGAAGTACAACATTATGGAAAAGTATGCCTATGCCCTGGTAAGGGCCTTAAAATACTTTAGGGTGTATATTTTGCATTCTCACACCATTGCTTATGTGCCGAATATAGTGGTCAAAGACATCTTGTCCCAAGACCCTGATGGGAAAAGGGGCAAATGGATCGCTACAATCTTAGAATAAGACCTCGAGATAAAGCCCACCAAACTAATCAAAGGTCAAGGCCTGGCCCAATTAATTGCTGAATCCAATCTGCAGGCCCTTGACATTAACATGGTAAATGCCTTAGATGAGCAGGAAGGATCGCCCCTCCCAACTGTTGAGGAGAAGTTTCAGAACTCTCCTTGGTATTCTGGTATCCTTTATGTGCTCACCAATCTCAATGTCCCTCCAAAACTGTCCAAAACTAAGGCCAGATTCATAAAACTGAAAGCTAGAAACTACTGCATTTTGGATGAAAACCTATATTGGAAAAATCCAAATGGCCTATTGTTGAAATGTTTGTCTGAAACTGAAGTTGAAGGAATCAAACAAGAATTTCATGCCGGGGAGTGTGGAGGCCACCTGAGTTGGAAAGCCACTGCAAATAAAATACTCAGGGCTGGTTACTATTGGCCTACACTCTTCAATGATGTCCATAAAATGATTCTTGCCTGCCACAAATGCCAGATCTTTGAAGGCAGAAGAAAGCTTCTCCCCCTCCCGTTACAACCCATCACTGTAGAAGGTCCCTTCATGCAATGGGGCCTAGACTTTATAGGAGAAATTCATCCTGCTTCCTCTGGACAACACAAATGGATCCTAACTGCTACATATTACTTCACTAAATGGATAGAAGTCGTACCCACTAGGAATGCCATTGATTCTGTCATCATTAGGTTCCTAGAAGACTCCATCCTATCTCGGTTTGGCTGTCCAAGGAAAATAATCACTGACAATGATGTTGCTTTCGGATCCAAGAGAATGGTTGATTTCTGTCACAGGTACGGAATAGCACTTGGTCATTCAACTTCCTATTACCCCCATGGTAATGGCTTAGCTGAATCATCAAATAAAAGCCTGGTTACAATCATCAAGAAGCTGCTGGAAGAGAACAAAAATTCATGGCATAAAAATTTGGTACATGCTTTGTGGGCTGACAAGCTCACCACGAAGAAATCTATTGGCATGTCACCAAAACAACTGGTTTATGGAACAGAAGCAGTTTTTCCTACTAGCCTTGGAGTTCCGATAATCAAACTGGTCCAAGAGATTCAGACAGAAGAAGACAGTATGGTGAGGAGAATAAATGAAACAATCCATCTTTAGCAAACAAGGGAGGAGGTATATAGCAGAGCTATCAGAGTTCAGGAAAACATAAAGAAGTTGTTTGACAAAAGAGCCAAAGCTGCAGATTTCAAAATTGGGGACAAGGTTCTGAGATGGGACTCAAGGAGAGAGGACAAAGACAAACATGGCAAGTTTGATAGTTTGTGGCAAGGTCCATATATCATCCAGGCCACTGTGGGTCCCAATGCGTTTTTTCTACAAGAACTTGATGGTACAAAGCTGTTTGGGGGTCCTGTCAATGGCAGGATGCTCAAACACTACTTCTGCTGATTTTCATTTCCACTTTCCACTTTCATTGTACATACCATTGCAGTTTTACTTTCAAGAAAACAAAGAAAGATGTTTCAAAAAAACAAAGAGAAAAGAGAGGTTCAAACACGCTCAAAACATGAACCAGCAAAGGAAAAAGAAGAACCAGCTCTAACATGCCTAAAACCAGAGCTGAAAGGTAAAAAGAAGTGACTCTAACAAGCTCAAAACCTGAGTCACAAAGAAAGAAGGATGTTCTAAATTCCAGATTTCAAGCCTTCAAAGTTTTGTTTCAATGCACAACAAGTCAGACAGTTGAATCCTGGCTTGGCTGTTTTTCAATTTCTGTTTTAGAATATAGTGAAGAAACCTGTTGGACAGTTTAATCCCAGTAGGTAGTAGATTAGGTAGAGAACCAAAGGAGACCAACAGTCTAATCTGGTCTCATGGAGAAATAAGGGTAGTTTTAGAATAGGCTTCTTTTATGTTTGCAAAATAAAATGATGTAAGGGGTCTGCTAGCTTAAATGCACCCTAGAAGAAGAAAAAATGTTAGAACTGTAGTTGGGTAGGTAGATTGGTTGGAAAAAATGTTTCCGCTAATTTGTGTATCTAGCATATTGTGGCAGCTGAAAATCAAAGAAGAAAGATGGCTTATGGCAGCAGGCATCTGGCCTACACCAAAGATTATTTCTGGTTTCTTGACTCCTTCAAGAAGTAACCATCTCCATGTGGAGCCACCGTTAGCCCCCTATGAAATCCTTGACAAGCAAGCTGGGGGCTGGTCTGTCTTGGAGCCTTCAAGGGATGCCTTTCCCCTGAAAACCCATCATCCTTGAAGTCTCTTAGTGCTTTCCCTAATATATTTTCTCTCTGCTGGTTCATCCCTCAAAAGACCTACTATTACCCCCTGTCCCCTGCCAGTTCCACATTTTTCCCCTTTCACTCCCCTTTTGTCAAAGTCACCCTTTGTTTCCCCAAATTCCCCCTCCATCTCCCTATAGTTCCCCTTTGGGCCTCAAAATACATTGAAAATGGGTTAAAACCCACTTCCGACCTTATAATAGGCCTCAGCCCCTTCTCCTCCAACCCCGCGCCTGTTTCACTCCATGTAACCCAGTTCCGTGACCAAAGCGCTTACCCCTGCGGAGGTTTTCTCTATCCGAAGGGTCAAACCATGGTACCCCCCGCAGTTGACTCCTCGGGATGTGCGAAGGTTTAATCTAACGGCTGTCATTCACCGCGGGGGTCGCCCCAACAGCCTCGTCTCCGTACACCTTGGTCCCCTGCAATTCATCTCCACCGTCCGTTTAAAGAGCCAGATCTAACGGTCCGCAATCGAATCATGTCGGGCACGACCTCGACCGTCGATCTGTACAGATCTGACGGTGCGGATTCCGCCCGCTGTAGTGGTCCCCGCCCGCTTTCACTGTTCAAAAACCCACGTTGTTTTCATCGCACCGCCTTTGGGAGGCTGGCAGTTTTTCCCCGACAGCCAGCGATTCCACTCAGCGCTCGACACCTGTCCTCTTGTACGTTTCCAAAATCGATGTCCCCACTCGTTAACGTCATCCATCGCGCATTAATGTTCGGACACGGATGCCCAGCGAAATTGCCGTGGACCGTCCGATCTGGAGCGGGCCATCCGACGGCTATCGCTCGTCGAAGGTTCTCAATGGTTAATCTAATTGCGCACGCGATAGCATAGGTCCTGGCCCGCCGTCCGTCGTCCTCTGCCGTCGATCTTCACCGTGATCGACGGTCCAGATTTGTTCCTCCGCCATTGATTGTTCCAATGTCCCCGTTCCGCCACATCACTCCCTCCACGTGTCACACCGTACCTCCGCAATCCCATTTGCATAAATTTGTCCAAGGTCGAGTTTTTTTAAGGTTTTCACGTATATTTGCTCTGCGTTTCGCTGACCCTCCGCCACCTCTGCTCTCTACCATTTCACAGCATTTCTCGTCATTCCTCCGTAGTTCCTCCATCACCCACACAGACATCCGCATCATCCACCCCATGCATCGTTTTCTTAATTGGTTTTCGTTCTTGCAGGGTTATCAGGAGTCAATGGTCGCCGTGACGCAAGATCTCTATTACAGTGACAGAGAGATCAAAGAAGATCATCTACAGGGGCAGAACTTATGAAAATGATCCAGGAAGGTGAAGACAGGGCGTTCATTAAAGAAAGCAAGGTCTAGACTCTGTGAAAAAGCTCCCGTGGCCATTAAAGCTCAAACTAACCTGACAGAAGTAGAGATGGAGCAGCAGAGTGTTTCAGCATAAAGCAAAGAAGATTAAGGCACGTTAATGAAGATCTTGAGCCTTAAATCTGCAGTTTAAAGAGGCAAAGCACCAGTTTGAAGACCCCGAGGATCGATCAGAAGGTCCTGTGCACAAGTAAAAGGTAACATCAGGGTTTACTCATCAGCAGAATGTTTTTCTTCGTCAAGTACAGGGCGCCCATACAGCTTTCATTATGCGTCGTGTCCCTGAAGGAATTTCCATCCTAACAGCAGTTCAAAACAACCAGAACATTTATGTAAGCATACTTCTCAGCAGTGGTTTACCATTTGTTTTTTCCCCACAAGTACAGCAAAGTACTGCAGCCAAGAAGCATCCAAGTCATGTCTGGAGTAAAAATGAATCTGAAGAAGATCACTCTTCCATCAAAGAGTGACAGGAGTTAAATGCAAAGATAGGCTTCGGCCCTCTCCTTCTATTCAGAGTTTAATACATCATTTAGTTATTCACCTACCTCTGATGTTTCCCCTCAGCTATAAAATGCAGAAGGAAATTATTGTAGGGTTGTTGATGAGATATCAGAGAAATGCAAGTATTTTCCTCTTGAGACAAGTTCTCTGTGTAATATTGTAAGATAGGCTGAGATTTGATGTATTCAGACTGAATGTTCAAGATGTGGGCAATGATGTACCTGATTGGTGTTGTTTTTGATATGACAAGAATATCTCTTTGGATCCTGATCTAAAGCAGCTGGTGATGTTTTCCTATCTCTGTGTTTGATTTCATTTCATTCCATTTCTACTGGCTCGCATCAGAAGTTTGGCATAAGATTTACCCCTGATAGGTACCTTATGTTGCTGCTCTCCCAGCCTTTTATGTTTTCTGCTTTTATGTGTATCTGAATATTGATTTCAATTGGTTTAACCATTGTAGTGGATGTCATTTCCTGCTCTCTGATGTATAAATTGAGGAAATATATGTTTAGATGTTCTTGCTAGGATTTAGTTGGATGAGTTGAGAACACTGGGAGGTCAGGAACCCTATCTCTGCCTCACTAGGATCTTTCCATCTCAATTAAGCCTTTCTAAGATCCCTTGTATTGCCTCTGATTTTGTCCAAGCAGGTCTGGAGTTAAATGACCTCTGGCCTGATCTATAGACAGAATTGGATGGTTCTCCTCCTTTCATTTTCAGTCCTTAATGTCCCATTCCAAATATCATCTTTAAGATCCAAATGCTCTAGATGACTAGCCCAACTGAAAGCTTGCACATTGAACACAAGTAGGTCCTTTCTTGACTCCATTGCCCAATGGCCTTGATGTTCTCTGAGTTATCTACCTTTGCCTAATTCCCTCTTCACTCATCCTTGTCTTATATTGGACCCTTCTTTCCTGATTCCCAACAACCAAACATAAACAAACAAACCTTGTGCATATAACTAGCCTAAAATCATATCTTAGAGCCTCAAAGACATACCCTTTGACTCATTTAGAGAGATCCCTCTCTGGACCTAGGAGGGCTAGATCCTAAGGTCTGAAAGTGGTTCTATGTTGTCTCATCTTTTGGTCTTGTCAACCTGGCCAAAACATGGGAACCCCAACAGAATCACCAGCAAGAGAGCAACTGGGAAGTCCCCATATGAATCGGTATATGGAAGGGCAGCAATTTTTCCTGTGTAGTTGGCTTTACCGGTGGCTCGATTCATGCAAGAAAGCCAGGAGGAGCCTGATGATATGATCAGAAGAATTAATCAACTGGTGGAGTTAGAAGAAATAAGGGGGTAGGTGAATCAGAGGTTAATCGAATATCAAGAGAAAATGAAACACCTTTTTGACCAGCATGCCAAGGACAGGAAATTGCAGATTGGCGATTTAGTGCTTATATGGGATATTCGAAGAGCTGAAAAAGGAAAACATGGAAAATTAGACCATCTCTAGTTCGGCCCGTTTAAAGTTGTGGAACAGGGAGGTAATAATACTTTCAAGTTGGAAATTTACAGGGAGACTTGCTTGACGCCCCTGTAACTGGTCAATTTCTCAAGCCCTACTTTCAGTTCTGATTCAGGCAAAGGCAGCCTGATGTATTATATTGTATATTAGTTTCCTTTTTGTTTTGTTTGAATAATGTGGGTGTCGTGATGAATCATGAAGTAAAAAGTAGAGGTGCCGAAGGGCAGAGTTCACACAAAAGAGTATCTGATGGTCTGCGAAGTTCTCGACACATTCAGGGACGAACGTGCCATCCCCAGATGGAGCCGATGTTGATCATTTCAGCCCCCCATTGAATCTTTAACAAGCAATCCCTTCTTGTAGGGCCTTAAAAATCCATTATCCGCCTATCGTTGCTTTCTCCCAGCCTCAAAATTGCATAAAACACCGTGAACCATACTCGAAAATATGCTTAAGGCCCAGCACCTTTCATCCAGACCCCTGCACCTTTTCTTCCGCGTGACCCAGTGTCGAAACCGAGCGCAAAAGAACTAGGCGTTTATCAACTGAATTACTGGGCTAAATATTAGCCATCGATCTTTGCAAATCGGACGATCTTTGTGAATCAACACTGCGCCTGTGGCCCATTCCATTCATCGCCCAAATCGTATGAGCACCGTCCGATCATCCTGCCAAATCAACGGTTCGCAGTCTATTTACCCTTGTGGTCCCCGCACCCAAAAACACTGTCCAAAAATCGGTGGTATTCATCGCACCTCTTTTCGGAGGCAGGTGGTATTTCTCAAAACGGAGAGATTCCATACATCGCTTGTCGCGTGTCTCCGCGTACGGCCCAGAAACCGCCCTCCATCGTGCGTTATTGTTCGTTCATAGTCACGGCGCGATATTCATGACAGTCGTCGGATCTGGAGGTCTTCATCTAACGGTCGTTGCACATTGAAGCTGCATGAGTTTTAATCCACGGCAAATACACCCCTGGCCCACTGTCAATCGCTCCCAATGCCTTTTCAACCGTCGATCTCCCCTGAGATCGGACAGTCTAGATTTAGTCAAACGCCCGCCATTGACCTCGTACCACCACATCATCCTTTCCACATAGTCTTTCATACGTCCACCCGTCACTCGTTCCACGTGTGTGTTCCATGTTGCCTCCTCTCATATATGTTCCAGTCTTAAGTCAAATCTTCATTTGTTTTAAGTTAAAAACCTCCGCCCAGTCTGTCTGCCATAGTTCCACTGCATTTTCGTCGTCACCTCTTATTTTTCCACCATCTCATCATGTCGCGTTGCTACACAGTCATCCCCATTGCATATCCATCTCCGTGCATGGTTTTTCTTAACAAGTTTGCGGGTTTTGCAGGTTTTACAGCGGTGGAAAACTATCATAATTCACGGTCTCTATTACTGTGACAGAGGACGCATCGAAGGACCGTTTTTCAGAGCTGAATTATGGAGAAAGGCATAAGAGGGAAAATCGATAAGACTTCCATTAAAGAAGCAAGGTTAAAATCTGTCAAACCCTGCAGGGACATTCAAAGCGCCGATCTCGCAGATGAAAACATTAATGGAGCAGCAGAAAAATATCAGCAAATGATCGAGGAATTCAACGTTCGGCATTGAAGAGGTTCAGCCGTAGTCCAGGGTTTAGAATGCAGAGGGTACCTTTCACACATAAAATACCTCAAGGCTTTCTTTTCAACACCGTTTTATTTCAGGAAAAGACGGAATGTTTATGTGACTCTACTGATTTTCCGTGCTCCTGAAGAGATTTCTACCTAGTGCATTTATTTCAGTTAGCAGGCCACAGGGTACAAACCGCATTACAAAGTCATCAAGCAGTATGGGCGTGCACGTTTCCGCCATTTTGTTTTAATGAAGAAAATTAAATGTTCATCACCTACTCCCTTTTTCAAGCTTTCTTGTTCTCCTATAAAGCTCCCAAAGAACAGATGATTCAGGGTTCCAGATTTATCAGAAAATTGTGCAGTAGGAAAATTTTTGTATACATTTTGTAAGAACTCTTGTATGAAGGCTCAGAGCCCGTTGGGTTTCAGTGAGGAGGAGTTCTATCTGTAATGAGGATTCTGGTCTTTGGTATTTCACAGTGTGTAACTTATCCTTTTATGTTTTAATTTAATGTTCCATCTTGTTCTCATCCATCTTTCTTGTATCATGTTTTGGAATGTGAGTGGCTCACTGGTTTTGGTAAGAATTTATCCTTGTAGATACTCATGCTAGAATTAGTCAAGCGCTTTAAATATGGCTCATGCATGATATACTGTTCCATTTTCATCTTAACCATACTTCTGCGATACTAGTTTCTTTTGGGGGGTGTTTTTAAAATGCCATTTTCATGTATGGATTCTTAAATTGGTAAGCCCATGACATGGGGATGTTTTGTATCTGGATATCACCTCAATGACAGCTAGTATCTTCTCACTTTTCTTTACACAGTAAACACCTTCTGATTATATATCTCTGTGAAGTACTTCTAAACCGGCCCGCTTTGCAGTAAATTGTCTGATGCTTTGTATAAGAGTTTCACATCTTGCCTCTGCGATATCTCTTATCTTGTATCAAGTTTCTGAGAGTTTTGGTCCCATTTAAAATAATTTCCTTGTTTAACAAGAGATAGCACGAGAGCCTTCTATTGATAACTCCCCATGTTATATTACACGCTCCTTGCTATATTAAGATGTCCTAGGCACTGGTCTATCACAACTCTAGGCTGTCTCTAGGAGCGACAACACATCCCATCGATCAGATAGAGATGCATAAGCAAATAGGAGAAATTATTTTTTCCACTTTTACTAACACTTCTATGAATGGTTCAAAGTTATAGGCATCTCTTACTAATGTTAAATCTTAGCTGAAGATTGAAAGGGTTTCATCTCTAGCAAATGACACCAAAATCAGATCATTAGAAGAACTAGTCATAAATATGGGGTATAATCTAGAGAATGTCAAAGCAGCTGAAGAGTTAATCAAGAAGAAAAATTTTGATATTGAAACACTTAAAAAGTAGCTAAAGATGCCAGCAACCAAGGACCCATAGACAAAATAAATAGGAGAGTCGAAGAGCCAAAATGAAGACATGCTCAAGTTGATCATGGAGCAGAATGAACAAATAAAAAATATTTAGACAAAGATGGATAAATTAATAAAAGAAAAGGAACAAAATGCACAGTTGGCCATGGCTCCTTTGGATGTAGTGCCCCTCACAACAATATCAACTACAGTTACTTATACATCAACAACACCTCCAGCCCAACCCAGAGATGCTGCAGGAAAACTTACAAAAGCAATGGAAGATATGTCAATAAAAAATGAAGAAATCAAGAAGCTGCAGGGACAGATAAATGCCTTACAGGAGCAGAAGAACAGAAGTGAGGCCTCACACATGGCTGAGGCACAAAGGTCCCAATGGTTAATGGAAATGATACAACAATTTGGAAAATATACAGGCATGGGCCAGATCTTGGCCCAAGCATAAAAGAACACATGGACAAACATCCTTAACTAAATGAATGAAATTTGGCCTTTCATACAAATCATTTTTTAACAAAAGGAGTTGATAGAGAAAGCTACAAAAACCATTGAAGACATCAAAGAAAAGCTAGATGATAAGTCCATTGAAGCCACTAATATTATCATGTTTATGAATTCTAAGAATAAGTATGAGTTGTGTTATCACCAAATTTAGTCTCGTTGGGTTGCTTCAATGGTAAACTTGTAGTAACTATTTCATACCAGCTTTTGACTGAAGATTATCCTCTTCAGTCTGAGAGGGCTCTCTCAAGATAACTTATGATATTTTCAATAGAAACTCTATTATATGGCTAACTCTATGATAATGACTTGATTGTATATGATTGCAGGTGGAAAATGTAGAAGATTTGCTACAATTGGGCTTATGGAGTCAGTGCTAGGGAACTAAATGACAATGGTTCTCCTTGTGGAAGCTGAGGCATGTAGATATTTAAATTAAAGGACAACTCACACAAAATTTACTCAATATATTAATGTTGAAAGGAAATCAGAGCATGAGAAACACGAATTCTTAGTAATGAACATTAAGATATTGAAAGTAGGATATTGAGAAAGATATACAATAGTTTAATGCTTGAAGGAAGTCAGAGCATGAGAAGCATGAATTTTGAGTAATAAAACATTAATATATTTAAATAAAAGTAGCAAAATACATAGGACAAGGTTCATGAAAACATCAAATGAATCTCAGGTGAAGGAGAAAGCCCACAACCACTGTCTATTACTGATCAGAACAATTTACAATAGTAGTAGTCACAAGTAACATCTTCCAACCCCCTCTAACTCTAAAAATATCTCATTTATAGAGTGAGGACTCATACAAATGATTTTCCTCCTTTCTATCTTCGAATTCCCACCTTAAAGACCTATTTCAAACATGATTCCTTCACTTGGAGACTTCTTAGGGATATATCTTGTTTTACAAAGTTTGAATACAAAAAGGACTTTTCTTTCATTAATAGTTCAACAAATCCATTCAATAACCCTATCAACTTCAACGAACTAATTTTATGAGTGTAATGGAGTGCTAATGTGTCATTAAGCCACGTGGATGCTGAGCTGGACCTCCTCCAAGTCGAATTTTTACAATTTTTTCACAAATCTGGTTAGTGAAAATTCTAAAAAATAGGCTTCAAATGTAAGTGTATAATTTCCAAACCCTGATGGATTTGCAGAAACGGAGAGAGGTTTTTGTAGATGGACTTGTTTTGAAGAAAATATTCTTTCAGATTTCCAAAATCCGTTTTCATTTGGTCAAATATCAAACTTGAAGTTGACTGCTAAAACAGTCATGTACAAAAATTTCGTAGCACTCATTTCGTAGCAAACTCCAAAATCCACCTTTTGCATAACCTTTGACCTTTCTGAGTGTTGGAGGATCTTCCTTGGGGCTAATGAGCTAAATAATTTTTTTTTCCCTCCTTAGTTCTCCATAAAAATGAATTTAAAAGGCAAAAGAGCATCTTCAGAAATTTCGTAGCATTTTTCGGCCTTCAAGCCTGGAGCACACTACGAAACTACCTAATTATGGAGAAAATTCCAAATTCTCCCTTTTTCTTCCAAATTTCACATGTAGGTCTGAAAATTGATATGATGAAGTATTATCATGCAAAATTTCCTCTTACCCTCTTCAAAAAACATCATTTTCACCTTTAGCAAGTTTATTTATCAATTAAATGACAATTTTTTTTTTCTCTCTGAAAAAATAGAGTTCAGAGATGAGCTATCATCTCCCTATCCTTGATAGATGTTGAAAAACTGAAGGAATTTTTTTAGGTCAGTATGTTATGAAGAAAAGCCTCTCTTGGTTTTTTTGAAAACCATCTCCAGCTGTCCATAATTTGCATTCTAAAAACATGTATAAAATAGGAAAATTCCACATTCTAAAAATAGAGACGAAAGACATCTCTGAATCTCCCAATTTGTAGCACCTTTGAGAAAAATGAGAGAGGTTATTGGTAAGTATTTGACTGAAGATTAGCCTCTTCAGCCTGAGAGGGCTCTCTCAATTTATCAAAGGATTTGCAATGAAAACTCTATAGCTGGTTGTTCTATCCTTCATGTGTGGTTTAATAAGAATAAAATTGCCTCAGCTTCAATAAGATAGGTTAAATTGAGACTTAGTTTTCATATCGACTCCATTCCGAAACCAGATTTTGCATAACCTTTGACCTTTCACCAAAATGTTATCACCAAATTGAGTCCTTTTGGGCTGCTGCAATGGTCAACTTGGAGTAACTATTTCAAACTAACTTTTGACTGAAGATTATGCTCTTCAGCCTGAGAGGGCTCTCTTAATATATCAAAGGATTTGCAATGAAAACTCTAAAAGGCCTCAGCTACCATTGGGATTATGGAGTCAGTAAAAGGAAATCAATGACAAGCATTCCTACTTATGGAAGCTGAGGCTTTTTCTTGTTTCAATGATAGAAAAACACTAACACATGGGAATAATCAATAACTCAATGCTAAAAGGAAGTCATAGCATATATGAATTCTGAGTAATTTAGCATCAATACTACTGGAAGAAAGATATAAAAGAGACACATAAACCCATTGAAACACATCAAGAATCTCAGGTGAAGCAAGAAAAGTCACCAAATTGAGTCCTGTTGGGATGCTGCAATGGTCAACTTGGAGTAACTATTTTAAACCAGCTTTTGACTGAAGATTATCTTGTTCAGCCTGAGAGGGATCTCTCAATTTATCAAAGGATTTGAAATGAAAACTCTACTAGATGGCTAAATCTGAAGGAAATATGAGAGAGGTTTGTGTAGGTGAAATATGTAAACCATTAACTACCATTGGGCATGGATTCAAATTGAAAACTAAGTCACAAGTTAACCTATCTCATGGAAGCTGAGGAAATTGTATTCTTATTAAACCACACATGAAGGACACAACAACCAGTTATAGAGCTTTCATTGCAAATCCTTTGATAAATTGAGAGAGCCCTCTCACGCTGAAGAGGCTAATCTTCAGTCAAAAGCTGGTTTGAAATAGTTACTCCAAGTTGACCATTGCAGTAGCCCAACAAGACTCAATTTGGTGATAACATTTTGGCGCCATTGATTACATGCTCCGACTTCATGTTTACATCTAGTCCACTGTTTTGCCAAGATTTATTATTTTTCTTATGTATAATCACTTGGAATTCATGGTGACATTCTCCAACTTCCTGTATGCATATAACTGGTTGTTCTGTCCTTCATGTGTGGTTTAATAAGAATACAATTGCCTTAGCTTCCATGAGATAGGTTAACTTGTGACTTAGTTTTCATATCGACTCCATGCCCAATAGTAGTTAATGGTTTACATCTTTCACCTACACAAAAACATCACATTCAATCCAATTTAGAGTTAGCCATCTAGTAAAGTTTTCATTGCAAATCCTTTGATAAATTGAGAGAGCCCTCTCAGGCTAAAGAGGCTAATCTTCAGTCAAAAGCTAGTTTGAAATAGTTACTCCAAGTTGATCATTGCAACAGCTCAACAGGACTCAATTTGGTGATAACAGGCTGGAGGAAGTGGGAATTGAAGACATGACTGAAACAATACTTGAGATCAAGATGGTTTTGACAAAAAATAACCTCATCGTACAATTGGAAGAAAAATGCCAGGGGCTGTAAATTGGTGTTAACAGGTTTTTCAATAGGTTTGAAGTGCTGAACAAAAAGGGATTTCCCAGATTATTTGTGATAAATGATAAATTGATCACTCACAAGGAATACAACAAGAAATTGAAAGAGGTGGCCAAGGAAAACTCCAAGTTTGCAGGTATAACATGCAACATAACAGGAAAAGCCTTTCTTGAAGCATTGGAGAATGATATAACCATACAACATGAGGTAGATCACATTTTTGTCATCAATCCTACTTTTTGTAAGTACACTGAAGTAGATGAGATCTACAAGAGAGTGACTAAGTTGTCTATTCCAAATGAAGGAAGGGGGGATAATTTATGTGAGTTAATAGTGTTGGAAATATTGAGAGGGGGGTGAATCAGTATTTCTTTTCAATTGTTATTTTTACCAGTTAGATTACTTATATTTAGAACACAAAATGAACAATAAGAATAAACGCTTTTATTAATTTATTCGTTACAATAAATCAAGTACAATATATGTAGGGCTCCAACCCTAGATGAAGACACCAGTATTCAATCTCCCAGGCTCCAACCTGTATTTTCCAAGCACCGACTTGGACTTCCAAGGCTCCAACCTTGTCAATTCTAAGGCACCAACCTCAAGGGCTCCAACCCTATGTCTAGTACAGGATCCAACCTTGTCTCTTGAGGACTCCTATCCTCTAGGGCTCCAACCCTATCTTTCAAGGCACTAACCTTGTCTCTTGAGGACTCTTGTCCTCTAGGGCTCCAACCCTATATTTCAAGGTACCAACCTTAAGGGCTCCAACCCTATATTCCAAGGCACCAACCTCAAGGGCTCCAACCCTATCTTCCAAGGCACCAACCTTGTCTCTATGAGGCTCCAACCTCCTACTTCATTTCGTCAACATATATTCGTTTATACTTACGGCTCCTAATGTCTTCTGCAACGAGCCCTGACAATCTTCGGCTTACTCTTCACTGTAATCTACACATCATGTCATCAATGACAACCTTTTCTTCGTATAAGGTGTCACCGCTACTCTTCATTGTACCCAAACAATTTCTCCAAGTTACCTCATGATGGCTTCATCAATGCATCATCATCTTACAAGATCACTCAAGGCCTCTTCACTGTAATCTACACATCATGTCATCAATGACAACCTTTTCTTCGTAGAAGGTGTCACCACTGCTCTTCATTGTACCCAAACAATTTCTCCAAGTTACCTCATGATGGCTTCATCAATGCATCATCATCTTACAAGATCACTCAAGGCCTCTCAACAAAATGTCTACAATAGCCTTATCAAATCCTGTTCCCTTCAAGAGTAGTATGCTGCTTCAAGATACTCACAGGTTACTTTCAGAAAATCTTCAAAACTTCAAGTGTGGCCTTATAGGAATGTCTTCAAACCTTCCAAGGTCAGCAATCCTAAATTATTACTATACTTCAAGTCAAATCACCATATGTCTTCAAGGAACAACCTAATTCTTTCACTGTTCAATACTTCTCTTGTCCAAGAACTTCACTTAATCACACAGGTGCAAGTATATTTCAATGGATTCAAGCCACAGAAAAGATGCACCAGGTCTGAAGTATATTAGTGCAGACTGTCACAGGTTTACTTGTTGTAGTAAGTCCAATATTCCTTAGTCTTCACCGATATTACACCATCCACAAGTCTGGGCTCCACCGAGGTTACAATACCCACTGTTCCACCAAGTCTGTAATGATCTCAGATCTGAGCTATGGCTGACCCTGGAGCTCAGGTTTTTTGTAGTCTAATCTCGAAGGTGACTGTGCTACTAATCCTGGCTCACAGCCCATAGGTGGTTGTTCTTCCTAGTCGGAGCTCTTCAACACAGTTTCACTACAGGTCAAAGTTGTGAGAACTGAGCTCTAAATGTGTGTTTAACACAAGGTTAGCCTTTCACTGATAACTAGTTCGAGTTCCTTCCACGAGCACATTGTCTCTATCACAGGTAAGTTATTAAATTGATCCTTAAAAAAGGTTTTGAGCTAATTGTGATCATTGTCACTGTAATGGTAAGCTACAGGTGTCAGACCCTTCACAGATTAGTTATCACAGGAATGTAGTGATATTAGATCAACAATCTCTATTAAGGCACCACAGATTTGTCCTTCAAAAAACTGATCTGAGCTACCCAAACACTTGTTGTAGGTGGTCTGAGCTCCACAGGTGTATTAACACAGTCTATACTTCAGGTTCACTATTGTTAAGTTCTAAAATTATGTGGTGAGGTCTGTTTTTGTAAAACGCCCAAAATCTATTAGAAAGTGCCAGAAACAAGTCTGAGATGCTTAAGCCTTCAATCTGAGCTGGAAAAGAATAATTGATCACAAAAGCTTCCGAAACTGTTCTTCTCAGCCTTCTTAGTACTTCTGTGCTTCTTCTACGAATTGATCACCAAATTGGATGCTAGAATGACTTGTCTAACGTCATATATATATATATATATATATATATATACAGGTTTTCGATTGGAATGAGGGTACGTGACTCTTTGGAGGGAGGCTGACATGTGTTCTTGAGCATAGGTCGGCTCAATGTTAGAGTTAATTTCCTTAACTTAAAAAATCGATATTTCCCAAACTATTTGGAGTTTCGAGTCAAGTAATAGCTCATTGGAAAGGAAAAATTATGCTCTAAAAGATGGCATAGGTGTCAAATTGAGAGGCTGCCTCTAAGAATTAAAAACCATTTTTTTAATGTGACTGGTCATTAATTAGTGCAGAATTTGAGGTAGGAAGATAGGCTTCTCTTGTTAGACTTCTTCATTGTTTAACACCTTCATCATAGGATCATGGTAGGACATCAGCAATGAGAGTATTACATAGTGGCACCGTGATATGTTATAGGTCGTATCATTAGGAAGTTCTCTTTCAATCATCAATCACGTCATCACTTAGTCCTCCAATCTTCATCAAACACCGTCATTAAGTGTGGTCATATAAGAGTATAACATCATCACAGGTATGGCTTCATTAAGTAGAGTTATGCATGTTATGGGCTTGTACTTAGGACTAGATCACCAATCAGACATTTGGCAACTTCTTAGGGCAATACATCATCATTTGGAATCAAGGATCTCAAGAATATTGACATCCCAGTCAAAGCCATATTGACATCAATGAAAACCTTGATTAAAAATCTCCCCCTTTGTCATTGATGGCAATATTCTTGCCCATCTAATTTCTCTCCCCCTTTGACATCAATGGTAAACGGGGTGCCCAAATACTCCCCCTGTCAAGCTGCTTCTTTTCTTCATGATTTGTAGTCCTTCATAGGTATGTTACTCTCCCTGCCACGGTGCTCTTTCTTCTGGCAGTATGGTCCATGATAGATGTGTTTGTATTTCTTCATGTGTTGTACCATCTCCCCCTATCTAGACAAATTCCTTTAGCTCATGAAGAATTGCTCACCTTGTGTGATCAAGTAGAAGGCATCATCATAAAATCATTTTTTTTTTTTTAATCAATGGAGTTACTTTCGAGAGATGATTTATCAAGATTGTCCATGTGTAACTCATCAAGGATTTCATAGGGCCCACTTCATGGATCACTTTCGGCAATAATACTCAAGAATCACAAACTCCCCCTAACTATATGCATGGTCTCCTTTTGGCAGGGTTTCACCATCAAATACTTGGAATATCAAGGATGAATTCATCACGTCAACAACATGTGTTGTTGGCTGAAGTGTTCAAGGGACTTCCGGATTCAACTTGCTTCCTTCTCCATACTTGTGTAATTTTTTTCTTTGGCATGGTTCTAGCTTGTGTAGAGGCCCAAGTCAAGTTACAATCATGTGCCATATGTCCAATGTTATGGAAATTGAAGCATTCCATTCTAATCATAAATGAGGATGTATGATTTCTTCTTGCGAAGTTGCTTCTAGGAGATTGACAGGGACCATTATATTTGTCTTGGTGATATGCCCTACAATCCTTTGCCATATGCCCAAAGTTTGTACAAGAATAGCAATAACCAAAAAATATACTTTGGTACCTCGGAGATCGAGTTTTCCTTGATGTACTTCTAAAGTCTTTTTGCCTTGGGATTCTTTGATGATATTCATTGCCTTTTGTTTTCTTGACACCATCTGCAAGTCTTCTTGGAGTAGAATTTCTTCCATTTTTGTCTTTATTCTTCTCCTTGCCTTTGCTAGAACTGGGAGCATCAACATTTCTTTCTAGGTTCCTCACATCTTTGTTGTTTGAAGCATTATCATTCTTGCTTGAGGATTCGCCTGCATAGCCAAGACCTGATTTATCAAGGGGAGACCTTTGATGACTTAAGATGTCATCTAGGGTTTGAGAGCTTTTCAAGTTCTTATTCAGCAAGTCAACTTCCTTTTTAAGAAAAACAGTTTCTCCTTTCAACTTTTCACAATCTTCATCTTTCATAACTAGTTGCTTCTTCATTTCTTCCATAATTCTTGTTGCTCCATGTGCTTCGATTTTAAGGGAGATGACATTTGATTTAATTATGAAGACTTCTTCATTTTCCTTTCCTAGACTGCTCTTCATTTCTTCTTTTATTCTTGTAGCTCCACATGTTTCGACCTTGAGAAGATTGATGTTTGATTTTAGTTTCAAGATTTCTTCATCCTTTTCTTCTAGTTGGTATATCATGGTGTTTCTCTCCTTTTCTGCTTCATTAACTTGTCCTTCTATGAATGCCAAAGTTTCCATCACCTTCTCGGCTCCTTGCGCTTGTTTCCTTGATTCTTCTAGTTGAGATCTAAGAGAAGAGACCTCTTCCTTGTATTGACCAATCTTTGCTTCTAGATTGTTCAAACTCTTAAGTCTTTGTTCAAGGTGGCTTGAAAAATTGTCTTCCCTTTTCTTTGCATTATCCAATTGATTTGTCAT
Organism: Pinus albicaulis; assembly: GCA_034641835.2. Taxonomy (NCBI): domain Eukaryota; kingdom Viridiplantae; phylum Streptophyta; class Pinopsida; order Pinales; family Pinaceae; genus Pinus; species Pinus albicaulis. The sequence goes on along the minus strand of CM076580.1, from coordinate 1,786,162,528 downwards.
AGATATGACTTCTTCATGATGCTTTCTTTTGTTTTTTTGAAATTCCTTTTTAAGTTTGGCGAGCTTCTCATATCTTTCTTGTACTTGAAGCTTGACAAAGTCAAATTCCTTCCTTTTCTTGTCTTGGTTACCATCTTCTGCTTTCTTCTTAAGTTCCTCATTTTCCTTTTTCAAATCGTTAATCTCTTCCATGAAAGCCATAAGTTTATTTAGGAGATCTTCTTCAAATTCTTCTTTGTTCTCTTCATCTTCTAGGTCTTCTTTACCCTTGTTGTCATCTCTCTTATCTTCAGCTTCCTTGATGGGTTTTGGATTTCCTTCTTGCTTTCCATCATCTTCTTGACTAGAGGTCATGGTCAATGATCCTTTTGAGTGAAGATCATGAATTTTGTCCCATATGCCTTTTGCTGACGAACAATTTTCCAAATTGGCCTTCATATAATTAGGTAGGCCATTCAAGATTGCTTTCATTTCTGTTGTATTATACTCCTTGGATTCTCCTTCCAACATGCTATCAGTAATCACTGATTTCCAAACTTCAATTCCTTGAGTCTTCAAGAAATTCCTCATTCTTTCCACCCATATATCAAAGTTTCCATTGAACAATGGGGCCTTCGCAAAATGATTGACTTCAATTTCGATAGTTAAGGAAGACACATCTTTAGGAGGATTGGAGACTTTCTTCTTTGGCTTTGCCATTTGTGTTCTAATGATCAACCTTCAAGTTGTTAGGCTTTGAGTGAAGGTACTGGCTTTGATACCAATTGTTGGAAACACTGAGAGGGGGGTGAATCAATATTTCTTTTCAATTGTTACTTTTACCAGTTAGATCACTTATATTTAGAACACAAAATGAACAATAAGAATAAATGCTTTTATTAATTTATTCTTTACAATAAATCAAGTACAATATATGTAGGGCTCCAACCCTAGATGAAGACACCAATCTTCAATCTCCCAGGCTCCAACCTATATTTTCCAAGCACCGACTTGGACTTCCAAGGCTGCAACCTTGTCAATTCTAAGGCACCAACCTCAAGGGCTCCAACCCTATATCTACTACAGGCTCCAACCTGGTCTCTTGAGGACTTCTATCCTCTAGGGCTCCAACCCTATCTTTCAAGGCACCAACCTTGTCAATTCTGAGGCACCAACCTCAACGGCTCCAACCCTATCTCCCAAGGCACCAACCTTGTCTCTATGAGGCTCCACCTCCTACTTCATTTCGTCAACATATATTTGTTTATACTTACAGCTCCTAATGTCTTCTGCAACGAGCCCTGATAATCTTCAGCTTACTCTTTTTTGTGGTGGATTCGACACACAGGTGTACGAAATCACACGAGCTTAGAGAGTGTGGTATACTCTCTCAACTATTGGTAACAGGCAGTATGTGGGGGGAGCTCAAAAGCATAAAAGTTAAATTAAATAATATGTGGAAGTATGCTCTGGTTAAAAAACTAAAACTAAAAACACAATAGAAGCTATATAGAGAGTTCCAAACAGTAATAAGGCAAACGATGGCTCGATGGCCTCTTCTTATTAAATGTTCGGAATAAAAGAAAAACTTACCCACTTGCCAAAGGGCCCCTAGGCAATGGATCTAGGTCCCGATGCAACGATGTTTGTCATTGAAGTTCTGCCTCTGATGCAGTCTAACTCTGTCTCTTTGTTTTGGTGGACTAAGATGTTGGGTGGCCAGCTATCGAGTCCTCTTGAGCTCCAGCTCCGGGTCACACACAATGCCGGTGTTGCTTGGGCAACTTTGGCCAGCTTGTGATCACCATTTGTTCATCTCTTGGTGGGTTTATATAGGTGAATTTCAAATCCTCCTTCCCTCCCTTGGTACATGATGGATAGTGACCCAAGGGAGAGGTGTGATTCCATTGTGTGCTTCACATATTCCTTTGTGTGCTCACATGATGTTTAGGGAGGCGCTGGTGGCTGTCCTTGGGCGGCTCCAAGCGTGTGAAATCACTTGTCCTTTGCTTTGTGTGGTCCCAGATAGTGACATTTCGCCACTCTCAAGGATGCGTGCATTTCAGGTCAAAAAGTGCACAAATTGTGCGCTTATCGAGGGATTTTACGCACAAAAATGTGCGCTTATCGAAGGATTTTGTGCACAAATAGCATTTAGGACTAGTTCAAATATGATTTTCTCAAAACCTTAGAGATTTTAAATACTTCTTGATTCCATAACGTATTCTTGTCGTGTAAATCCTTGGGCTTGACATTAATTGATGTCGTCTTCTGTTGTACGATTTTCCAGTGTTAACAGTTGCCCCCTAATGTGTGAGGTCTAGGAAGAACTATATAGTCGAAATACATTATAGTTTCTTTTCTGTATCGTACGCAAAGAGAGAGACAGAGAGAGAGAGGCATGCATGTACTTTTGGAATAGACAACACCTTGAACCATTTCTGAGATAACCATGGCCTAAGGGACCCCCTGCAAGCAGACAAAATATACAACATATTTACAACATTTCAACGATGCGGGCATGTCCCATGCTCATGATGCTATGGCTAGTTAAACAAAATTGATAGATACATGTGATGTCTGTGCCACTACTATGGTAGTGATGCTGGTGGTTGTTGACGACGACTGCTGACGCCCTCAGAGGCGTTTTTTCTTTGACGATAAGTGGAATGTGGTACCCATATGTGTAATCCTAGTATGGAATATCACTGTGCCATGTATGCGTATGTATTGGCTGGGACCTTCCCGTGTAAGCATTGTTGTCAGAGACGCTTATGAAGGCACGGGTCTTCGACGGATCTTGATCAAAGTGCAATGGTTGTAAGGTACGATACCATTGTGACATGAAAAAAAAAATTTGTAGTCGAATGTCAAGAAGATCAATGACATCTGTGGACAATGATGTCTCCCACGGTGCCACCCGAGGATACCCCTTTGCATGGGGAGGGCCCATCCAAGGTACCGCTTCCTTTTTGGAAAAGAGGTGTTGAGGTCGACAAAAGGGAAGCTTTAACCGAACCATGAGTCACCGACCTGAGGGGTCGGGGATCGGGATATGATGGGTTTAACATAGGCATGTTGGTGAGCGGTGGCTGAAAATGGATGATGGGGATTTAGTGGCTCGAGGTCGAAGTATACTTGAGCAGCTTGGCGACAGTCATAGGTATTTCTGAAGGAAAAATTCCTGGAGTCGGTAGGACCTCCAGGGCGGGTGTGAACCGGTTATGAATGTCGTGGTGGTGCGTGCATGGGGGAAAAATACTTCAACCAAGGAAAATGGGGGACTGCTGCCATGAGGGAAAAGATGAAATATGAGGGTGAAGTGGCGAAGGGCATCGTTTGCGGTCTTTGTACATTTACCAAAACAATAAAATAATGGGGTTTGGTTTGTACAAAACACGGAGATGGGTACCCAAAAATATGAAAGAGAGTCGCTCACTAAAGGTGTGAAGACGGTGTTTTGCTGGGGGTAGGGGTCCCATTTTGGTCTCATGTGCGGGGTTGATGAAGCGAAGATGTCGCAGACGAGATTATGCTGATGGAGGTATGGCAGGCCAAATACGGTGCACGAAGGTGCGCTTTCAATCTGCTTGTACAACCTGATCGTCCGGGAAGGGGGTTGAGTTTGAATGGTGAACTTGACCCTATGCATGATATGTGGATGGGCATGAGGTGCTTCCCAAATTAAAATGGTATGGCCATGGCGTCACTTGTGGGGTGATGTATGGTCTACTTTGGATGACGATCGCCATGGAGGGGAGGCTCTACCGACCATAGCGGACGTTTATCATATGTAGGGTGAGGTGATGATAAACGTGGTCAAGTATGAGGACCCTGTGGTTTATTTCTAATGGAGAAATGATGTTATGATATGCAAAGTATTCTGGGACTCTATCATGCTGAGGGTAGAATGATACCTGCTCTGGAACTTTCAGTGGATGGTGCTATGAACGATTTGTGGGTTCTTCCTGCAAAAAACAACTACCTCAAGTGAAAGCATCTTCTTTTCATCCAATATTATTGAAAAACATGAATTTTGGAAAGGAAGATGGGAGGGTGCATACCTGCCGGTGCTTGAAAAAATATTTTTCCAGGAGTGCGAATGTGTGGTATCACCTCTGTTCCCTTAGGAGATGTTACTTGGCTCCTAGTTTTGATTTCAGTTGCGGTTGCCCCTAGACTGAGATCATGGGGGGGCGTTGCTGGTTACTGCCCCCTTTCTAGGATCTCCCTTTTGTTTGTTCCTCAACTTCTTTTTGCAGCATTTGGAGGATTTCCATAATTCTCCTGGTTGTATGGTTGTTGATGAGCCTAGGAAGGTTTGCACTAGATTGATCGGCGCATTACATTGTGCCATTGGTCCATTATGTGCAGGGAATGGGGGATATCGATTCCCTTGTCCCTGGTTGGTATATGAGTGCCGAGGGGAATTTCATGATAGCTAGGTTGTGATACGTTCTAAGTAGAATCATATGAGTATTCAGGGTATTGATTACTACTGCCTAGCTGTCCTTGGGCCAAAGACCCGATCGAACGGTCTGCAAAATCGACGTGCATGGTGCTACTGCTGCCTAGGTGATCTTGGGAAAAATATCCGATCAAACCATCTGCAGAATCAATGCGCATGGTACTACTGCTGTCTAGGTGATCTTGGGTCAAAGACCCGATCAAGCCGTCTGCAGAATCTACCTACCTGGGTAATTCTCTCAGTATCATGGGTGCTACTGCTGCCTAGGTGACCTTGGGTCAAAGACCCGTATCAAACCGTTTGCTATAGACGACGCGCTTGGTAACTCCCCAAATATAGATTACTACTGCCTAGGTGACCTTGGGTCAAAGACTCGATCAAACCGCCTGCAATAATCGACACATGTGATAACTCAAGAGGATGAGGCAACCAGGTTCCCCTGTCCCTGGTTGGTGTATGGTGGCTTTGGGGGAGGATGGACAAGTGGTTGTCTTTTTAGTGACTGTCATTCCTCCTGCAGGTACAAGATGGTACGAGGTTCGTCGTTGACAGACTGGATGGAGGGATCCTCTTGATAGGATCGCTCAATCATGTGTAAGGCGTCCCTATACCGTGGTATTTCTGGACAATGGTGGGTATAGTTCCCATAGGTGTCACAGAGAGTGCATGCATGATTGGTATGTAGCGATTTTCCTGTACTTTTGGTGGCAAGTTCCTTTTTATGGAAATGTCGTTTTGAGGTGCCTGCTTCGCAGCCGAGGAGTGGTTTTAATTCGTCCAACTCCGGGCATATGTGGTTAGGGTGTCCTATGACATCACATATAGCGCAGGCTAATGACTCCCTCTGCATGGTGGGGGTCACCACTTTCTTTCCTTTCTTATCGATTTTCTTTATTGTGGTCGTCGGTTTTGTAGTGGGAGTTTCCCTTGCGGGGGCAGTTTCGACTACCACTTGGGTAGGTTGGGGCTTCTCAGGATTGGGATACTTTAACCCAAATGCAGTAACGTTGTTAGCTGGTGTTCCTGGAGGGGGAACGAGATACCATACTGGGAATGCCAATGATATATTGGGTAATACCAGTGTTGCCAAGACCTGCTAGGAGGTGAAGCCAAGAGGTGGGTAGAGGAAAGGAGTTTGGGAGGCGGCATAGACTGGGAGGCTACAGTAGCTGATGCCTCGATGTCGTTACTGCTTGAGTCTGTGTCCTGACTAACCTCGATGCTTGATGTGGACATCATGCATACCGGGCCCCCTATGGCATCGAGCGATACCTCAGGGATAATAAGAGGATGTCCTAGGAATGATCCTAGGACGGACAACGGTTTGAATTGGTCGGGGCCATATTCTTGATACAGTAAAATACCATCTGTGGTTGTATCTACATAGGGTAGAACCATACCTGTGTTGGTCAAGGGACGCTTTTCAGTGTGCGTCAGCTGTTCTACTGTGATGATTCGATCCTCGTGGGGAACATCGTGATGCGGAAAACGGAGGATGCTATGGTAGACATGGTGTACACGTAACTCCGTCCAAGGTGTATATTGTAATCCAAGTGAGCATCCAAGAATTTGATGTCTATGTGGACCGTCTTGCCGGCTAAGAAGACAGGTACATTTTGGAAGAGACCGATGGGGGTTGAGGGACGACCGTCGTATGCTCTGAGTGTGATAACAGGAGGTTTGAGTTCGGGAGCTCCTAACTTCTGCCATACATTCTTTGTCATGATGCATGTGGATGCACCCTTGTCAATTACACATCGGTGAATAGTGATATTTTGTACCGATACTGGTATCTGGAAGGCGACCATGGAGGGAAGCCTAGGGGTGGCTTTGTCTAAGTCAAAATCCATCATGTGCGTGTCGGCAGGGTCGACGACGCCTAATGCGGAAAGTAGGGCTTTCCGTTGCTTTGGGCACTACTGTAGTACCTCCAAAGCGGACATAGCAACATGTGACTGAGTTAAATCATCTACGATGCTGTAATTGTGGGCTGCTTTGGAGTAGTTACCTGTTCGCCTATTAGGCCCTTTTACCATTTTTGGCAATGGCTTCAAAGGAATCTTTGGAATAGTTAAAGGTGCATTCAGCATGCTCGTACTAACCCCTAATGTACTGGTGTATGGTGGGGTGTCGTAGCTGTGATTCCGAGTTTGTAAAAACATTTCTTCCCCAACCATGTAAATTTCATGGTTGTTTTTCCCGGAATCGTCGGGGTTTTGCTGCTGAGTGCTGATCGTTCCTTGATGGGGGAAGGGTTCTTGAATAACCGCAGTTATCTAGGAAGATCCTCTTTGTCCTCAATTAATCTGAAGCTTTTTAAGCTTAGGGAGTTCAGAACAGTGGTTAGTATAATTCCCGTACTCACCACATATTGGACAGGAATGGTTTGTTCGTAGAGGTGGCCTTTTGCCTTGCTTTTGGGCATTGATTGGCTCCTGGTTCTGATTCCGGTTGGAGTTACCTCCAGCCTGGGATTGCGGTGGGTGCTGTTGGTTACTGCCCCCTGTCCAGGGTTCCCTTTGGGCTTGTTTTTCACCTTTCTTTTAACCATGTTAGGAGGGCAGTTCTCCTGATCATACTGGTGTGGCTGATTTTGGGACGGCTGCACAAAGTTCACCTGTGCATTGTTTTGCGTAGGTGGGTTATGTGCTTGGGACTGAGCATACTGTTGTCCCATGTTTGCACCTGGCCGTTGGGGGGGAGTTCTTCCGTCAGTTTTTCTTCCTATGTACTGGGTCCCCTCAGCCAGAGGATAAGGTCCTCCTTGGTGATACACTAGCGCCCTATTAGTCAGATTTTGCTGCTGCATATGATGACTTTGAAATCTGGTTTGATACATGTTATGGGTAGACCCATGTGTGTAACCGAGATTCTGTATGCTGCTGCCTAGGTACCCTTGGGTCATTGACCCAATAAGTCCATCTGCAAAGTTGACCACTTTGGGATTCTAGGATCTAGCCCTCTTGAATCCGGAGAGGGATCTCTCCAATAAGGTGCAAAGATTGATTTATCTTTAAGGCTTTTGGGTAATGATATTAGGCTAGTTATGAAGGCTGAGGTTTTTGTTTGTTTTTTGATGGTTGAGCATGATTATTAGTTGAGTGGAAAGTCCTAAATGGAAAGAGTTTCAAAGGTATGAAGTTGCAAGCAATCAGAACAAGCTTTGGCTAAAAAGATAGATATAACGTTGGTTTTTAGTCCATTGGGCTATGGAGTCATAAAAGGGCTTTTAATTGTGCAACAATTCAAGAGTGATCCAAGGGGAAATTCATCTATATTGTTAGGTCTTCTTAATAAGAAAGATTGGCAAAAGTCCGATCACAGAGTTAACATCATTTCAACCAACTTTGGGATTCTAGGATCTAGCCCTCTTGAATCCGGAGAGGGATCTCTCCAATAAGGTGCAAAGATTGATTTATCTTTAAGGCTTTTGGGTAATGATATTAGGCTAGTTATGAAGGCTGAGGTTTTTGTTTGTTTTTGGATGGTTGAGCATGATTATTAGTTGAGTGGAAAGTCCTAAATGGAAATAGTTTCAAAGGTATGAAGTTGCAAGCAATCAGAACAAGCTTTGGCTAAAAAGATAGATATAACGTTGGTTTTTAGTCCATTGGGCTATGGAGTCATAAAAGGGATTTTAATTGTGCAACAATTCAAGAGTGATCCAAGGGGAAATTCATCTATATTGTTAGGTCTTCTTAATAAGAAAGATTGGAAAAAGTCCGATCACAGAGTTAACATCATTTCAACCAACTTTGGGATTCTAGGATCTAGCCCTCCTGAATCCGGAGAGGGATCTCTCCAATGTGTACAAAGATGGATTTGTCTTTGAAAGCTTAAGGTAATGATATTAGGCTAGTTATGAAGTTCAAGGGTTTTGTTTTGTTTTGGATGGTTGAACATGATTTCTGTTAGAGGTGAAAGTCCCAAAGGTAAAAGGTTCAAAGGTGAGAAGTTGCAAGCAAAAGAGTAAGCTTTGATCAAGAAGAAAGATGATGGCAAGTTTTAAGTCCATTGGGCTATGGAGTCATAAGGAGATTTAATTGAAACAATCAGGTTCAAGGGTGGTCTATGGGGCAAGTCATCTATGCCTCAGGATCTCTTTAAGGTTTGATTTATGGAATGGAGTGATACATTAAGAAGGGGAAAATAAACAGATGCAGAACAAAGAGCAGCCTAGGATCTGGTAAGTACTTTGAAACTATCCAGCCTTTGACTAGGCACTTAAGAAAGACATGAAAGCAAACTAGGATCTGGTAAGTACTTTGAAACTAGCCAGCCTTTGATACACTTCCAATAGAAAACACATAAAAAACAAAGGGAAACTTGAAAGGCAACCTTTGGAGTAGAAGCTAGCGGGCCGGGCTCACCACAAATCCTCTCCTAGCTCTTCTTTACTTGGACACTTCCAAGACAATCACAGAGATAACACAGAACGGCCTAAGATCTGGTAAGTACTTTGAAACTATCCAGCTTTTAACACATTCTAAGGGAAACAATCAAACTGTTATGAAAACAAGACTGGGACCAGGGCTTACCATATCTTCCTCAGTTCATCTTCACACAACATATATTGAAAGTAACATTTAGAAATGACATTCAACTAAGACAATAGGACGAGGGAACGCCAGCATTCCTATGCTTGAATCTGAATTAAATCATCTCCAAATAACACAATTGAAGGAAAACATTAAAATAAAGATTTCTCAGCCAGAGAAGGTTACTGATATGCAGTAGGTCCTAACACTCTTTAAACTTTTCTTTACAGAATAAAACGAAACATAATGAAAACAAAAACAAAATCACAAGTTACAATAAGAATAACATCACCGTCAGCATAGACCAGGATCCCATAAATCAGCTTGTATTGATGCTCCAAACCAGTTACAATCTTCAAGTCCAGTGTTTAATTCATCTTTCCTTCACAACCTAACTTATCTGCTACAAGCAGAGCTCCAAGAGCCAGTGAAAACACTATTCACAATCAGGAGTTTTCAGCTCAGTTACATAGAATGCTTCAGCAATTACATTGACAACCAACCCCTCACTCATCTTCTACTGAAGTATTTATAGAAGAATGAGGAGGCGAGATCTGATAAAAGATCTCAAAATCAATTAATACAGGCATTAATGTCTTCTTGGCCTTTGAAGGGGTCCACAAGGTAAGTTGCACTCCGCGCCGTCCGATCTGAGGAGCAGATCGACGGTTGAGATCATTCCATAAATTTCACGGGCGGAAAACTTGGAATTTAATTAAAACCCGATTTTCAAAGGTTTATTATGTTTTGGGCAGAGAAAAATGAAAAAGCGCCCGATAGGTTTAGCCACAGGTTTTGGCGCTCAGGCGCATGGAGGAAAATGGGTTTAGATCCTTAGCCCGAGGGGGCTAAGGACTGAGGGATCGAAAATATGCATTTTCTAGGGTTTTCAATGGTTTTTCAAGGAAATGAAGGCCTTCGATAAGGTCAAGAAGGGGTCTTAGACCTTATGAAATGGGTTTTAATGAGGGGAAAAGGGAGAATCATGAAATTTAGAGGCTTTCATGGGAGATGGAGGAAAAGAAAAGAAGGTTAGCTTCAGGGGGAAAAAGGGGAAAAAGGGGTCCTTTGCAACAGTATATGACTGTGGATTTTTATGGGATTTTAGAAGCCTTTGAGATGTGAAAAAGTAATGAAGGATTTTGGACAGAGGGAAGGAAAGCAGGAGGCCTTATAGAGACTTCAAGAGCCAACAATTTTTAGAGATGAAATTTGTTCCTTGGAGGCTCCCAAAAGTTTTTAGCCACCTTTTGGTATAACAAAATATTATGGGTGGCTAACATATATCACAAGATCTTTTGAGATAAAATGATGGAATGGAAACAATAAAAGTTTTGGAGGGGTGGAAACAGATAATAATTTCAACTAGGATTTATAGTCTGTCCAAACAAGAAAAGCCTAATAAGTAACTGTTTAAAACCAACCAAAGGGCAGGGCTCATCGTAAACCTCTTTGGACAAGCTCGTATTGAAGATAACTCAAGAGACAAACAATCCAGTATTCCGCATAATTACCTTCAGAAAGGATGAAAACATATAAGAGAAACAAAGTGTAACTTAAGATCAAATAAGATACTTTTAAATCTAGTCTGCTTTCAGCATGCACTTAGGGAAACCTTTAGAATTTACCTTTAAAGAAAGAGGATAGAAAACAGGGCACACCATCACTTTTCTAGTCTATCTTTACTAAGTAGATAATGAAAATAACATTCAAGAACATTGTTTAAGGCAAATAGTAGGACGAGGTAACGCCAACATTCCTCACTACTTGAACTGTATTGAACCATTCTTAAATAAACAATTTAGAGGAAAACATTGAGATAAAGCTTATTAGTCAGAGAAGGGTACTGTAAACAATAAATCTTAACTCTATGCTTGTTGTTCTTTATCAGAGAATTAATGGACAATATGACATACATGAAAGGAAAACAATGACAAAGAAAGAAGCACTTCACCAGTGATATAGACCAGGATCCCAAGAAACAGCTTGTATATTGAAGTCAAACCAGTTACATCTTCAAGTCCAATGTTTCAGTTCAGCAATAATCTTCACTTCTCAGACTAACTTATTTAATCACAAACAGAGCTTCAAGAGCCTTTGAACACTATTTACAAGTAGAAAGTTTCGAGCACAAGTATATTTCAAAGTTCTGCAACCAACATTGTTTCATCCTCTACAGAAGTATTTATAGAAGAAATGAGGAGGTGGGATGGGATAAAAGATCTCCCAAGTTCAATTAATACAGATTAATATTTCTCGGCCTTTGAGGGGCTTGATGGAGAATTTTACAGATATTTCTTCTGTATTAATTGCTTTACATTAAGAATTAAGCTTGATGGGGAGCTTTTATTGACTTTAAGGCTCTGTGTCATCTCTGTAATAACTCTGTTTTGCGTGGAATAACTGTTCGGCTGTATTGAGGAAAATATCCTCTGTTTTGGTCATTACTCGACCTCTGTTGAAGGCTGTGAGGCTACAGGTGGCATTGGTAGCTGAGAGGAATCAATTATCCTTTGATGTGGCGGTGGAGGCATCCTCTGTCTGATAAATATTTTTTATTTGCCTTTCATTGTGTTTAATTTAGTGGATTAGGCTTTTGATTTTCGATCTTAGCCGTAATCCACTCCAAATTGTATAATCAATGTTTAATTCTTCACCTCTGTTGTGGTTAGGTCTTCAACACTGATACTCTTTTAAATTTGACTGTGTCTTGTTGATGTGCAGGTGTACAAAGTGCTCATATGGCATCAGTGCCCATGATACACTGATGAAACGTGATGGTCGAACCCTGCAGACGGATACTCTTTAATGAATGAAGACCAAGAGGATCGTCATCCTCAGTTTTCACTTTTCTATTAAAATATTTCGATAAAATATTTAAAACCTGCATAAACCAAAAATATTTATGAAATCCTGCGTTATTGGGTAAAACTGCTTCAGAGGTCGTGGTTAGGAGCATGGTCGTTGGATGAAAGCATCCAACGGCGGAGATTCGCTTGCGGGGGTCAAAGGAGGCGGTTGATGAAATGGTGAGGAGTTTTTAAGTCAGATCCGTTGATCTTGGATAGGTCAACGGTCGAGGTTAGCTATGAACTAATAATGCGAAGGGGTCACATTATTGGAAATTGGAAGAAAAACAAAAGAAATGAGCGAAAAATCCTTTGGCGGAGGAAAAATGCATAGGAAAGAAAATTGGGGTTTCGGGATGATCGTGGGCCGTCGGATCAGATTGGACCCCAAGATCAATGACGGAGATCGCTTTTTAGAAGTCCCTTTGTGAAAGGTGGAGGGTGATGAAACAATGCGAAAAATGATCTGGGACCATTGATCTGCAGAGATCAACAGTCAAGGAGGAACGCGATAGAATGCAATGAAAATAAGGGAGAGCGGTTTCGGAGGAGAAAACCAGCAGTATTGCGTAGCAGAAGGGAAAGAAAGCGGTTTTAGCTTTTGGGACGCGATATGCGTCAAAAGCCGACACGTGGCCTTTCAATATCGCCTACATCGCGTGATTTTGGGGAATTAACGCTCGTGCTCAAAGTTACGCGAAAATGCGCATCTACCGTCAGATGTGGGGTCTTAGATCTAACGGCTGAGGAAAGAGCGCGATATAGGACAGGTGCTCGGGAGATAATAAGTGGGGCAGAGCATGGCGGTTTTAATCTGAGCTGTTAGATCTAAGATTGAATGCCCGAGATCAAATCTGAAGGAAGGTAGGACCCACAGGAGTCGGGCCTGTCGTGCTCATTATGAGCCATTGGATGAAACAGATCAACGATGGAGATTTGATCTGGTTCAAAATGGAACAATATACAAAGCGGAGGAAGGGTTAACATGAGTCGTTGATCTGCAGAGATCAACGGCTGAGATTGGTTGAAAAACATTACACAGCGGGGTATATGATTTTAAACCAAAGTCGGGAGAAACTATCTAGACACGTGGACAGCCCAGATGCAATCGGAGCTTCGCGATCGGCAGGGAAATGGACATGGGAGAGCCGAAGCGATTGACTGTGGGTCGTCGATCTGTAGATCAGATCGACGGTGGAGGATGAATTGGAAGACCACCAATCGGAGGCGGCGAATAAAATAATACACTGCGCCAATGGAATTCTCCGATGTGATAAAGCACTGGTCGTTTGATTGGTCCAAGATCAACGGCGGAGAAAGGCTCCGACCAATGAATGGGCGGGACCCTTTATATCACATGAAAATTAAAAAAATTATGAAAAACAAAGGTTTTATGGTGTCGGGCGGGTTATATAAGGAGGCTTGGCGCCCGAATGCGAGGCCTTGGATATATGGAAAAGCAAAGGGACTAGGGTTTATATAGATAAGGGCCAATCGCATCAGAACAATGGTGCTGGCCTTTTCAATCTACCCATTTGTAAATCTCTGATGCGAGATATTCTTGACCGTCAGTCGGCTTTGTAAGATCGATAGTCCTTTTCATTTAAAATCATTGCACCGGCAGGTTTAGACAAAAACTTAGGAAAAATGGGTTTCATGAATTTACAAAAGGAAAACATGATCTGGAAGGTTTATTCACAAATTTTAGCGCTTGATTGCAGGTTCTAAGGTTATATCAAGCGGAAAATGGGGTCGGGGGTTTGTACATAAGAGGGGTCAATTGGCATCGGAGTTTTATAAAACAAAAGGTCTTGCGTGCTCTGATTTGTTCCGATGCGATAAGCGCCCGATGGGTATAGCACTTGGTTATAGGGCGTGAGCATGTGGTGGGGAAGTGGTTAGGACTTAGCCCAAAGGGGCTTAAGCCCATAGTAAAAAAAAAAAAAACTTTTTTTTTTAATGAAAATTTTCAAGGTTTTTGATGGATTTGGGGGTTTCGGTAAGGTTAAAAAATGAGTTTTAAACCTTGTAAAAGGATTTTAATGAAGGGGAAATGGGAATAAATGAAAAATAGAGGAATTTGATGGGGAAAAGGGAATAAAATGAAGGTTATTTTGAAGTGAAAGGAGGGGAAAAATGAGATTTTTGCAGCAGTCTTATCTTTATGAAAATAGCATAATTTCTAAGTTCGAAAGGGAGAGAGCAGTGAAGATTTTAACAGAGGGTATGATGTTTTCATAAGGCTTCAAGAGATAACAATTTTTTGCAATAAAACTTGTTTCTTGAAAACTCAAAAAATGATTTAGCCACCATTTTATATGACAAATTTTATAGGTGGCTAACAGTGGCTCCACATGGGGATGGTGCCTTCTTGAAGGCATCAAGAACTTCAGACTTGCATTCTCTGGGAGGCTGATCAGTGCCTCATCCATTGGGCTGCAACTTACTTCACTTGAATGATCTTCTTTTACTCTGAAAATATTAGCAGCCATGAAAAAACAATGGATATCATCAACACAAGTTTTCTACCTACCCAATCCTACTGATCTAACATTTTTTCTTCTTTAGAGTGCACTTAGATTGGCAAAATCTCTTACAACATTTTATTCTTTTGAAAGCAAAAAATCTAATCTATTTCTACTTCTGATTTCTCCATGAACTCAGATTAAACAGTTGAGTTCATATACTTCTCTACCTAATCTACTAATCTGTTAGGATTAAACAATCTAATAGATTTTTATTCACTAATTTCTAAAACAGAAATTCAAAAGCATACAAGTCAGGATTAAACAGTCTAACTTGTTGTTGATCTATGGCATAAAAAACAAGTTGCACATAGATGTTATTTTGCAAAAAATTAAATCAAAATGGAAGGCTTGAGATCTGAAAGTTTAAGCACGACCTTCTCTTTCTTCAACTTTATCTTTGAGTTTATTCGAGATGTTTTTGCTTGTTATCTGGTTCAGATTTTGAGCTGATTAGAACCATTTTTTACCTGTTTTTGGCTCAAAATTTAAAACAGATAGGAGTCATTCTTCCTTTGGACACTTAGGTTCAGATTTTGAGCTTGTTTGAACCTTTAATTTCTATCCTAATCTACCTAACTGATAAGCCAAGATTAAGTTGTTTGGAAAATTGAATTCACTAACCTATCAGCAGTCAATTTAAAACTAATTAGTCATGATTAGGTTGTATGACTAACCAGAAGTGTGTTTTTCAGGAGTGGCTATTAAGCTTGCACACTTTCAGAATTTATTTCTCTTTTTTGGTATGGGGTTGTACCTTTATTGTTTTTACAATCTGCCTTCTTTTCTTTCTTCTATTGTTTTTGTATTTTTGATTTTTCTAACTTTGAATGCAATGATGGATGAAATATTTATAATGGAAAAAGATAAAAAGGCTTCAAAACATGACTTAGATCAAGAGAAGTAATGTTTAAGCATCCTACCATTGACAAGACCCTCAAACAGCTCAGCTCCATTCAACTCTTGCAAAAAATAAGCATTATTACCAGTAGCAGAATGAATGAGATAAGGGCCAAGCCATAAGTTGTCAAATTTCCCATGCTTGCCTTTGTCTTCTCTTCTTGAATCCCACTTTAAAACTTTGTCCCCAACATTAAAATTGTCGGCCTTTGTTCTTCTGTCAAAAATCTTTTTGATGTTGTCCTGATTTTGTAATGCTTTGTTGTAAACCTCCTTTCTGGTTTGCTGAAGGTGAATGGTCTGATTTATTCTTCTGATCATGTCATTATCTTCAATTTGCAACTCTTGAATCAACTTCATAACTGGCACACCAAGACTGGTTGGAAAAATTGCATTAGTACCATACAGGAGCTGGAAAGGTGACATTCCAATAGATTTCTTCAATGTTAATCTGTCAGCCCATAGTGCATGAACTAGCTTTGTGTGCCAAGACTTTTTGTTGTCCTCCAACAGCTTCTTGATTATGTTCACCAAACTTTTGTTTGAGGATTCTGCTAGTCCATTACCCTGAGGGTAATAAGCAGTGGAATGACCCAATGTAATATGATATTTGTGACAGAATTCAACCATCTTCTTGGATCCAAATGCTGCAGCATTATCAGCTATGATCTTCCTAGGACAACCAAATCTAGAGAGAATATGGGTCTCAATGAATTTTATGATGACTGAGTCATTGGCTTGCCTAGAAGGGATGGCTTCTATCCACTTGGTGAAATAGTCTGTTGCAATGAGAATCCATTTATGTTGGAAAGATGAGGGTGGATGGATTTATCCTATGAAGTCAAGTCTCCACTGTTGAAAAGGGGCTCCAATAGTGATTGGATGTAGAGGTAAGGGTAGAAGCTTCCTTTTTCCCTCAAACAGTTGGCATTTATGATAGGCAATTATCATCTTATGGACATCTAGAAAGAGAGTGGGCCAATAGTAACCAGCCCTTAGGATTTTGTTGGTTGTTGTCTTCCAGTAGAGGTGGCCTCCACATTCTCCTTCATGGAATTCGTGCTTAACCTTCTCTGCATCAAACTCAGGCAAACATTTAAGCAATATCCCACTTGCATTTTTCCAATAAAGACAATTATCTATAATGCAGTAGTTTACAACTTTTAACTTCAAAAATATTTCCTTTGTTTTTGATAAACCAGGAGGTGTATTCAAATTAAGCAAAACAAATAAAATATCAGCATACCAAGAGGAATTCATAAAATGATCTTCAACAATGGGAGTTGAGAATTCTTCTTGGTCATCTAAAGCATCAATCATATTAATATCAAGAACTTCAAAATTTGATTCAGCCATTAATCTTGCTAGACCTTGGCCTTTGATGAGTTTAGTGGGCTTGATCTCTAAATCGTATTCAAGAATAACAACTATCCACTTACCTCTCTTACCATCTGGGTCCTGTGTTAGAATGTCTTTCACAACTGAATTTGGGACAAAGGCAAATATGTGTGAGTGAAGGATGTATACTCTGAAGTCTTTTAAAGCTTTGACCAAAGCAAAAGCTTGCTTTTCCATGATGTTATAATTCAAAGGAGCATCTCTCAATGCCTTGCTAAAGAATGCAATAGGCTGCTCTTGTCCTTGTGGGTTTTTCTGTAAAAGGATAACAGCTATTGTATGTTCTGATGCAAATGAAAAATTATAAAAATCTTTTGAAAAATCAGGACTTATTAGAACCAGTGTTTTGGTTAACGTTTGTTTAACCAGTTCAAAGGACTTCTTTGCTTCCAAGGTCCATTTTACCCCTTGCTCCTTTTTCAACATGTTTGTAATATTTCTAAGGAGCTCAACCAAGTTGAGTATGAACCTTCTCAAGAAATTAATCTTTCCAATGAAAGATTGTAGTTCCATGATGTTTTGAGGATGAGAGATTTGCAATATGGCCTCAATCCTCTTTGGATCTATCTCAATACCCTCTTCTGAAATGATGTGCCCGAGAAGTTTACCTTCTTGGAGCCCAAACATTGTTTTCTTAGGGTTTAAAGACATCCCAAACTTTCTGCATTTCTCGAAAACTTTTCTCAAATGTTCTAAGTGCTCTTCATTTGTCTTTGAAAACACAGTAACATCATCGAGGTAAATAATGATGAAGTAGCCTAATTCATCCGAGAATGCTATGTCCATGGCTCTTTGAAAAGTTGCACCAGCATTCATTAGACCAAAGGGCATTTTCACATACATGAAAGTGCCCCAAGGTGTAGTAAACACTGTCTTTAATTGATCATCAGGGTGAACTAAAATCTGATTGTACCTTGAGTAGCCATCAAGCAAAGAAATTGTTTTGGAACCAACTACCCTTTGTAAAACATGGTCCATTTTAGGTAAAGGGTAGTTGTCCTTCAATGAAACTTTGTTTAAGTCTCTAAAGTCTATACAAAGCCTAATATGTCATGTTTTCTTCCTGACTGACACCAGATTAGACACCTACTCAGAATATCTAATAGGGACAGTAATACCAGCTTCATACATTTTCTTGATCTCTTTCTCAACCAAAGGTAACTGAACAGGTTTGATTCGGCGCAGCTTTTGTTTGAATGGTTTTTGGTTTTCCTTGAGAGGGATTTTGTGTTGGATTATTTCAGTGTCATAGGATTTCAGATCCTCATAACTCCACGCGAAAACATCAGAAAATTCTTTAAACAGCTCTATGTATTTGAGTTTAATGTGAGCTGGTAAAGTCTTAGACAGTTTAATCATCATAGGCTTTTGCTCACTGCCTATATTTCATTCTTCCACTTTAGTCTCTACAGGTTCCAGTTTTGGCTTCTTGGCCACATCGTTGAAATCAAAGAACTCTTCTAAAGGGGACAGACCCTTTGGCAAACTTTGATTTTCAGACTGCAGAGTTTCTAAGTCTTCTATTTCTAACTCTACTGTTACTTCTATTTTATTTTCAAGTTTTCTAGACAACATATTAACATTAGCAACCTCGGGAGACTTTTCTTCTTCATCAAGAAAATTTTCTTCACTAGGGCAGCCTATTTCATAGTTTGAATACGAACTTGGTAGTTCGAATTCATTTCTGAACTGCATGAAGTCTTCTATTTGTTTGTCTCCATCAAACACTTGGAAATATTTATCGTTATCAGGAACAACTGGTCTGAATTTAATCTGAGTTGTACATTCTTTTGTTTTATATGGCGTTAAACATGTTCTAGTAGCAAAACCTAAGCTGTGGGCCATGATATTTTTTCTTCTCGGGACAAAAATCAATTGGGATTCCTCAAAAGTTTTAATTAAATCCACGACATCATTGCGATAGGCTCTAAGTCTAGGGTGATTAGTGTTGTATTCCCCGTTGACTTGCCTAATGATTAGTTCTGAATCCCCATGCACTTTAATTCTTTTAGCTCCTAACTTTTTCTACAAATGTAAGCCTAAAATAAGGGATTCATACTCCGCTATGTTATTCGAACACGGAAAGTTTAATCTACAAGAAAGGCTTTCTGTGTCGTTGTTCTCAGTGTTGCGTATCTAGACCCCTGCACCAACATTATTCCTGGTGTAGGACCCATCAAAGTACATACTCCACAGAGGACTAGTTTCAGGTTCATCAGTTTGACTATCATCCTCTATAGCTAAAGTGCTTTCAGATTGTTCTTGAATATCATCACTCCGTTGAATCTGTTTTAATTCCTCCGGTTTTTCACTGCGTTGAGGGTTACATTCTTGACTATCAAGGTTTAAAAGCAAAGGATGCATGACTTATAGCTCAAGACCTGAGTGTTGTTTGTTGTTGTTCACGGGTTCAACAAACTGTTCAGACACTTCTGTGTTGATTTCCCCCTCCTCTCTATCGGCCATTAATTCAGTTAAAGTGACTTGTTCAGTGAATGTTTCATCGTTAAACAGGATAAATGAATCGAGCCCTATATTTACAGAATACAGAGGAGAGTTTTGTGGTCTGTCTTGACTAGTCACCATGTATTGCATATATGACTCCCTGTATAGTCTTCTTGTCTGATTGAAAACAGGGATGGTCGCATAGGTCATGTCCATCTACATAGTTCCTTGTAACTTAGCCCCCCAAGACCTTGATGTTGGGAAAAATACTGAGAGGGGGGGGTGAATCAGTATTTACTGCATAATCAAATCTTTTTACTTTTTCATTCCTTAAAACCCATACGCTACTTTACTTCAGTAAACTAGCGTATATACGCGGATCCCCTTTATGAAACTAGCGTATACACAGAGATTTAGATATGTCATTAAATCTTCACTTAAATCATTCCATCATGTATTCTTCAGATATTCAATAAGCAGTAAACAGGTGCAGTAAGAAGAGAATAAACCATCACACAAAGCATCACACATGAACACCAGGATTTTTAGGTGGAAACCCAAATCGGGAGAAAACCACCGCTGCAGTTGCTCGGCCTTCAATATTTTATTATAGAGAAAACATCTTACAACATATGTGCTGGCGCAGACTTGACCAGCACGCAGGCACCCACCTGCGCTCGTTTACCAGCCTCTCCTGGAAGGGAGCTCCAACCCCCTGACTCGTTTACCAGCCTCTCCTGGAAGGGAGCTACGACCCCCCGATCTCGTTTACAAGCCTCACCTGGAAGGGAGCTACAACCCCCTGACTGAAGGCTACAACCTTCAGCACCACCTTGGACCACGTTTCATCAATTTTCACACTGGATCCACAACTTCAATAGAACACCACTTGCAGGCCACATTTCATCATATTTCTAGACTGGACCCTTTCCAAACTTTTTAAGCACAAACATACGTCACCAACAGATACTTAACAACACAGATCAGATAGCAGAAACACAGCAGAACAGATCAGATATTTCATACCCTTTGCTTCAGCAAACCCTAGTTTGCATACGCGCTTTCACTTCACTGATGTCGCGTATATACGCGCTTTCGTCCACACAAACCAGCGTATACCTCAGTGTATATTTTATTGTGCATACGCGCTTTCTCTTCGCTGAAGCCGCGTATATACGCGCTTCCTCCGCGGCGAAGTAGCGTATAGATCTTCAATCATTACAGAGCAGCATACTTCATCAGATCAGATGTTCAATTCAGATTTACCCTTTTTACTTCAGACAGATGTTCGCCTAGATGTTCGCCTCATCACAGATCTAGGCCTTCCATAAGCAGATCTAGTAGTTACAAGTGCATTTCAGATCTAGATCCCCTTCTTCATCATTGGTGCATCATACATTCAGATTTATCTTCAAGTGTAACCCTTTCCATTCAGATCTACTTCAGAGAGAAGTATTCATTCAAGCTCAGACATCTTGCACCCACACACATGATTTGCACAATGAATTTCTTCTCCTTATATAGGTTTATCCTTTTTCAATACCATGAGCCCCTTTTTCAATACCATGGGCCAAAACAATACCATGAGCCCAAAACTACCTGGACGGAGTCAATTAGGCGGATCATTACCCCACACAATACAATCGGTCAAATACCGCTGATGGATTTACCCTTAGTTTTTACTTTAAATACAGCTTTATCCCATATACATAGTAGGCGTTATTTTCAGCGTGCATCTGGCGACACCCTGGAATATCCGTATACGAGAGACACTACTCTTTTCATCATATTTTAGGCATTGATTCTTCTTCATTTCCTTTTGTACACCTTTAATGAAGTAACATCATATTTTCTTCATGGAATATATTCTCTACCTTCTTGTCCCGTGGTGTCATTATCTTCATCAAGAGGGTTGCCTTTCAAGGACAACACTCAGCATCATATTGTCAACAAACATCATATCACATCAGATTTACATCATTTACCAAGTCCATCAAGTCAAGCATAACTTCATCAGGTGGTTTTCCATCAAGGACATCACATGTCAATAGTCGCATGTCTTCATCTTCATTCAGTGGGTTGCCATCAAGGACAACACTCCGCATCATATTTCCAACACTTGATAATAGCATGCCATACTTTGGGGGCACATCAGCCACAACAATATCCATGACCAAACATTTGGCTGGAATCTGGGCTAAGTTAACGCAGAGGTCTTTGATTAAACCTAAACATTTTACTCTGCTTGAGTCAAAGGAGTAAAGGTCTTTATAAGGTCTAGTGATTTCTAGACCCAGACTCTCCATTATAGATTTTGGCATTAAATTGTGAGAGGCTCTCGAATCATGCATAGCGTTGTGCAAAATCTTGTCATGAACGTTTAAACTTACATAAAAGGGAGGAATAGGTCCCTCCTAATATCTACCTTCAATCTTAGGACCAAAAATAAGTTCTGGTTGGTCATTGTTAAGATTGACTGTGTCATTATTATCCTCTATGTTTAAACCCTACAAAATTTGGGTTCTATATACATTCTGGGCAGCTAACTCAGTAAGGGGAGCAGAGATTTTAATTCTGGAAATTTCATGCTCCAAACTAAAAGGCATCTGATTCTTTGAAGTGCTTGTCTTAGCCTTATTAGCTACCACTCTGTCAGCAAAATCAGTTTGTTGATTTATTCTATTTACATTTGACAAAATTGTTTTAACAGGAGTACTAGCTGAAGTGTTAGTACTGCTAAGGTCTGCACTCTGTTTTTCATTGTTTTGAGTGCCTTTCTCTTTACCTTTATTATAATTTCCAGCCACTGTTTTGTCTTTCTGTTTTACAATTTTGGGTTTATTTACAGTGTTGTTTTGTGAAGATTTGTCAGAGGTTTTGTTGTTGGGATTTTCTGGATTTTTCTTGCTTCTAAGGTCATATTCCTTTTGAGGCTCTATGATAACATTTTCCATGTCTGGATAATAACTTTTATCATCATCTCTTTTGTCATCAGAGGGTGTATATAGACCTTGTTTTCTATCATAATGAACTTCAAAGTCATCATTATCTACTCCCAACATATTTATCTCATCGTCCTCTGTTTGTTCATTTGTGTCTTCAACCTCACTCACATAGCTTTGATGAAAGGGAGGAGTGATCTACTGATCATCTTCCCTTGGTCTATTTTGAGGCTGATTTCTCCTAAAATTTTGATTTTGGTTTTGTTTTCTATTTTGAGGAGCAATTTGGTTTTGACTTGCTTGTGCTCTCTCAAGGATGCTCATTTTCTTCATCATCTCCTCCATCATTCTTTCCATCTTTGAGCTGGAAGTAGAAGGTGTAGATTCCTCTCTAAAGGAAACTCTTTTCTCATTCTTCATTCTTGCTCTTTTCTCCATTAAGTTAACTTCCACAGCTAGAGCCTCTTTTTGCATATCTTCAAGGGTTAGAGGATCTCTTTCTCTCAGCTGATAGGCCATTTCAGGGTCAAACCTTTCAGGAAATTTTTTTAAAGTTGAGCCTTGTGGAGGTTCTAGATCTGGGGGAAGTGCATTATACACACTGTTAAATTAGGTGCAGTAAGCTTGTAAACTTTCCCTAGTGTTTTGGTGGAGGTTCTTGTAATCAGAAAGTATTTGAAGAGGATTTTTTCCGACTTCCCATTTATTTAAGAATGTCTGATGGAAGGCTTGGAGATCATTAATACTGTGAGGGGTTAAGCCTTTAAACCATTTTCTTACTTCTCCTCCTAAACTCTGAGCAAATATTCTAAGTTTGACAGATTCACCATCAATTTTATTTCTGTCAAAGTAGTCATTCATATTATCCACATGTTGTGATGCAGTTGTAGCGTTACTGGCATCATACATTGGTATTTTGGACTGATAGTCCTGTGGAAGATTGACTAAGGGTAAAGGAAGGACTAAGGGAGCATACCATGCTGCCATGATATGTGGTGGAGTTGGATTTACAAGAGGTGGATTAACAAGAGGGTAAGTGGGCTAGAATGGAGTGGTTTGGACAATGAATGTAGGATGAATAGATGTGGATGGACCAAGAATATATTGCTGAGTTGATCTTGGATGAGAGACACCTAAATTGTGAAGGAAATGTAAATCAAGTGGTGTTGTTTCTCTACTATCAGGATGTTCACTTGTTTCCGGGGATGAAAGTGAAGACTCAGAATCTAGCTGATCTAAATCATCAAGAGACCTAGTTCTAAATGGATTTCTTAAGTCTACTTGTGATTGTTGTAGAGTTGCAAGATTTTTAGGAACTGAATTAGCTCTCAAGGGTGATCTGAAAACAGTTGAAAATTTTTATCTTAGGAGACTTCCTAAGGATACTTTCCGGGTTATCAACTATCTCAGGTGGGTTTGGGTCAGGGTAGGCTCTAGTATGAATCTTTCTAGGAGCCACTATGCTATGTTTTTCAGACCCAACTTTAAACAAGAACAGTTTAACCAGATATGACAATATTTAAGAGGCTAACTGATCTTTTAAACAAGAAAATTTTAATCCTAAAATCCTCTAACTGAGTTAAAATGATGTTATGATGATAATGGTTCTTCCCAGTGTAGTCTTAAGGTCTATTTAGGATTGTGGAGTCGCCAAGTGGAATTTTTTAGCTCTTTTGGAGGTAAAAGGTTTTACGGTCCACCACCATGTTTATTAAATACCAATCTGAAATATTTTTGGGTTTTCTGAGTTATTTCAGTCCTATTGGTTCTTAAGAGTGTCCTAAATCTGTTTCAAAACTTAGCTACGGTTATGAGACAAAGACAGTCTACTCTTATGGCTAAGCTAGCTGATCCTTCAAGGTTTAGATAAGCTCTCATGAGAATCCTATGGTTTGCCTAGTTTGTCACTGATTCAAACAAGTTTCATCATGATTACCGTTTACTTGGTAGTGCTTGAAGAGGGTTACTTTTACTCACGAGGTTTTATGAAGTGTTTAAGGGAACCTAAGATGAAATTTGACTCAGATCCCCAGCGGAGTCGCCAGAAATGTTAGGAATCTGTAATTTGAAACATTGGCAAATACAAATTGCAGAGACAACACTATTTCAACCAATTTGGGATTCTAGGATCTAGCCCTCCTGAATCCGGAGAGGGATCCCTCCAATAAGGTGCAAAGATTGATTTATCTTTAAGGCTTTTGGGTAATGATATTAGGCTAGTTATGAAGGCCGAGGTTTTTGTTTGTTTTTGGATGGTTGAGCATGATTATTAGTTGAGTGGAAAGTCCTAAATGGAAAGAGTTTCAAAGGTATGAAGTTGCAAGCAATCAGAACAAGCTTTGGCTAAAAATATAGATATAATGCTGGTTTTTAATCCATTGGGATATGGAGTCATAAAATGGCTTTTAATTGTGCAACAATTCAAGAGTGATCCAAGGGGAAAGTCATCTATATCACAAGATCTTTTGAGATAAAATAATGGAATGGAAACAATAAAAGTGTTGGAGGGGTGGAAACAGATAATAATTTCAACTAGGATTTATAGTCTGTCCAAACAAGAAAAGCCTAATAAGTAACTGTTTAAAACCAACCAAAGGGCAGGGCTCACCGTAAACCTCTTTGGACAAGCTCGTATTGAAGATAACTCAAGAGACAAACAATCCAGTAATTTGCATAATTACCTTCAGAAAGGATGAAAACATATAAGAGAAACAAAGTGTAACTTAAGATCAGATAAGATACTTTTAAATCTAGTCTGCTTTCAGCATGCACCTAGGGAAACTTTCAGAATTTACCTTTGGAGAAAGAGGCTAGAAAACAAGGCACATCATCACTTTTCTAGTCTATCTTTACTAAGCAGATAATGAAAATAACATTCAAGAACAATGTTTAAGGCAAATAGTAAGATGAGGGAACGCCGACATTCCTAACTACTTGAACTGTATTGAATCATTCTTAAATAAACAATTTAGAGGAAAACATTGAGATAAAGCTTATCAGTCAGAGAAGGGTACTGTAAACAGTAAATCCTAACTCTATGCTTGTTGTTATTTATCAGAGAATTAATGGACAATATGGCATACATGAAAGGAAAACAATGACAAAGAAAGAAGCACTTCACCGGTGATATAGACCAGGATCCCAAAAAACAACTTGTATGTTGAAGTCAAACCAGTTACATCTTCAAGTCCAATGTTTCAGTTCAGCAATCATCTTCACCTCTCAGACTAACTTATTTAATCACAAACAGAGCTTCAAGAGCCTTTGAACACTATTTACAAGTAGAAAGTTTCAAGCACAAGTATATTTCAAAGTTCTGCAACCAACATTGTTTCATCCTCTACAGAAGTATTTATAGAAGAAATGAGGAGGTGGGATGGGATAAAAGATCTCCCAAGTTCAATTAATACAGATTAATACTTTTCGGCCTTTGAGGGGCTCGATGGAGAAGTTTACAGATATTTATTTTGTATTAATTGTTTTACATTAAGAATTAAGGTCGGTGGGGAGATTTTGTTGACTTTAAGGCTTTGTGTCATCTCTGTAATAACTCTGTTTGGTGTGGAATAACTGTTCGGTTGTATTGAGGAAAATATCCTCTGTTCTGGTCATTACTCAGCCTCTCTTGAAGGCTTAGTAAACTACGTGTTCATTTCCATCATCGTCATCATGTACTAAAACCATAGCTATCGTGTTAAACGCAGCGGCCAAATAAAGGATGAAATCGCGATGATAATCGAGAGGACGTATCAGCGGAGCATTGACGAGAAACATTTTAAGCTTATCAAAAGATTGTTGGGCAATCTCGTCCCAATGGAAGGGAACGTCCTGTTTCAAAAGACGCGTAAAGCCCTTGGCCACTTCCGCATAATTCGGAATGAAGCGTCGTAGGAAGTTAAATTTCCCCTGCAAACTCTGCAGTTGATGTAACGAGGAAGGGGATGGGAGGTTAACGATGGCCTTGACCTTGAGGGGGTCAAGGCGAATTCCATCTTTAGAGACGATGAATCCAAAAAGACGGCCAGAATCCACTCAGAAGACACACTTATGAGGATTGAGCCTAATATTGTAGCGTCTGCAACGGAGGAAAATCTGGCAGAGGTGTTTGGGGTGGTCCTCACGCCGACCTGAATGGGCCAACAAATCTTCTAGATATGGCTGAACAATATGGCATATGTCGTGGAAATCATAAGACATAGCACGCTGGAAGGTGGCCCCAGTGTTTTTTAAACCGAACGGGAGCTTTTTGTAAGCAAAGGTTCCCCACAGACAGATAAAGGCAGTCTTGTGTTGATCAGCGGGTAAAATATTGATTTGATTGTACCCAGAGAAGCCATCCATAAGGGAATAAATCTCACTCCCTGCGCATTCATCAATAATTTGATCTATAAAGGGAGTGGGGTAATTGTCCTTAGGACAGGCCCGATTGATATCTCGGTAATCAACACAGACGAGTATAGTGCCTTGTTTCTTATCTACAGGGACAATATTTGAAACCCATTTTGTGAGGGGAATAGGATAGATAAAGCCCGCGTTAAGAAGTTTTCCAACTTCTGCCTTAATAGCTGCGGCTTTTCGGGGACGCACTGGGCATAGGCGTTGACGCACTAGTTTCGCACTCAGATAGGTAGGAATCTCGTGCACGACTATGCTAGGATCAATCCCAGGCATCTCTTCATAGGACCATGCAAAAACATCTTTGAATTCGTGAAAAAGGTTAGTATAAACTTGTATCTCTTCAGGAGAACAAGTCACTCCTAAATGAATATTCTCGACTATCCCCGGTTTGACAGAGATTTCGATCGGCATAGTTTGAGTGATATTACTCAGGTTTCCCTCTGAAAGGACCTCATGAGTCAATATCGGTGTTTGAAGAGGCGGGGTGGGAACCTGAGATGCAAAGCGCTCTATACAATCAAACATTGCCCCCAGGCCAGGCATGAATGAGGAACGATGATGTCCATCGCTCCACGACAGATCTTCAAGAGACATGGTTTCAACAATAGCTTCATTGGAAGAGAAAAATTCTCTTAAAGGGTCAGGCGAATCTGCATCGCCGAGCCAGGGGGATTGAGAATATATATCCAGAGCCATGCTCAAAGGAGCATGTTCAGGAGGAGGATCAGATTTCGCGACGATTTCGCAATAATTAATCTCAACTGGATTTAACGGCATCGATTCTCTAAAAGAGGTCACTTGTTCAGGCGAAGGGATGATCCAAGGGTCGTTAGACCTAAAGACCATATTAACTTGAACAGTGTGTGGTGGTGGTGCGGGAAAAATACCCATGAGGACGGGGTCCTTGAAGAGACTAGGTCTTACACTGTCAGGGGGATTGGGGATCTGATCCACGTAAGGAGCGTTGCTCTTAGAGGATGAGGTGAAGAAATACAACTGATCCACAATAACAATTTTTCCCTCATGAGGGAACTTGAGAAGCCGAAAGAGGGTGGACGGCACGCATAACATGGCGTGAGTCCAACTGCAGCCAAGAAGAAGATTGTATGTAAGATTGGCATCAACTACTTCTACTTCTATGTTGAATGTCTTCCCCTGTAACGTGATCGGTAAACTCTTGAGAACACCCAGGGGTTTTGATTCCCGTCCATCGAATGCCTCTAAGGCATTGGGAGACGATGTAAGGGCTGGAGAGCCAATGGCCTTCCAGCAGGCGGATGACATAACACAGGTTGAAGCACCTTCGTCCACAACGGCCCTATGGATGTTGATGTCGTTGATCCCGACTTGAATAACAAGAGAAATTTGATGTGGAAGTTGGGGGATAAGTTTTCTAGGTCGAAGGTGAGAAGACTAGAATCGGCAGCATCGATTCCACTGATTGCAGACAACAGAGCTTTTCGTTGCGATGGGAAACTTTGAAGCACTTCCAATGCAGACATTGCAGAAGGCGCTTGTGCCAAATCCTCAACAATACTATAGTGTTGAGCGGCACGGGCGTTTGGGTTGTAGGAATATTTTCGCAGAACACCTTTAGAAGTTGGCCTCACAACAGGTTCAGCACTAGGCTTCTCAATTTCTAAAGGACCATAGACAGGTGGGGGAGGTGGTCCATCCACGACTTCCTTCCCAGCCGCCTGGCGCAATCCATCATAATCCTTCGAATGCATAGCAATTGAGACCGGTGCAGCACCATTCATCATAAAGACCTAGGACCCAGATGGTACATATGGTGAAGGTTGCTCAACCATCTGGGTCTGCTGAGACGGGAACGGTTCTTTGAGAACTGCCAGAGTCCCTTTGGAGCCTTCCAGAAGTTGACTAACTTCAGATCATCGGGGACAATCTTTGGTATAACGGTCTCCTTCACAGATAAGGCAGGGGTACTTCAGTTTACGTTGGGAACCTTCATCAATACAAGGTTTAGAAGACTCTGTTTTCGAGGCATCGGGTTTGAATTTTCCTTTTCCCTTCTTCTTTCCTTTGGAGGCCTTTTCCGTAGGATTAGCTTGAACAGCGTTGACCTCCACAGTATTGCAAGAATCTAGAGGGGCGGGAAGAGCAGGATGATTGGAATAATTGGACTTCTGCTTCCCATTAGAGGATTTCTGAGAATTTTTAGAGACAGAACCTATAACACCGTCCACCGCTGGGGTAGGTGGTGCTTAAGAGGTTCCCGAACATGGAGCATCAGTCAAAATATCATAAAGTGTGCCATACTAAGAGTACACCAGATCAAGGTACTGGGCACGCGCGATGGCTTGTTCTTCAGTCACACATGCCCCCATAGCAATATCTTCAGCGATTTTGTTAACGAAGGAGGTGGTGAACCAATGAGTTAGTAGTTGATCCGGTATATCAAACTTGATCAATCTACGACGACGTTGCCACTCATGAATGTGATCAGATATGCGGGTGGCTTTATCCTGCTTCAAAGAAGTCAGGAGATGCGTCCTGGCTTCGTACCGAACCGATAACTGGAAATGAGTCAGAAAAGCCATAGCTAATGTATTGAAGTCTTGAAAGATGCCACGGGGTAATTCTATATACCACTTAGTGGCAGCACCGGTAAGAGTGCGCTGGAAGAGATGTAGACGGATTGAATCATCCACCCAAGAGTTGGACGAACACCATAGATGGTAGGTCATTACATGAGCTTGGGGGTCCTCTCTAGCTTTACCTTCAAACTTAGGACAGTCACCGAGTACCTTGGTCGGAACCGGAGGCCAATAAGGATTGTGGAGAATCATATCATTGGTTAATTTAGAAACGTCCGGTAATTCCAAGGTGGCCAAGAACGAAAACTGTGAATTGAAAGGCATGCCAGGCCCTCGATAAGGAATTGTACTTGTACTCCACCCTGGTTGAGCATATCCTTGCCCCATTGGTTCTGTCCCGAAGGATTTTGACCATAGGGGGTATAGGCCGTATAACTAGTCTGATATAGTTGCTGGTAACCAGTGTAAGGGGGTTGATAACTGGGGTATGGACCCTGATTACATGTTGGCCCCATTTGAGCAGTATACAGATTTGACTGCCGAGTATAGGTATAGCCTAGTTGTTGAAGATAATAATTAGACCCTTGGGGCAAGTTGTAAATCGGTCGAGATTGACCTTGAAGATAATAACCGTCTTGGAGTTGAGCGGGCTGTTGATAAGTGGGGCCCTGCTGAGCCTGATAAGTGGGGCGCACAGGTGGATTCTTCTGTGGCATAGAGTAAATCAGCTGTTGAGCAGGGTTGACAGGATGTGCAGGCTGCCCTGGTTGGACAGGTTGACCTGGTTGAACGGGCTGCCCTGGTTGAACAGGGTGTCCCGGCTGAACAGGTTGTCCTGGCTGAACAGGTTGTCCTGGTGGAACAGGTTGACCCGGGTGAACAGGTTGCACTGGTTGAGCAGGTTGACCCGGGTGAACAGGTTGCACTGGTTGATCAGGTTGACCTGGCTGGTGAGGGACACTAGGCTGTGCCAGATGGGCCGGTTGGCCTGGTGGTGGAATAGGGCCAAGTTATGCCTGATAACCAATTTGACCTGCAATGGGACCATTAGAGGACCCTAGCTGTGCAACACTCAGACCAATAGGAAATTTAGGTTGCAGAGGTTGCACCATAGGTTGAGAGGGTTGGATTTGCCCCCCAGGACCGTACAACAACCCTGGTTGGTACCCCGGTTGACCTGTGGGTCCTTGAGGTTTCCCTGGTTGGACCACAGAGTGAGGCCGTATAGGTTGACCTTGAGGATTGTAGGACTGTCCCTGCAGACCGTATAACAACCCCTACTGGCCCGAAGGTTGGCCCTATAAGGTTTTTCCTTGAGGGTTATAAGGATAACCAAGCTGGCCCGAAGGTTGGCCTTGAAAGGGTTGTCCTTGCGGGTTAGAAGGTTGATCAACCTGGTTAGACAGAAAACCTTGAACATATTGACAAGCCTCTGGAGCAGGAAAACATAAAGGGTTTACCTGCTCATCGTATTGATATGGAAAAATGTAGACGGGTGTACCATCATGTGCATAATGCGAAAAATACAGACGGTTGGGATCTTAGGAGGATTGGTCGACCTCAGAGTTCGATTGATGTAGGGACAACCGATACTCCTTAGGAGAAATGTTCTTCGGAATAGCAGATGCTATATAGACGTCTTCGGGAAGTGACACAGTCCTTACGGACTAAGTGGTAACAGCGGGTGTAGATGCGGCCACACAGACAGTGGGCCTGATAGGTACTGAAGTGACCTGAGGAGATGACTTGAGGGGTGTCCTTGGAGACATCCCCAACAAAGGAATAATCGGCCTCGTAGAAGGAGTTGATACTCCCATAGAGGCGACAGCGATCATAATCTGACTTAAGGATCTATACCCTGCTGGAAGTGAAGGAATCGGCGAAGACATGACAGATAACTCAGGGTTGTCTTCTGGGAACAGTTGGTAATCTTCACCAGACGTGGGGATTTCCTCACTAGGAGAAGGACTCGATGAGCCCATATCTGAGTCTACCGCTAGATCTTCTAGAAGACGACGAGGACTAAGAGGAATAACAGCAGCTAGAAGAACCGATGTAAGAGGAGGGAAATATTCCCCTACTCCAAATCCAAACCAAGCGTTGGATAAGGACCAATTGAATTCAACTGGTCCTCCAAAGGGAAGCTTAGATAGAACCAGTCCCCTGTCGGGAAACTCGGAGACAATGGGCTACTGAGGTTCAGCAAAGGATTGAGAGACCTCTGATGAATGGTCTTTGTACGAACTACCAGTAGATGAAACTAAGGGTTCCGCCACTGTGACAGTAACGACAAGAGGAAGAGATCAAACAAAACATATGGGCTAAAAAATCAAGGCACACAATCAAACGACCGACAAGCAAATTATAAAAGGGCGTGTGATCGCAGGTGATTTATTTTACCACATTGAAACTTAGAAACTTCACCGTTTCATGTTTTAAGAGTCGAGAAACAGATGAAAGGTGACTCTATCTCTTTCAATTTTGAAACAAGCGTGAAAGGACAAGCGCTTGATGATCATTTCAAATTTAAAGAGTCAGAAAAGATCAAAATGACTACTCTGGTAATCTAGGCAAAGGGTGTACCAGATATCCGTGAACTGCAATATACACCTTGGTTTCAAAATGAAAGAGAAATCAACCAAGGACTTGACGTACGTGCAGGCAATCTCCCCGAATGTTGTGTCCGGTGTATCACGGGTATAAGGCGGTAGACTCGGCTTCCTATGGATAAAGGATAGCAACCTAGTGGGGTCTCCCTTTATATACGCGACGGTACGGGGAGCACAAGTCCATACTAGTGCTGTCT
Source organism: Pinus albicaulis (assembly GCA_034641835.2). Taxonomy (NCBI): domain Eukaryota; kingdom Viridiplantae; phylum Streptophyta; class Pinopsida; order Pinales; family Pinaceae; genus Pinus; species Pinus albicaulis. The sequence continues at coordinate 1,786,130,722 of CM076580.1, read as the reverse complement.
AAAGCCAAGAGGCGAACAACAGCTACTAGGTTTAACGACGCAGGAACACGTCACTAACCTAGACCTTTAAATATTTCGTTAATGTTCCAATGCTGCCTTAAGGTAAATTGAATAAATTTTAGCGTTGATCTTCAATTATGTTTCAATTTCCAGGCCCTACCGAATGTTATGTATCAGAATCCTCTAAATGCACACTACATGCCACAATGTATCATTTCATTCGATGAATAGCTAACTACGGGAAGGTTGAGAGCTTTCACACAATAACAAAATGATCACAAAACAACCACTAGTGTCTCTAATGCAAGCTAACGAAAACTAAAAGCTTTTCTTTCAGAGTTACTAATAACACAGAAAATATTTAATTTACATTAACTAATCAACAGCAAAAGAGATTTTTTTTTGTATTTTCAATGTTTAAGAGCAAAGTGCACTAAACAAAATGAAAACTAATGAAAAGAACAATTTGAGAAGTGATAGAAAAAGAGCAAAGACAAGCAAGTTTCACTCAATGCCAAACACACAATCAAACCTTAAATTGACAAAGAAGTCCCTCAAATCAAAGAGGAATCCCAAAGACTCAAATGAACCATGTAATCTAGGCTCAAAATGAGACAAAGTGGAATTCGAATGAAGAAGAAGCCAAACACTCAAATAACGCAATAAAACAATGGACAACCACCAAACAAATGCAAAGAAGTAATAATTACATTGACTGATCAAACAAGGACCAAAAACTCCCACAGGAGGCTTGACACACTATATCACCTAGATGCCCTGGGGCTAGAATGTAAAACCGATAGAAAAGGGCAAACAGTCAGAGGATGAAGGCCACACACAATAAAAAAAGGCTCCAGAACACTCAGGTAGTCAAAAAATGACACCAAAACCACATACCAAGCTAATAAAGCTCAAAAAGAAGCAAACCCTAGCACCTTACAGGATTGGCGCAACTGTCAGGCTGCAACTAGCGCCATAACAGGATTGGCACGGGGGATAAACTGGCAACATGCACTAGCTGGCATGACTGTCAGGGCAAAAACCACGCCAATCAAGTTTACTAATGCAAAAGATGAAAAAGAGCAATCCAGGAGCAGATCAGGGATGGTGAAGCTAAACAAAAGTTTAACACTGGAAAAGAGCGAACCACAAGAGCTGATCAAGCAGGCAAAGACCAAAATCAACCGAAAATACAAGAACAACTCCAATCAATTTCTCCCTAGTGGAGTTTCCAGTTTGTTGGAGAGGTAAACCCCTCTGCGGACAGAGGCGATCCCTACTAGCCTAGATCACGTCTAGCAACAACCGAGTCACACTAAGACGCAAGTTCCTAATTGCAAAAGACCAAGATGCGACAAGAGGCCTACCTTAAGTCCTACACTGCTGTCATTTGTGGAGACGATGGCGCTTCCGTCCCTTGCTTTGGCAGATCAAAATTCTCCTGCTCGATGCGATCGAACACCTACACGTGCAAGAAGAAACAACAAACATACAAGCGTAAAACCTAATACATGCAATTATGTATCAGTCAGAGAAGATACAACTCATAATCATAAAACAGGAACATCTGAGTGGAACCATAATCAAAGTCGTTTATTATTAATCAGAACAAAGAAAGATACAACCTAAGCTCTGACGCTGGATCTTCCTTCGGCGGGTCGACAGAGGAGTACGTCTCGGTAAAGCTCGTCGGGAAAAGGACAAGTCTCTCTCTCTTCGGCTGTTTGACGATAATATCCTTACTATTGATTCAGCTCTATTCAGGCTAGCTTGCAAAGGGAAAATAACAAGCTTATATAGATGCTGGAAGGGGATTTGGGATCCCTACAATAGTGGGATTGGCCCTATCTTCAAGGAAGCTTCCATGATAGGTGGAAAATTACTTCCCCTACATGGAGATCCGGAGCCAAACCTCCCAAATCATTTTAGAGACTCGTTCAGGAGTTTGTTGGAATCAAACTTCCGCCATTTATTTTTTTAAAACAATCCTTATTAAGCCTGGCGTGGGTGATACACTGGGACAGAGCGCCAGTTGGCGCGCCCTCTTTGGTGGATTTCCCCCATTGGCGCGAGGGCTGAACTGGCTAGTCGCACCAAGGCCAAAAGGGTTATTTTTAGGGCTTTTCACAGGAAATTGTCTTCGGGGGAATGATTGTCCTTGTCAAGGGGGATGCCATGAAAGTGGTTTCAGGTCATGTCACTTCTCACAGGTCACGGAATAAGCCCTCCAATGTGCGAGACGGGGGATTGCAGGGACAGTGACAAATTACTGTGTAACAATTAGTCTCCGCTACAATCACCAGAGTTAGGATCCACGAGAGGCAGTTAGTCCATGTCATGAAACACACGGGGAGCATTGAACCCAATGTCCAATAGATGGAGTTGCCACACTGGATTTTTGGAGTGTTGTAGAGGTCTCAGAGTCTTCCAGCGGTCCTATAGAGGTCATTCAAGCTCTAGAAGAATTTTAGGCAAGGCGTCGAGGAATAATTATTTTGAGTCTCCTTAGCCATAGTCGCATGGAAGGAAGGTCAAGGGAGCGATTTTAGGCTCCATTCACATGGAGAGAAACCTATGGGAGCGAATATAGCCCCAAGGTGCTAAAGTCGCATGGATGATAGTGCTAAGGGAGTCACTATGGAATTTTCACAAGTTTTGATATGTATTCCTCATGTTTCTCAACTAATTTTGGTGTTATGGCGATATTATTGATCGATATTTTTTGGCATATGGTCAAAACAAGTTTGTGGGCCCTATAGAAGCTAATCAAGGTGAATATATCAAAGGGATAGTGGAGTTAGTGGTTTATTTGGTTAAGAAGCCTTCCTCAACCAAATCTGAAGCATGTGAACAGGATTGTTGAGTCTTCCATGACCTGTAGCATTCACTGAGCTAGTCAACACATAAAAATGATAAATAGAATAAGGTTGTGAGATTATTTAGTTGGTTGGTTGGAGAGTGTGTGAGTATGATAGTGTGAGAACATTGTGTGTGAGTAGAGTATGCAACAATTTCTCACATGTCTTATGCAAATATATATCATAGATTTGTGAGCAGAAATAAGAGATAGAGTTGGGAAGAAGATTCAAAATTTGTGTGTTGGTTGTGGCATAAATTTGGTAGCCTCGAGGTGTGTTTGAGAGCAGTATTTTGGGTGTGTGTAGAAGTGAATAAATTCCCTCCTTTGGGTCAGATTTATGATTTAGAATTGATGAGCAGAATGCTAGAGCTGTTGGTTTGCTCATGTTGAGAGAATTGAGAACCCAGACTGAAAATATATGAAACATGGTTCACATGGAGGAAGTGAAGGCATGGAGGCTTCAATATAGACAATGATTTGGCTAATTCATAGTAGAAAGAGTTTTCTCCATACAATAGGGGTTGGACAGTCCAATGGCGGTTGGGCGAGGATTGTTGGTCATGGGAGCTTCCAATGGATGGTAGTTTGTAGATCTGCGAGAGAAACAGAGTTCTGAATTGATAGATTCCAACATAATGTAGAGGAAGCCAAGTCTTACAGGTTATGGTTATAAGTTAATCCATGTAAATTTGTTCAGTGGGTCAATGTAATATTTGAGCAATGTAACAACAACAGGATGGTTTTCTCCCGAAAGGGTTTCCACCAAAAATACTTGTGTTATTGTGTGTGCATGCTTATGTTTCTCATGGTTATTTCTCGTGGTGATTAGTTTTTCAATTTATTTTTGCTTACATGTTATGATGATCTAATGTTGTGAATGTGCATGGATAATAGATATTGAGGAAAAAGTTTAAAATGGTGAAATATTCTATAAAGGACATCACTATTTATTCACCCCCCCCCCCTCTCAGTAGTGAATATATTTCCAACACCAGATGGCTCACTTTAGTCGGTCAAATTGTTCTCATAAAGGTCCTTTTGTCTACTATTCCTCTATTACAGTTCTCAGTATTGTTAGCACCTCAACACATTCTCCTTGTCCTGGGAGAATTATAATAAATTTCCTCTTGGAGGAAAGCAAATATGCTTCTAAGAAATTCAATTTGGTCAATTAGGTCACTATCTGTGTTCCCATAGATTATGGAGGTTTGGGGATTAGATATCTTTCCCTGATGAAGCAGGAAATGGGAGTTAAACTGGCTTGTATAATAAAATCCAATCTTGAAGCGTGGTGGGTTCAGGTTCTTATCGCCAAATATTTGAAAAATGATTATGAGAATAGGTTGGGTCTTCCCCCTCCCTCAAGGTACTTCTCCCATGTCTCGAAACTTATCTCAACCTCGTCTAGTTTGATTAACAACAATATAATTTGGATGTCAGGGAATGACAGTAGAATTAACCTATGGAAAAAATATGATAATGAATGACCCCCCTCTTTAAGTCTCTCATGCCTTGAGGCCTCTACAAAAAAATTTTATATAGTCCATGTATCTCTTCATTAACTCAAAGATCCCAATGGGATAATTCTAGATTGTGGTCAAGTTGGAAGCTAGAAAATATTCCAAATAATATTACTATGCTCATGGAGAAGCTTAAAGACAACCCGATAAGATGTGCCCCCTGGCATCGAGATGTAGAAGATAAATTGGGTTGGAAATATCATGAGGATACCATCAGGGCTGGTTACGAAGAGATTCTCTTCTCCATGCATATTCTTCCTAAGTATTCTCAATGGAAAAAAATTGTTGTTAAATAATTCCATCCCCAAACTCAACACCTTCTACTAACTCCTAATTAAGAAGAAAATATTGACTTCTGAAAATCTCAAAGAAAGAGGCATCTAAGGTCCTTTGCGGTGCCCATTCTGTAACAAAAATGAAGAATAAATTCCCCATCTTTTCTTTTCCTATCCTTATGCTTTTCAGGTTTCGTCTCTAGCCTTGGACCCTTCGTATCCTCAATTGAATTTGTCTTCAAATCTCTCTATCTTCATTTGTAGTTGGCATAAACAGTACGAGGGATCTTTCTCTGGGAAGCCCATTATTAAATGGATTTGAAATTCCCTTCCGAAATACATTTTTTGGTATATTTGGTTATCCTGAAGCAACTTCATTTTTAAAAATGTTTCTATTCCTCCCAGAGCTACGACCCTTAAAGCTCTTTTTTTTCTTCTGTGGAGTACAATAGAACAAATTTATGAGACCATGATCCTCCCTTAGACTGTCAAGAGTGTGAGTGGATGGACTCTTTAACTGATCCAGGTCAATTTCATTTTTCTGCTCTCTTGTATCGCCCCTTCTAGTATGTCTTGGAAACTTTGCCTTTCAGATGTAAAATTTGAAGAGTGGACTCAGAGAAAAAATTAGATCTTCTTCTTTGATGGAGCCTCAAAACATAATCCTAGGGTGATAGGAGAAGGAGGGATTCTATTGATTCCTGAAGAAAACCAAGTTGTAAATTATTCTTGGGATCTTGGCAAGAGGATGAACAATATTGCTAAAATGTACAGGCTCCTGTTTGGCCTTTTCTGGCTAAAGATAGGAAACTCCCCATGATTGTCCTTTTGGGAGACTTTCTTATCACCATTAAAAATGTACACAATGGAACTCTTCCCAAGAATAACCACTTAATTCTTATTCTGTAGAACAATCCTTAACATCTTGGACTCCTTCCATTGCAAGGCATTCTTCCATATCTCGCAGAATCAAAACAAAGAAGTTGATGAACAAGAAAATCATGCTTGTCAATTGCAAGCATGACAAAATGTTATCAATGGCAAGACCGAATGGAAAATTATCCCTTGTTGAACATCATGCAACTTCCTATTCATTGTTTCATCTTTGGATTTCATGATATTGGGAGCATAGTAATTTATTTCATGGGGGGTCCTTAAGGTTGACAAATATACGCTCATTAACCCTTGTGGAAATTTGAATAATTGATTTAGTGATATGTGGTAGCGGTCAGTTAACAAATCTAAGGTGGAAGGTTGCGGGCACATGTGCCACACGCCCCCACATTCCTTGCATATGGTGAATGTTGTTAGAGGACAATTTTTCATTTATATCTATTCACTCGTGCCTGGCTAATTCAAGTTTGCAATGGAGCGAACATTAATGGAATTCAAGGTTGATAATATTTTTGTGGTGTTCGAGTTCTTTGGTTCTGATCTTAGATTCGTGGAGGGTGTTACTAAGGGAATACACAAGAAACACACTTGTGGTGGTTGGTTGGTCTTTGTGGATGTTCATATCTCATTCATGTCCCTTTTCTCTCAAAGGTCCTGTGAAATTCAACAGTAAAGTGATATTTTTACATTGTGTCACATATGGTACCTGACTCAACTTTCTCAAGTTTACCATTTTGGTGCCTCTCTTGCATAATTTTATTATTATTTCTTTATGCTTTCTAGTGTGCAGTTGGATATTTCTTTCCTTAGGCTCGATGGGGGTTCCTTAGACGGTTTTTGTGGTAAATTATATTCTCCTTCCCGTCAACATTGTCGTATTCTTTGCTGCATTTGAAGCCCCTCTACCTCTATGTGTGCTCTCTTCCCTCCTTTATTTGAATAATAGCAACAAGGTTGGACATAAGTTTTCGTGTGTGAAGCTACATGCCAATTTGGGCTCGCTAACGTCACATTGGCACCCAATTGTCAATTTTCAAGCTCAATGTCATATTGATATCTATCTTGTTCTACTTTTGACTCTATATTGGGAATGCTTCTCTCCCAATGTGAGGAGTCTATTGAATTTTTATAAGTATCGTCCTCTCTTATCTCTAGGTGTCCCTTATTTTGGCTCGAACTTTATTTTTAAGCCCCATTGTTGTTCAGAAACCAACCCTTATCCTCTAGTTACTATGGAGAGCAACAATTTTAATCTAGAGAAATCAAACTGTAATAGTACTTGTTGCCTTTGGACGCATCCCCCTGTCAATTTCCATATGGAAAGCAGTGACCTCCAAAAACAGATTCTCCAACAGTCCAATTTGATTATCCTTCTGATCGAGGAAAGTCAACAACTTCAAACTGAAGTGAATCGCCTGGGAGACGAGATTGATGCCCTATGCAAACAGTTGGTCGAGCTTCAATTTTAGAGGAATGAAAATGATCATTGCAACACCGTGAAAAATTCCCTTGGTGGTCAATTTGATAAAATTTTGATAGACTCTTCCCTTAACTCTTGATGTCATTCTACAAATTTGTGTTTTTATCAAAGGATTTTTGTCGTGATTATAGTTGCGGCAGTGATAGCATGCATGTTGAAGATTTGGATTCTTCTCTTTTGTCTTCCCTTGAAGAACCTGCTTCTTTGATAAAAATGTAAAATTTCCCAAGTATTTTGCTATTACCAGGCGCAAATTTAATTGAAAATATACTTATTACAGTAAAAATAAAATAAATAAATAAAACTATGGAAATTTCACAGTTGAAACCAAGCAACGTGTCAAACAAGTACATAAAAACTATTTCTATTGGACCCCAAACTCATATCACAAATGACACTTGTTTTCTACTTGGTAGGGACTCGTTGCTCAACAACCAACCTTGTTTCCTAACAAACCTACAAATATCTCATTTATTATAATTTCACGAATGAACTATAATTCATTAATAATGATAACATGAGAACATAATTCATTTAAGCATTCTCATTTGTATATTTAAGATGTATGCTAGTTTTTTATATAAAATTACAATAAAACAAGTCTAATATGATGGATTCCCTATAACTAATATGATGGATACCTTGTAACTATTTTTATAAAGTTCATGTTTCACAAATAGATGGGGAAATACAATATTGACAATGATAGAGATGAGAGTTAATGATACCATTTTGAGAGTGATGGGTATGAAAATTTGTTGAGGATGTTGAATCTAATGATATATGTTATAAATTGTGATTTATGGCTATTATATTTTATTTTATTTTTATGTATATTAATTATTTTTATCATTTTACATAAACGATTTAACCCACAGACATATTTATTTTAACTTTGAAAAAAAATCTTGATTCGTCTTTGCGCATAATTGATGTTACTTCTTTGTGTGTGTAAGTGTGCCAACTCCATGTTGAGCAGAGAAGGAATTACACACCTCCCTCTTACTTGCATGTCGAAAGCACTTATTGGTGGAATAAGAAATTATTTAGTTTCAATTACTTTATACCTATATACTAGCATAGATCCATCTTAATTATAGGTCTATCATGTGCTAAGCAGTGTGAGTCAATTTATATGTTAAATCATGTTATATTAAATGATCAATTTTGGATTCACAAACTTCAAAATGTCGTCACTATATGTGCAAGAACAATACATGAGATCATATTAATTCTAAGCCTCGTTGCTTCAAAAATCAAAATCTAAAATGAAGTTGTTGAAAACATGAATTGGAAGTTCTCTAGAGTTATTTCATTCACTGGATTGATATTTCAGAGTTGTTTTGCTGAACCTATATTTAATCTTTCATTTGTATGAGGGTTCAAATGTTCTTGCAATTAAGAGAAAAATTTATTTCTTCCTTCCAATCTTCAACAGAAATATGTTCTCTATATGCAAGCAAGAAAATATAGCCCACAGAGATATTTCATCCATCGGGTCGAGATTTAGAGATGCCTTGATGGGCCTATATTATAATCTTTCATCTGAGGTTTTAAATGTTCTTGTAGTCTAAAACAAATCTTGTCTTATTCTCTCAACCTTAAGAGGAAATTAATATTTGTAGGAAAGGATGACACACAACTATAAATGGAAATTTACATGAGAATTGATTTCAAAATAAGTATTATATCGTATAGTGGAAGCAATGGCACTAGCTAGTGAGGCTTTAATGGTCAAGCTACCACAAAAAGAAAACAAAAAATGGAAGCAATGACACTGGTTGGTGAGGCTTCAATGGTTTATCTTAGCAGGAAATGTAATCAAGTAGTGGAGTGAGTGACATTAGTTGGTAAGGATTTAGTAGTAAAGTTGGCCACGAACAACAATATATGTATCTTTGGAGGAAATTTAGAGTAGAAGTTATATTTTAACAACATTTGATAACAAATAGAAGAATGATTTATGATCTACATGATAGTGTGTATGAAAACGATTCATCCATGATGTATATATAATCCATGAAATAGAAATAAAATGTCTATCCAAACCAATGAAACAAAGTGTGCAACCCAACAAATATAGAGTATAAAAAACAATGAATTCAAAGAATATGAGATAGAGTACACCAATTGAGTAAAATAGAGATATTTTATCTATGTTAACCCTGCAACATTAATGGGAGCACTATATAGATTGAGGAGTCCTCCTCGTTGGCTCATACTACTAAAATTGTAGAATTTCCTTGAAATTTTGTAACTGCTAATATGAACATTCTGAAAAACATTTTCTTTTCATATAGCCACTGAATTTATCTACTTAATTTGTAGTGGAATAGGAACAAAAGTAACACAGTCATACAATATCAAAAACACAATTTTTTCTAGGGAACCCAACTAGAAAAACCTTATGCTTGATTGAGAATTTTATTGATAAAAGAATGAGCAATAGATATTTTACAAAAACAATCTTGTTTCATTAGAAACCAATCTAGTTTTCTCTACTTTTACTAAGCTCAAACACCTGCAATACTTTGATTCTTGCTTCCCTATTTCCTTGCACAAATCCCAAGGAAATTCTCTTATAAATCTGTGCACAAGCTTCTCTTAGTACGTTGATCCTCTCACAAGTTCACACACATAAACCTATGCAACCTTCTCACAAACTCATGAGCTCTATTGTCTTGTCTCACCAAGTCGTGCTCACAAGGCAATGATCAAATTTGTGCCTTCGTTCATCCTTTTAAAGAAACTTGAAAGGCTAAGTTTAACAAGCATCTAATTAAGGAAGGTTTCTTTTGTGATTAATTGAGTTAACGAGGTGAAAACACTTATGAAACTCATCTTATCTCACTACTAGCACGTGAGACTCAATCACTCGTCGTTTCCCTTAATTAACTCACACTAAAAGATAAATAATTCGACCTTCCACTTTAATACATTAGTTAATTTATTCATAAATCCTCTTAACATTGAGGAACGAATCCTAAATTATAGTAATTCATCCTAACTTAGGAAACTCGAGCATGCCAAGGATAAAATCATTGTGGTTCCTTTGATTAAGGCACAAATCAAGAACCCTTTCTCACTATTATTGTCAACAAAAAATTACAATGCTAAGCACAAACTATACACATGATCTTTGCTCTAAAATACGGTGCCACAATCTTTACATTAACAAACTAACATATTCAACATCACACATGTGAATTGAGTTTTTCCTCACAGGAATTCCACACTAAAGTATTACAATTACTCTTTGTTGTCTATTATCTATTAACCCCTTGAGTTCACTTCATAGTTTACATATTTTTATGGAAAAGGGTGTAGCTTTATTCTTAACAAATATCCTACCTCGTGGATCTCGCAAAACTGATGAAGTTACAATTATTTTCATTTTCGATTGATCCTAGAAAAATAGGATGTGCATTTTTCTATATGATATTCTCATGACCTGAATGCATGAAAATATCTCTTCATCATCGATCGAGATCATGTCCATCACCTTGCTTGGCCTATTTTGGGGGAGATTTGAAAACTAGTTTGACTATGAGATATCACAACCCTTGTTCATCTTAGAGTTGGTTCAACTAGCATCAAACCATCTTGAGCCACCTAGGAACAAAATCGAAGTGGAAAATTTCCCATTATGAATTGTACGATATATTAAACGATGTGGGTGATTATCGAAACTATGTATGAGTTACTGGATTTGAACTCACATAATTGTCATAAGTAAATAAGTTAACCAAAAACTCTTTTAACCTAACAAAAGTGACGGAAAATAGTTAGAATTAATAATTTGTTACCTCTCGAGCTGCAGATGTCACTTTCCATTTAAAATATGGGAAAACGTGGTGAAAGGTAAGGACAAAATGTAAAAGAGTTTTATTTGATGGCTTAAATAGTGTCAAAATGGATGCCTAACAAGGAGGATCAAATTCCTTGAGATACAAAAATTTCCTCAAGTTATTTCAATTTGTTGTTGTTGCTACAACACCCTCCAAATTTTAGCCTCCATTCAAATTTCGGAGTCTCCCTTTGATCATGTGAATTGTTCTTTTGAGTCGTTAGAGTGATCTAATACTTGTTCTCTGAGTTTTCAAGTCCCTTTCTAAGGAATCCAAAGTGTCATATTTTATTAAGGGAAGTGTCGTTCTTTGTTAAAGAAAGTTTTAGCACACCTTTAAGAGGAATTTTTGTGCATTCTCTTGCATCAATGGATCATATTCATCAGAGGTACATGCAGTGGACACCTTCCCAAGGTATTGTCCACTTTCTTTTTGCAATTGACACTTGTGTTGTCAAGTATATCTTAAGTGTCGCACACTTGTAGGTGAGTGTCACTTTGTTGTCGTTTCAATGAATACATGTTGATTTTTGGTACTATGTGTCTACTTGTCATGTGTTTGATCATTTATGTTATGTGATCATGTTCAATACATGTTATATGATTTTAATCTCACCTTCTTGTCTCACTGATCGCACACTTAGTAATTTTTGGAGTTTCCATTGTCCCTGCAACTTGCTCAATCAAATATCAGCCTTCAATCCCCAAAAACTGCGCATTTTGTAGTCTAAAGCCACAGTGATGATGCCTCTACCTCCTCAAGTTGCACACAACACAATTCAAGAGGACAACCTCCCTCAACTGTGCATTGAGCAAATACAATGTTCAGTCACTCAGTCTTGTTTATCGCACTTGCCCAATGCGTAATTCATATCAACCCTTTCTTTCCCTACTCACTGTGCAATCACAGTGGATAGTGGAGCCTCTTATGGACCCTTATAGTGCTCAACTGCGCAGTCCCTTGAGCGTCTCCCTCAGCCACTATGCACTGCATAGTCACGATGCCCAGACATGCCTATCTACCTCCTGAACTTGCCCACTGCGCAATCCCTAACTTTCCTTATCCATGGCCACTGCACAGTCACAATGCTCATTCCCTCAATCCCTACCTCCTGAGCCTATGCATTTCTCCCAAGAAGGTCTCTCTCTTCAACCCTTGAACACTATCCCATCTCATTCAACTTGTTGCATGAGAAACAAGGTATACTAGGTGATTTTAGGACTTATGTTGTCTTGCCACTAGTGAACTTCATTTTAAGGTGTTATTATTTGAACATGGCAGGATGATGCTCAAGGAGGACATCAGGGAGATGATGCAAAGACACTTGTGGAGTTGAAACACAAAGAGACCATCAAAAAAAGAGACAAAGGAAAATTGGACTACGACAGATGGATGCAGATTAAGATGACATGGAAGACTTTAATATTATAACCAACCCCTTCGGAGGATGAAGATGAAGTACAAGCAACACCTATCATGAAGAATTTAAGACACAGTAACAGAGAGAAGAGCTTGGAATTAATACAATAAAGTCTTATGTCACAATCGCCAAATCATGGGTTCTCAAAGTGACACCATAAAGTCATATGTTGTCAATGTATTTTGCCACAATTTGTGGAATGTAATATTGTATTTTAAAAAAATGAGAAAATGTAAAATGTGTGGAAGCCCAAGGGCCACACATGGAATGTGAGAGGTCACTAGAAAGTCCCTAGAGTCATGTAGAATCTCAATGGTCACATAAAAGTTTGAAAAGTCACATAGAAGCTCAAAAGTCACGAGGGAGGTGAAGAGACACCTCATTTGTTATAAATACACCCTCATAGATCAAGCAAAGGACTTTTCACCTTGGCTTCTCAAGCTACGCATAAAAGAGAAGATCGTCCTTTTGAGAAACAAGTGGTGGCTTAACATTCTACTATTGGAGCTAGTGTTGTATCATTGTAATGGTGTATCTTGGGACTTTCACTTAATGATTTGAAGCTCTTGGAGTTTGCGCACTTTCATGCATATGTTGTGAATGATTGTAAGATTATTATTTCATTGTTTTCTATGTATTTTTATGTTTATACATACTAATGAAAATGAACTATTTCGTTGGCTTTAGTATGCATATTTGGATTGTGCGTCTCTTGCTTTCATGATCAGTGTTTCTTTGCAAACTATTTCGCAAGATAATTAACGATTCTTTTAAATATATGAGTGTGTCTTTATTAGGATAGTACTATTACTTTTCTCTTAAAGACTCACTTTCTCTAATCTTATGTGAAATAACCTTTATACACTTTACAATTGAATACTTCACAAGGCTAACTTACTTACTTATCTCGAAAGTGTATGTGTACTCTCTTATGTTGTTTATTGTAGCCAAGGAAAATCATTAAGAATATGGAAACCGACCCCATTTCCTGGACGGGGCTCCTACTCCAACTGGTGTGAGGTCTAATTGGGACTTCATATCGGGGAGACCCCTTATATATTGGAAATTTCTAGCACCATCAACACGATCTAAAAAAAGGTTTTAGTCTTGAAGGACTTGATCCCTTCAAGCACATGATAAATCATGAGTTAAGATGGATCCATGTTGGTTCTCAATATATCTATAACATAATATATATGTATGTATGGCAACTTCTTGTTGAACACAAAAGGAATTAGACATCTCCCTCGTATAGGGCTATAGAATATGCTCTTTTGACATAATACTAAAAAGGAAAGAAAAAAAGAAAAGAAAAGATGATACTTATGGTGACATTGATTTTTTTGTTTTGTTATTAATATTTTCTCTTTAAATGTCATGTTTCAACTCCATGTTGAGTACCAAAGGAATTGCACATCTCCCTTGTACTCGTTTATAGAAAGGGCATCTTGATTCAAGCACACTCACACACATTCAATACTTGCAATAAATTCTTAGTTTATCATGTAATAATAATTATTTGCAACGTGTGATTCAATAGTAATTAATACTTGCAACACATTTGTTATCATATCAATTATCCACTTATGAAAAGTGTATTTTTGGCCTCCCTTACCTCACATGCGTGTAAAGGAAGGATATCGTAGATATCCCTTTCATTACTATCATCTCAATATTCTCGTGTTTAGATATGTGAGTATAAGAGAATTTTAACATCTCTCCATTGATGATTATTTTCATATTTTCTCTCACTTGGTTTTGGAGCACTAAGGTTCTTGGAGGATTCAGTTAATGTGTTGGGGCTAGGATTTTACCCTAAGGAGACTAAGGAGATATGAATTATATGAAACCCTAGGGAGAGGAAGCTTATGCTTATTGGAGAAGAAGAGAAGAGAGGAGACATATTACTTGGACCCAAATGGAATTGTTTAGTGTTAATGCTATCTTGTGGAGGATTTTTGGTGGAGCTAAGGATTTTCACGTTTTTCCCTATTAGGGTTTTGAGACTTTGGAGGGTCATACCACCTTATCTTAAGTTGTGAGTATGTACTTAATTTCATCTCATATATGTATGTATGTATGTATGTATGTAAAGTTTTCAACTATTTAAAATTGTCTCATGGCAAATCAGATTCCCATGTATCTATAATATACTTGAAGTATGTTATCATTTATTTGTATTTAACATAAATATATAAATGTACTTAACTACTTTACGTAGTTTAAAGGACACGAGCCCTTGTGAAACATTGCATACCATTTACTTTATCATATATATAATTGGTGTCCATTTATCAATGCAACATGTCAATTAATGATAATTATTGATCCCTTGAGGAGTATATGGATTCACCCTTGTTTTAATGGATACTTAGGTGAAGTGACCCAAAGGTTCAATTTGATGTCATTGTCTTTGTGGTTGGATAATTTCCAAAAGATATGTGCCTTGCTAATTTTACATGAGTTGAATTGAAATTGATAAAGGGTTTAACATTGTTATTGAATGGGATAGGACATAATTTATTGTTGCAATTATGGCTAACATAAAGTGATTTCTAGATCTTGTTTATGTATGGTAAGATTTCCCTAGACAGTTGAAACTTATGGCATAATTTTTGGTATATTTCATTATGGATTGGGGTTATTTATAAGTGAGATGTTGTCTACTACTTGTTGTTTATCACATTTCATATAAGCCCTAAGGCTATATAATTCATAAGGACTAAGCGAAACGTCTATGAAAGAGGTGAAAATTTTAAAGTTGCATTGTGTTATGCAGGAAATTCCTCTCTGTGGACAGAGACGATTCCTCTAGCCCTAGGATGGGTCTAGTAACTATAGGGAACAATCTAAATCCCACTTTCCTAGATTGCAAATGGATACAGATCGCGAATAGATCACCTACCTCGATCTGATGTTGTTCCTCGCTTGAATCCTTTGATCCTTTGCGCTCCGTAGTCATATCCTCACTGTCTTCAAGGCCTGGTTACCTACACAAGAGATAAAACAACAACAAAGGTGAAAGCATAACATATATCTTGCATAAAAAATCTATCTAGTTGATCAAGGAGAACTATAAATCCAATCATGCATTAAAGACGAGAATGGAAAGCAAGAATCAATTATATTATATTAATATAGAGAGGGGGAGTTACAATCTGCGCCTTTATGTCGCAGCTCTCCTTCAACGGGTCTGAATCCAGGCACATCTCCAAAGCGCTCATTTCAACTTGATACGAAGGGGTTGAAAGTCTCAACTCTCACTCAACGCCTATAGCCACAAATATCTCTCTGATGTTCTTCTATCTCTATTCTCACTAACAAAGGTATGGGAGGATGTCCATTTTATAGCAAGGGAGGAGGGAACATGGATCCACTTAAGGTGTGGAAATGGGTTATCCCTTTGGGTGGTTCCACTTTCGTAGGAACAAGAATCCCAAAGGGAGAAGCTCGGCTCTATCCTCAGGAACAAACAACTAGCTCTTCGCCACAAAGCTTCTAGATCTCGAAGCTTCACTTCCATTTTTTTTAAAACTTTCAAGAAGAGGATCGGCGTGGGTATGATTCTCATTCTAGCACCAATCGACACTACCCCAGACCAAAAAAGAGAAATCAGCGTGATCAAGACACGCAGAGGGTGCGTCGCTCAAGATAACCATGTTTTTAAAGAGCTGCTTCAAGAATGATCTACAGAGAATTTGTTCAATATGCTGCAAGGGATATAATGGCACATTTCATGATGGAAAATAGACACAAGGGTCACTGTTAGGGGTCTCCAGGATCAGGATTGGGGAGTACAGGGACAGTGACAAATTTTTGTGTAACAGATGCCCCCTAAAGCATGAAGGCCGAATGAGAGTAAGGGGTGAAATGTTTTACAAGTACGTGCCGGGACCAAGACCCTATCATTGGAAAACCTGCGCAAAGAATCACATATATACATAGCTGAAATCTCTGAGATAATCACATGACACGAGGTATGGACGCACCCATCCATAAAAGAGATCATGAAACATGATCTGAGGTATGGTCACAACCATCCAAATAAAGAGGATCACAAATATAGACTCAAGGTATGGTCACAACCATCCAAATGAAAGAGTCATGTGTACAATCATGAATAATACATATCGCCTCACAACCTAGGCTTTATCAAACAAAACCCAGGGTCTTGCGCTCCGTCATGACCCGATCAAGTAAAAATTCAGGCATGTGAATGAATGAGTTGAAGTCAAACATGCAAGAAACTCCCCTGATTACCAGTCAATGATGTAAAATGTTAACAGGCGTGAGAGAAACCACCAATAATGAAAATGGCCCTCAAGGTACTAGCAGTACAATCCACGAGATTCGAATAAGGAGCTAACGTCGAACACCTGTGAAATCATCCGATTGAAGACCAATGATGTGAGCCTATTGTCAGATGTGAACAACCTGCCATTAGGGCATGCAAGCTCTAAGGTACTGAAAAGGGATCTCTAGATCAACTTCCCAAATAATGAGCTAAAATCGACAAGAAGCGAGCTGTCGAAGGAGGGCTAGAATGCGTCCCACATCATCGACATGAGATAAAAGAAATAAGATAATGATGAAAGTGATCAGAGAACCAGGCAATGAATAAGACACAAAAGGAACTTCTCTTGAACATATCAGCGACACGACTCTGGATTTTGGCAGTATTTGACTCAAATTGAATAAGAGGTCATGTTGACAAAAGTAGTAATGGCATGAGAGGCAAAACATATTTCCCAAACCCATGGAGGCAAAGTGATGAATGTAGGATGTCCCCAACTTGACACAAAACAGAGGATGTGTCATGTTCAAGAGAAACATACTGTCGACGCAACTTATTAATACTTTCCATTTTCCCCCACCATTTCTAGTGAGTAGCCCAATTATTTTTGAATACAAGCTTGAAGGGGATAGCATATTCTTTTCATATAAGTTTTTTCCTTCGTACAAATTCATCCTAGTACATTATACAAGCTCTAGGAAGGAGGAACTCGGCGTCGTCATGATGATGGATCCAATGTCGTTAAATTTTAACGAGCCCGACAAAGGTCGAACTCGACATCTTTTCATGTTTAGAGAGTTTGAAAAGAGGCGAAAATAAAACTACAGATGGCCCTTTTCGTAAATAGTCCCTCATACCCGAAAAGGTAGAAAACAAAGTCTGAGAGAACCTCTTAGTCGTGATTGACTAAGGTATTCCTTTTTTGTAAATAATTTATCCCAACCCGAAAAAGGGGTAAACGTACACTAGGTAAATGACGTGTCATGCACTTTAACGAGTTCAAACGACAAGAACTCGATAATCTTTTCACATTTATAGAGTCAGAAAAGAGCTGAAAGATGACTCCATGGGTGTTACTTTTTCATTTATTTTTAATCGAGTCTGAAAGTAGTAAACTGGAACTCGTAAATATGTCATCTGTGAATAAACTAACCTTGTCAGTGCACAAGAACAAACCCATAATCCATTTTCGAGATAAAATATTATTAAAATATGATTAAAAAACCCTAAAGTGACTTTGAACACTTATAAAATGGAGAAAGTAAAAAACATTTCACCTTTTACCTTGATTTTGAACTTGTTGTTGCGACGGATCGGCGTGGGGGTCCCATATCGGGATCGCACCGGAATGTCGTTTTTAAAATGGGCAGGGCACCGATCGGCGCCGCTATTTTTAAAACATCTGTGTCGCCCACCAAAAAAAAAAAAACATTTAAAGTCATTTTTTGAAGCATGAATATTGATAATGAACCATGTGAACATTGTTGCAGGAAGGAAAAGTAGGCAACAATGGTGATTGAGTGGAAAGAGAGAGATCGTGATGATGTTGAAAAAGTAGCCATGGAGGACATAGATTGTCTCATTGTATTAAGAAACTGTGGGCTCCTCATGTTCTTCATGACTTCAGGCATAAGACCACAACTGGGTCTATTGCAGTATTTGATCAGGATCTGGGATATAGATCAGGAGAGGTTCATCCTTGGTTATCAGGAGCTTGAGTTTGAAGTGGCCGACATTTACTTCATGACCAGCCTCTCATGTAGAGAGGCACGAACACGTCTGACTGGGGCCTGAATCATGGGTGAAAGCATTGACATGCTCATAGGGAGAGCATGCTCCAAGGCAATGAAATCTTTGAGTGGGAAGATAGAAATAAGCACTGTGAGTAATTTACCACTCAAAGTGGTCCAATATACCATTACACGCATGACTGGGGCGCAAGCACCGCATGAGGCCACCAAGGCCCAACTACAAACTGTGGTGGATTGTATGACACCCACCATTTTTAACTGGTTAGAGATTGTGGTGGAAAACATGAAAAAACAACTCATAAAGTGTAAAAATAGCAAGTTGAAGCAGTTTGGGTACAGATCCATTTTGACGGAAATCTTCCTAGAACGGGTACCGTTGTTCCAATATCAGGGGGCAGAGGTAGTGACACCGACACCACAAGAGCCATGACTGGTGAGGTGGGCTGAGATGATGCCTCGTGGAGGAGGCGAGCAACAGCTGTCATTCAAGCCCTCCTTCTTTACACCGCTGAGGCATCAACTGATTGTGGTGGAGGATTTCCCACACTCCAGGACATATTTCTGGGGTGATCTTGATTTACCACTTCCAACGGGTGAACACTGGGATGATAGAGGTAAAACATGTTTTTTGTTATCTTTTTCATGTTTATGTTGTTTTATGTGTGTGTGTGTGTGTGTGTGTTGATAGGAAACTTTATTTCTTGCAGATGTTGGACCGCATAGGCCAGCAGGGATGTCGCCTATCGCCATAAGGGTGGCGAGAGATTTATAGGCCGCTCCATATGTGGAAGGAGCAGATGCAGAAGAAGGGATTGCTCAGAACCTGGACACTTTGACTGTCGAGATTCTAGAGTATGCTCGAGTGGGAGACATTCCCCGCCAATACCAATGACATATTGTAGGATTATCTGATCGCATTCACCAACTGTTGACTCAATTTATTCGAGCAGTAGCCTTCTATCATGATCATCACATTGATTAGTTTAGTTTTGATTTCTGTAGTTATAGTTTTTCCAAGACCTATGTGTTGGAATCACGATTGTCGTTAGACCAAAACCCGCAGGTGTTGGTCTCCGCTACAATTTCCAGAGTTAGGATCCATGAGAGGCAGTTAGTCCATGTCGCGAAACACACGGGGAGCGTTGAACCCAATGTCCAACAATCTCCCCCCCAACACGAGCCGGGTGAGTTTCGAACTCGAGACTTATTGCTCTAATACCACTCGTTGGAATCACGATTGTCGTTAGACCAAAACTCATAGGTGTTAGTCTCTGCTACAATTGCCAGAGTTAGGATCCACGAGAGGTGGTTAATCCATGTTGTGAAACACACGGGGAGCGTTAAACCCAATTTCCAACACTGTGAGTCTTGCTATGTACCAGAACATATATTATTTTTTGGGGTTATGATGTACTTTGAACACTATTTGCAAACCAAATCGATGTGTGTGTGTGTGTTATTTTCATGTTCCATGCATGGTGTAATGATTACAAATTTCGCAAATGTCTATCTAGAACATAATTAGCCAATGCATATATTTATGTATCCATGTGTCGTGGAATGTGATGATAAGTAATGTAATAAAAATTCCTATCCAACAGACGAACACGTGAATACATTCTCAAAATTTGAGGATGCCTAATGAAATATTTCCCATTGAGTTGTAGGACAACAAGTTGTGAATCCAGGTTAACAACCAGTTATTTAATGCCAAAGTAATTGCTTCGGACAGAAGCTCAATAATTGCACTCTATTCAGTAATATAATTGGTTGTATGACCTAAACATATACCTTGTAGATCTACTAACTAACCATTAGGGTAGGCCACAGAATATAGGTTTCAGGTACTACGGCAGGCACCATCAGCGAAACCGACATAAGGAGTCAAAGACATCTGCAAATCAAGTAAAACAAGATAATCAGGAAAACCACTTGCAAACACACACCAAACCAAAATGTACAAAAATGAAAAGCACACTAATGTACAAGAGTAATTACACGAGAAAATCACGCATAATATTTCTTCAGATAAAGCCCGTTTCAGGGTTTATCCAAAGGATTACCTTCATAATCAATTAACTCATAGGCCCCTTTATTCAAAACAAGTTTTACGATGTACGACACATGCCACATAGGTTCGAATTTTCCTGCCCCCAGCTTATCGTGTGCTTGGTCATAGAGAAGGAACAAATCTCCTTCAGAGAAGGCACATGGAGAAACCATCTGATCAAAATGGGCTTTGACTTGTTTCTTCTATGCATCAGTAACTAAAGCGGCGAAGCGTCGACTTTCATCAAGCCTTTCTAGATACAGGAGACGTTCCTCTTCCGGTGAGGTGTTCAGAAGCAATTCGACAACTAATTTGAGCGAAGGAATTTCACATTCAATCGGAAAGGTTGCTTCAAGGCTATATACTAACTGAAACAGAGTGAATCCAGTAGCATTCTTGGTCGAGGTTCGGTACGCTCAGAGAATTGAAAATAACATGAGATGTCAATTTGACTTGTGCATCCTAATAGTGCGCTGAAGCATAGTAACTAAGACTCTATTTACTGCTTCAACTTGGCCATTGGCTTGAGGGTAATATAGATTTGAGTTGTCATGATGCAAGCCCAACTGAGAAGTCATCCCAGCCATCATGTAATGGAGAAAATGAGAGCCATGGTCGGTGACAATGGCTTGAGGGACGCCGAACCAAGCGATAACATGACTGAGGAGAAATTGAGCCACAGTTTTACCGTCAGCAACATATGTAGGCATCGCCTTGATCCATTTAGTAAAGTAGTAAACAACGACGATGATATAAGAATGCCCCCTGACCGAGTGAGGTTTACATATCATGAATTCAATGTCCCATTTGGAAAACGGGCCGACGGTAATAACTGGGTGTAAGGGTACGGGTGGGGCGCGCATCTTCCGCTGGTAAATATGGAAAGTATGGCATTTAAGGACGACGAGAATGCAATATTTGAAAATATAAGGCCATATATAACCAGTACGAAGGATTTTTTGAGTTGTTGCATAGCCAGACATATGATCGCCACATGCCCCAAAGTGGTAGTTGTTGAGCACTCTCTCAGCTTCTTCGAAATCCGGCAGTGACAAAGAATCGAATCTACGCTGACGCAGTATAAAGTATCCCCAATGATACGATACGGTTGAGAGTGATGTCGAATATGTCGATGATCAAACTTGGTCAACTCAGATCGGAAGGTTTGGGTTTGAAGATACACGATGATATCACCGTACCATGGATTGATAGTACTGATCATGAAGAGAGTGTCATATGGAATATGCTCATCACGACCGGATGGAGCGGAGGCAAAGGGAAGGGAGCATATCAATTTAGCGAAAACCAATGATTTATTTGATTTGGCTGTAGTGAATTCCAAATCAAACTCCTGTAAATTGACAATTCATTTTGAATATTCCACCCCCCAGCAACTGGTAGATCAAAATATAAGTCATAGGATTGTAGTCGGAGATCACGGTAGTTGTGCGTAGAAGAATGTAATGTCGAAAGCGTTGAACAACATGTATCGCAGCTAAAGCTAGTTTCTCTACATGGGCATATTGAGTCCCTGTATCCATAAGGTTATGAATGAGGTAATAGATGACATGTTCAGTAACATCATCGTCATCTTGGACCAGCACCATAGCAGTGGTACTAGAAGAGGCTCCTAAGTAAAGGAAATAGTCACGATGATAATTTGGGGGATGCAGTAAAGGAGCATTAATGAGAACGTTCTTTAAAGCATCGAAGGAGCATTGAGAAATTTCATCCCACATAAAGGGGATCCTTTGTTTAAGTAATCATGTAAAACCCTTAGCAAGCTCTGCATAGTTGGGAACGAAATGACGTAGGAAATTAGCTTTCCCTTGCAAACTCTGCAAATGAGATAAAGAGGAGGGAAGGGGTAAACTAACGATAGCCTTGAATTTCAAGGGATCGAGACAAATTCCTTCTTTAGAGACGATAAACCCAAGGATTCTGCCAGATTCAACGCAGAAAACACATTTTTGCTGATTCAAACGAATATTATAGTGTCGACAGTGTAGAAAAATATCCCGAAGGTGTGCAGGATGGTTGTGGTGCTTAGCTGAATGAGCAGGAAGGTCATCCAGGTTAGGATGCACTATGTGCTTAATGTCATGGAAAGCATAGGACATGGTGCATTTAAAGGTAGCACTGACATTCTTCATACCGAAAGGGAGCCTTTTGTAAGCAAAGGTTCGCCATGGACAGATAAAGATAGTCTTGTGTTGATCAGGCGACAAGATGTTAATCTCGTTATAGCTAGAAAAAACCATCCATAAAGGAAAATATCTCACTCCTAGCGCATTCATCAATGATCTGTTCAATAAACAGAGTGGGATAGTTATCCTCCAGGTAGGCCTGATTCATATCTCGATAATCAACACAAAAATGAATGGGTACCCTGCTTTTTATTGATAGGGACAATATTGGACACCCAATCTGTCAACGGAATAGGATAAATAAATCTAGCCTTAAGAAGTTTTTCAACCTCTCCCTTTATGGCATCCGCCTTTCTAGGATGCACACAACGAAGTCACTGACGAATAGGCTTCACGTCAGGGTAAGTTGGTATTTCATGCACTACTATACTCGGGTCAATGCCAGGAATTTCCTCGTAGGACCATGTAAAAACATCTCTAAATTCTTGAAAGGGACTAGTATAGAGCTTGATCTTATATGAAGATAAAGTCACCCCAATTTGAATGTTCTCAACAATTCTTGTTTTCACAAAAATTTTGATATGCATTATCGTAGTGATGTTGTCCATGTTCCCCTTATAGAAAACCTCATATTCTGACATCAGTGTCGGGAATGGATCATTCTGAGCATGGGGAGAAAAATCTTCAAGACACGACTGAATTGCTCAAGGGCTCGGGAGAAACGATGAACGATGATGAGTATCATTCTAGGGTGTTTCCTCGAGAGACAAAGTTTCCACAATACTTTCGTAAGATGGAAACAACTCATTCAGGGGATCTGATGAGTTTGAGGAACCAAGCCAAGGAGATTGGGAGTATGCATCAAAATGCATGCTAGAAGTAGCATGTTCAAAATCATTAGCCGAAGCCGAGACGATTTCACAATAATTGACTTCTACCGGGCTTAACAACATCACATCACAAAATGAATCGACCTAATCAGGGGAAGGGATGATCCAGGGATCAGAAGAAGTGGAGATCATATTGACCTGATCAGTGTTCGATGGGGGAAGAGAAAATAGACCCATTAGGGCATAATCTTTGAAAATTCATGCCCCCACACTTTCATAGGGTGTGGTGGTATGCTCTACATATGGAACATTACCTTCTAAAGAAGTGGAAGCGAAAAAGGACAACTGATCAACAATGATGATCTTTCCTTCGTGTGGGAAACAGAGAACGCGAAAGAGAGTATATGGCATGCAAAGCATAACATGAGTCCAACTACGACTGAGGAGAAGATTATAATTGAGTTTGGCATCGATGACTTCTACCTCAACATTGACCGTTTTTCCTTCCAACGTGATAGGCAAGTTGGGGAGGATACCAAAAGGACGAGAGTCCCTTCCGTCGAAGGCCTCTAAAGTATTTGGAGACTGGTTAAGAGTTGGAGAACCGATGGCTTTCCAACACGAGACAAACATGATGCAAGTGGACGCACCTTCATCCATGACTGCCCGATAGATATTCTTTCCATTAATACCAACTTGGATAATTAAAGCAAGTTGGTGAGGGAGACACGGAACGAAATTTTCCAGATCAAAAGTAATGAGGCTTGAATCAGATGGATCGATTCCTCCAATAGCGGATAGCAACGCTTTCCATTGCGATAGAAAGCTCTAAAGCACCTCTAGCACGGACATAGCAAAAGGCGCCTTAGCCAAATACTCAACAATATTGTAGTGTTGAGCGGCGCGGGCATTTAGATTATACGAGGATTTTCGGAGCACACCTTTAGAAGGTGGTCATACAATGGGATCATAACTAGGCATTTCAATATGAAGAGAGCCAGAAGCGAGCTTGGGAGAAGGAGTAGGAGCATCAGTGATTTCTTTCCCCGCCGACTGACGCGATTCTGAATAATCTTTAGATCTGGTAACTATAGAGACGGGTGCAACACTATTCATCATGAACACCTGAGAACCAAAAGAGGTGGAAGATTGGGGTTGTTCCACCATTTGAGTCTGTTGTGATGGAAACATCTCTTTAAGAACAACCGAAGCCCCTTGAGTGCCCTTCAATAAATGAATTACCTCAGCCCGTCAAGGACAGTGCTTGGTGTAGTGCTTGTCATCACATATAGGCAAGGATACTTCAGTTTACATTTAGCTCCATCATCAGCGTGAGGTTTTGGGGAATCCTGCTTTGGGGCATCAGATTTAGATTTACCTTTGCCCTTCATTTTTCCTTTAGAGGATTTATCGGTCGCAAAAGACTGAACGACGTTAACCTCTAAAGTTTTTCCAAGATTCGGAGGATTTTGAGGAACATAATCCGACAAAGAAGACGATTTCTGCTTAGAAGCAAAAGCAGACTTCTGGGAAGTCTGGGAAATAGAACTAATGATGCCATCCACCAGTGGTGTCACCAAGGCTTTTGAGGTTGCAGAATGAGAGCTCGAGCGCAGAGCGTCATGTAAAATATCATCTAATGTGCCGGATTGGGAGTAAACCAAATCGAGATACTAAGCACGAGCTATGGCTTGCTCTTTTGTGACAGCTACCCCCATAGAAATACCCTTATCAATTTAATTAACAAATGATTTGGTAAACCATTCAATCAACAATTGATCAAGAATATCAAACTTGATCAAACGACGACGCCTTCTCCACTCGTGAATATGATCGGAGATATGCGTAGCAGTATCTTGCTTCAAGGATGTAAGGAGGTGGGTTCCTCTTTCATAACGAACATACAACTGAATATGTGTAAGGAAAGCCATGGCTAAGGAGTTGAAATCTTGAAAATTTCCACGCGGAAGTTCAATGTACCACTTTGCATCAATACCACTCAACATCCTTTGAAAAATACAAAGACAGACATAATCGTCAACCCAGGAATTGGAGGAGCACCAAATATGGTACATCATAACATGCACATGGGTTCTTCTCCAGACTTGCCTTCAAACTTGGGGAAATCGCTTGAAATTTTGGTTAGAACTAGGAGCCAATATGGATTATGAAGAATTGGGTCATTGGTCAATCCTGACACATTAGGAAGTTCCAACGTCATGAGAAACAACAATTTCGGATTGAAAGACATGATGTTTAGTCTCTGATACATGCCCATTTGTGGATTCTAATCAGATTGGGAGAAATTATGCCCCCAAGGGTTTTGTCCCGGAGGATTTTTCCCTTATGGATTCTATCCATAAGGAATGAAACCTTGTGGATTCATACCATATCCTAGTTGCTGACCCAAAAATGGATTATGACTCACGACAGACCATTGAGGTCCAGCTTAACCATAGTTCGCAGCATATGGATTTTGTTGCTGAAAGTTTTGGAATGAATTTCCCTGTGGTTCACCCTGCGAACCCAAAAGGTAACCTTGGGAACCCAATGGTTGACCTTGTGAGCCCAAGGTTTGACCTTGGGGTTGTTGGATAATACCCTAAGGATTTGACGAAACGATACCAAGAGGTTGCTGATGTTGGTCAGGTTGCCCTTGAGGACTAGGTTGACCTAGCTGAACAAAGACCTGGCTGAAAGGAGGGTTGTCCTTGCAGGATAAAAGGTTGACCTTGTTGAAATTGAGGTTGGCCTGGTTGACCAGAAGGTTGTCCCTGCCGAAAATAGGAAAATTGACCTTGATGAGCAAAAGGTTGACTAGTTTGTACACAAGGCATTGCCTATTGTACATAAGGTTGTCCTTGCTGCCCATAAGGTTAATTTTGACCATAGATAGGACCCTGCTGAAAAGTATAACCCCCCAACTGAATGTCAGACCGCCCTTGCAATCCTTGTGGATTTATTGACTGGGTCTGCAACTGTTGGGAACCATACAAGATGTAAGGTTGTTGGTTAAGACATTGCAAAAATTGCTGATACTGATCATATGTTAACCCTGTTGGATCATATGATCCAGCAGACATAGGAATGCTACCAACGTCTTGGGAGGAACCCGGGATGTGAGCTTGAGTTCCACTCACAGATGGTCCAACAGAGGATTGCGAAACATTAGACAGGTTAGGACCCCCACCAGAAATCGAAGTCGATGGAATCAACACAGGAACACTGACATGAGTTGCTGAAACACCTACGCAAACAGTTAGTTTTGTGGGAGTAGGTGTAATTATGGTCTGAGTAGGGATGGAATCAAACACGTTGGAAACATTCAGACCAGGGGAATATACCCCTATATTATGATAGATGGTATTGTAATACAAAGGCGTGGCACTCGACATACTCGAGACCAGGTGTCCCAACGAGGTGTAGCCATGTGGAATATACGATTGGGTGGAGGGCTGAGAGGTCTCCACGTAGGGAAAACCCTCGGGAGGGAATTGATGTCCCTCAAACAAAGACTCATTTATGTCACTTATGGTGTTTGAAACATCTAGGGGAGGATGAGACCTCTCTTTCAAAAGCCATTGGGAATAACTGACAGGTAGCGATCTAAGATGGATGCGGCGAATGCAGAATGATACACCAGGTGTATCGTATGGACTATATGGCCTTTCAGGGGAGATTTCAATGGGATCAAAAAATGGATTCGGAGGGTAGGCGATGTAGCCTATTGGCACATCAGGAGGAGATCAAGTAGCAAGAGGTTCCATACTCAAAACGAGGGCAACTCATCAGTTTGAGTCCTAGTCGAAGGCAAAGAGTCAGAAGAGACAAGTGACAATGTCTCTTCGAAAGAGGATGATGCAGAGGAAACTGAACTTGATGGTTCTTCCACGATGACCTTATCTCAAAAAGCAGAAAAGGAAAAAGATGATTAATTCAAGGCTTTAAACAACATCTTTAAAAGGAGTTATTCATGATGTTGCCCATAAATGTTCTAACAGGTAAGCCATGTAGTCGTGGGAAATTAATTTTAGAAAAAAAATGCAATAAATAAAAAAGGGGTAAGCTAAGCAAAAGGATTATCAGGTAGCCATGAACTGCAATATACACCTTGGTGATCAAATGAAAGAGAAATGACCAAGGTCTTAACGTACGAAAACCAATCTCCCCGAATGTTGTGTTCGGTGTATCACGTCTACAAGGTGGCCGACTCAGTTACGCATGGTAGGTTTGCAACCTAATGGTGTCTCCCAAAATATACTTTCATACATCAATATACTTCCATGCGCGGGACGGGATATCACCCCTGGGCTGTAACACAAACTATTAGTGACAAATCCTACGCTTAACGAGGTCGGAACACATCTCTAGCCTAGACCTATAAATGTGATTCGTTAGGTTCCAAATGCTCCTTAGATTGATTAAATAAATTTTGAGGTTGATCTTGAATTATGTATTGGTTTTAAAGTCCTACCGATGTCACCTGAATCCATAAGATGCATCTAAATGAGATAATAAGTCATTCATTTCGATGAAAACTACGTTAATTAAGGAGAAGGAAACTCATGCAATCAACACAGAAAACAAAACAAATGCATGGAATGACATTCACTTTTCTCTTCAAGTGCACAATCTTAAAGTGAAACAAAAACTTTTCAATTTATTTCCTTTCACTAAAAGCACTAGAAGCGAATCGAAAAGTAACTTTTAATTTTCTAAAGCGAAACGAAACAAAAATATTTTTTGTATTTTTCTTATAAGCACAATGGAAAATGTAGAATGTAAATAAAAAAAACAATCCTTTACATATTAATGAAATCTCTCAAAACACATACAAGAGGCAAAGATTCACAAATCAAAGAGATCCAAATCAATTTCCTCAAAACAAGACACTCTTCATTTCTACACTGATCAACACTCAAATAAAACAAACTTTAGTCGAAAGCAAGCAATTGTGATCTATGCTTGATAGCAAAAGAAACTCAAATGCACACAAGCTTGACACTTCAAAATTCTAATCGTGAGAACCAACCGAAAGACAAACTCAATCAAACAAAAGCCTAAAAG
Organism: Pinus albicaulis; assembly: GCA_034641835.2. Lineage (NCBI taxonomy): Eukaryota > Viridiplantae > Streptophyta > Pinopsida > Pinales > Pinaceae > Pinus > Pinus albicaulis. The sequence goes on along the minus strand of CM076580.1, from coordinate 1,786,102,286 downwards.
ATACGACAAGAGTTGATTCAATAAGAATTCTAGAAATCATCAAAGCACACAACCGCTCGGATGACCCGAAAACACTTAGAAACCCTAGGATGACAAGGATGCACTAGCTTTGCAAAAGAGAAAACAAAAGCTGTGAAACTTGAATAAAAAATGTCGCTGAACAGAGAAGAACAAGAGCTATTCAAACAACAAAGAAAACTCAGAAGGATAATACCCACTGGCTGACCAATAGAAGGAAACCCTAAAAAGTTATACACAGAAATCGATGTGGTTGTTAAGTTGCAACCCGCGCTGGAAGAGGAAAAATGCTACTGTGCAAATGCATTCAGCGCTAATCGGCGAAACTATTGTTAGAGCAATACTAGCGTCGATGGAGGAGAAGAATTGAAAATAAAAGGGTTTGCTAAACTGACACCAGCCTTATCACTTCAACAGAGAGATAAATGTCTGTAAGCAGTTACAAAAGCTACAAAGACAAGAAGATGGACACTCGACAAAAATTGATTTCAAAAAAAAAATTAAAAAATTGAAAACATGCGACTTAAAGGGAAGCACTCCCCAGGGGATTCACCAATTTGTTATGCAGGAAAATCCTCTTTGTGGACAGAGACAATCCCTATAGCCCTAGGATGGGTCTAGTAACAACAGGGAACAATCTAAAGCCTACTTTCCTAGATTGCAAATGGATACAGATCGCGAATAGATCACCTACCTAGATCTGATGTTGTTCCTCACTTAAATCCTTTGATCCTTTGTGCTCCGTAGTCAGATCCTCGTTGTCGTCGGTGCTTGGTTACCTGCACAAGAGATCAAACAACAACAAACATGAAATCATAACATATCTCTCGCATAAACAATCTATCTAGTTGATCAAGGAGAACTAGAAATCCAATCATACATTAAATATGAAAATGGAAAGAAAGAATCAATAGTATTATATTAATATAGAGAGGGGGATTTACAACCCGCGTCTTGATGTCGTAGCTCTCCTTCAACGGGTCTGGATCCAGGCACGTCTCCAAAGTGCTCATTTCAACTTGATACGAAAGGGCCGAAGGTCTCAACTCTCGCTCAACGCTTATAGCAACAAATATCTCTCTGATGTTCTTCTATCTCTGTTCTAACTAGTAGAGGTATGGGAGGATATCCATTTCAATAGCAAGGGAAGAGGGAACATGGATCCACTTAAGGTGGGGAAATGGATTATCCATTTGGGTGGTTCCAATTTTGTACAAACAAGAAGCCCAAAGGGAGAAGCTCGACTCTATCCTCAGGAAAAAGCAACTAGCTCTCTGCCACGAAGCTTCTAGATCTCGAAGCTTCACTTCCATTTTTTAAAAAACATTCCAAAAGAGGATCGACGCGGGTATGATTCTCATTCTAGTGCTGATCGGCGTTGCCCCAGACCAAAAAATAGCAATCGACGCGAGAAAGACATGCAGAGAGCGCGTTGCTCCAGATAACCATGTTTTGTTGTGTAACCAGCTCCAAAAAGAAAAGAAAAGAGATATCAACGCCTTATAATTGAGCCACTTCGAGGGGGCAACCTCCAATACGTTACATAAATGAACAATTCTTGGATGATACAATTTACAAAACCTCCTTTCTATATATAGGAGTCCATGGGGCCATAATGTAATCCTAGTGGGCCACAATGTAATCCTAGCCGACCTAACAATAATAATTTAAGGGCACAATAATAACAAAATGTGGGTTACAAGGGTACAATAATAACAATAAGGGGGTTACACTAACAACAATAAGGGACTATACTAGTAATATAGGGACCTAACATGCCCCTCTCCTTCAAAAAAGTGTCGTCCTCAACGCTTGAGTAGCTCTGGGTGCTTCTGTATAAAATTCTCATCCTCCCATGTAGAATCTTCAGTGGGTAAGTTCTTCCACTTGATGAGATACTCCGAAATTGATCGATTCCGTAGTTGTCGAGTTCTTGTTTCCATGACCGCTTCTGGTTCCAATATGATTTTTCCTTCCTCATCAAGTTCTGGCAATATTGTTTGAACTGGAAGATTTTCTCCTATAACCTTCTTTAAGCATGAAACATGTAAAACTGGATGTACTCGCGAAGAAGCAGGAAGCTCCAATTTGTATGCCATAGTACCAATCTTTTGCAACACCTTGTAAGGACCATAGTACTTTGGCGATAATTTATTATCCTTCTTTGCTTGCTTGAGGGACATTTTGTTTGTATGGTTGTAGCCGTAAAAATACCCAATCTCCTACATCAAAACTTTCACGGTGATGTCGTATCGCTCGTTGTTTCATTTGATTTTTGTGCCAAATTTAGGTTATCCTTTAAGAGTTGAGAACTTCTTCTAATGCTCGATGTGATCTTCCACTACTTGAACCTTCGAATTTTCTCTTAAATATGATGTGATGGATGGTGGATGATATCCATAAAGTGCCATAAATGGGGTCATTTTTTTCAGAGGGAAGAAGGTTATACTAACATTTCAAATAAGAGGAAATCACTAATCTCATCAATATACCACTGTCAAAACGAAGAGACCTTCTCGGCTACTTAGGTTGCAAACACTTCTCAGTTTGACCATCGATTGAGGATGATAAGATGAGCTATGAGCTAATTGAGTACCCAAACAAGAAAATAACTCCGTCCAAAAATTTCCAGTAAAAATGGGATCTCTATCGCTCACAATAATCCTTGGGCTTCCATGTAGCTTTTGAATTCTATCCATAAATGTAGTAGCAACTGTACTTGCTTTAAATGGATGAGATAATGCACAAAAGTGTGCATACTTGGTAAGTCTATCAACTACCACCATGATGACACTCTTTCCTTCGGACTTAGGTAAACCCGTGATAAAATCCATTGAAATCTCCTCCCAACGTTGACTTGGAATGGATAAAGGTTGTAGAAGTCCCGGGGTCTTAATTGTTTCCACTTTATTCTGCCGGCAAACCAAACATTCCGCCACAAACTTTTGAATATCAGATTTAAGGCCATCCCAAAAAAATTCTTTCTTCACCCTGTGGTAAGTTTTTAAAAATCCTGAGTGTCCTCCTAAAGGAGAAGTGTGCAATTCCAGTAGAATCTTTTGTTTTAGTTGGGAATTCTTACAAAGATATAAGCGATCTTTGTACCATAAGGAATCATTTTTCCAACTAAATGTATCAGATGTACTAGGATCTTGCTGCAACTTTTGAATGAGTGTCCATACATCTTTGTCCTCCTTCCATTCATCTCTTGCTTCAGTTATCCAATCTGGTTGGATAATAGAAATGGACAAAGCAATGCTTCCACCTCTTCATTCTTTCTTGAGAGTGCATCTGCAACAACATTAAGCTTTCCTTTTTTGTAGATTATTTCAAATTCATAACCCAACATCTTTGTGACCCATTTTTGCTGCTCTTCCGATGATAGTCTTTGTTCCAAAAAGTGTTTAAGACTATCATGATCAGTTTTTACCTTGAAGTGTCTTCCCATTAGGTAAGTTCGCCATTTCTTTAGTGCATGTAGTATTGCTAACATTTCCTTCTCATAAATAGGTTTCTGTAAATACTTTCCTTTGATTGGACGACTTTCAAAAGCAATGGCTCTTCCTTCCTGCATTAAAACTGCACCAATTCCATTTCCTGAGGCATCACATTCCACAATAAAGGTTTTTGTAAAGTCTGGTGTAGCTAAGACCGGTGCTAGGCACATTGCCTCTTTAAGACGTTCAAAGGCCTTAGCTGCTTCAGGAGTCCATGAAAATGCATCTTTCTTCAATAATGTTGTTAGAGGTGCTGCTATTCTCCCATAATTCTTAACAAACTTGCGATAATACCTTGTTAACCCGAGAAATCCTCGCAACTTCTTTATGGTAGTGGGGACTTTCCATTCCTTAATGGATTTAATTTTGTTAGGGTCTACTTTAACACCCTCGTGAGATACAATATGACCCAGATATTCCACCTCTTGTACTCCAAAGAAACATTTGGATGTTTTTGCATATAATTGTTTCTCCCGCAATAGTTTTAGCACCCTGTCAACATGTTCAACATGATCCTTCCAAGACCTGCTTTAGAATAGTATATCATCAAAAAATACTAGCACAAATTTTCTAAGGAAGGGTTTGAAAATGGAATTCATCAACCCTTGAAATGTAGAAGGTGCATTGGTAAGGCCAAAAGGCATGACCAAAATTCATAATGACCCTCATGAGTTCAAAATGTTGTTTTTGGAATATCTTCAGTCTTCATTCTAATTTGATGATATCCTGAATGAAGATCCAACTTGGTAAAAATAAATTGCTCCATGTAATTCATCCAATAATTCATCAATCACAGGAATGGGAAATTTGTCTTTAATGGTGAGCTTATTGAGCTCCCTATAATCCGGACACATTCGCCATGATCCCTCCTTCTTGTGTACCAATACTACAGGAGCAGAGAAAGAACTTTGACTAGGTTGAATTATACCCGCCTCTAACATTTCTGCAATCATACGTTCAATTTCGCTCTTTTGAAAGTAAGGATATCTATAAGGCCTGATGTTTGGAGGAACACTTCCTAGAATCAAATGAATAGCATGATCATGATCACGAATAGGTGGGAGTCCTTTGGGAGTTTCAAACACCTTGGAATGATTGTCCAAGACTTGTTGGAGATCTGCAGAAATAGATGATTTTGATGTTGGAATTTCTAGTGAGCATAATTGTGCAATTACGCCTCGTTGTTCTTTCTTTAGAAGCTTTGTCATGACATTAGAGCTTATTATCCTTCCTGGCTTCCCCGCAATACCCCGTAATTCGACTTCCTTTCCTTCTGAAAAAAATTTCAAGAAAAGTTCTTGAAAATTAAAAGCTAGTACAACATCAGCACCTCCCATAGGAATGGCAAGCATTGGACTAGTCAATACATATTCCCCCATGGTTAGCTTGATATTATGGCATTTTCCAGAGCAATTTATAGTTCCTCCATTTGCAACCATCACTTGAAATTCTGGTGCTGGTATAGGAAACAATTTAATTCCTTGGCTACCTTACAATGAATAAAATTATGGGTGCTACCTGAATCAATCAACACTATTACCTTTCTCTTCTTGATTTGTCCTTTTATCTTGAGAGTTTGAGGAGTGGTAATTCCTGCCAGTGCATTACACGATATGGTTGGATTCATTTCTTCCTCTTCTAGGGCTGGTTCCCGGTGTATATCCTCTTCTTGTTCATTTTCTTCTTCCTCTTCACAATCTATGTAAAATAATTTCTTCTCAGCACACTTATGACCTTTAGTGTATTTTCTATCACAACTGTAGCAAAGCCTTTTTGCTCTTTTTTCTTCCAATTGTTGTGGTGTCAACCTTGTAGGTTGTGGAAATCTAGGCGTAGCAACACTTCCTTCTTTATAGAATTGAGTGGTAGGCTTCCTTGTCGCCATTATTTTACATTCAACTTTTATTGCCAACCTGAATGCCTTCTCCAATGAATCCGGTTCCAAAACACGAACTTCATGTTGGATGTTATCCTTTAAAGTGCCTATGAAGAGATCGATCCTGTGTTCCTCTGGAATATCAGTTACCCTTATATTCAATTTTTGGAAGTCCTCAATGTGCCGCCCCACTAAACCCTTTTGTTTGAGATTTATCAATTGGCTAAAGAAGGTGTTGCTCTTTGTATCCTCATAATGTGCTATCATTTCCTCCGTAAAAATTGACCAAGTGACAATTTTTTTACGGAGCAAAGCCATCGATACCATACAAATGTATTTTGTTCTAAATGTAAAGTTGCAATGCGTACCTTTTGTGTGTTTTGCACATTATGGAGATCAAAATATTGCTCCATCTGTAGTATCCATGTTACAGGATCCTTTCCATCAAACTTCTTCATATCCATTTTTGGAATATGTTGGTTCTTCCCGCCAACATTAGAGTTTATCAAATCACAATTAACATTGATTTTGTTCTCATCATGAGGTTCTTCTACTATCTTTTCACCATTAGGAAATCGTTCTTGTATCAACTTTGTCAAACCTTCGATGTCTGTTTTTAGATCATTCTTCATGTTTTCCATCTTAGCTTCCATGCCATCCATCTTCTCTTCCACGCCTTTCTTCAAAACTTCCATTTCATTTTTTGTTGCTCTTTGTGAGAGTGAAATTTGTTGCACTTGCTCTTGTAATTTTGATAGATCATGTTGCAATTCTTCATCTTCATGAGTCATAGTAGACCCTTCTGAAGGCTTAATGGGTGTTGAATTATTTTTACGAGGCATCTTTTAGAACCCAATACTAATATGCCCCTGGAATCAATTCAAATTGATTCTTCAAACAAGACTTATGCAATTCGGAAAAAAAAATACACACCTTTTTCTTTCTTTTGAGGAGCTCGATATTGAAATTGGATTATCTTTGTAATTGAAAATCTTCGATATCTGAAATTCTGCCCTGTAGTAGCCCTCTGAAGCTTCTTTCAAATGGCACAGGTCTGACCTGATTTGGATTCTCCAAGGCAAAGTTGTGTCCAATCTCCCACAATGACCTAATTCTGGACTGGTTCAGTAAAGCGAACTTGTACGACTTGCCACATGTCACTGTTTTGTCCTTTGTCTCTGAAATTGATAGCCAAGAAACTACAGGCTATGTTCTTGCGACCACTTTTTACGGCACTCCAATCCAATCCCCAGAGAGAGAGTTATTGAACTTTTCCCACGATCACCTCTTTGAGATGAAATTCAGGAGCCTGAAAAAGCACTACCTTCCACAGATCATATCTCCAAAAATATTGCGAACCAAGCTCTGAAATTTTTTGATGAATTTCCTCAGGATTTCATCTTCGCACCATATGAATTTCAGATTCTGAACCTTCATAGAAAAAAATTTATAGCGCAAATGCCACGATGACCTGTTTAGGATCCTGAAAAAATACCTGACTTCCATAGATCATATCTCCGAAATTATTGCGAACCAAACTCTGAAATTTTTATACACGATTCCTAAAGATTTTTTCTTCGCACTCTGCAATTTCACTTTCCGAAACTTCTTGTAAAAAAAAGTTATAGCGAAAATGCCACGATGACCTCGTTTGGCAGCGAAACCCTAGAATCTAAAGCTCGATACCAAATGTTGTGTAACCAAACTCCAAATAAGAGAAGAAAAGAGATATCAACGCCTTAGAAATGAGCCACTTCGAGGGGGCAACCTCCAATACATTACATAAATGAACAATTCTTGGATGATACAATTTACAAAACCTCCTTTCTATATATAGGAGTCCATGGGGCCATAATGTAATCCTAGTGGGCCACAATGTAATCCTAGCCGACCTAACACTAATAATTTAAGGGCACAATAATAAAAAAATGGGGGTTACAAGGGTTCAATAATAACAATAAGGGGGTTACACTAACAATAATAAGGGACTATACTAGTGATATAGGGACCTAACATGTTTTTAAAGAGCTGCTTCAGGAATGGTCAATAGAGATTTTGTTCAATATGATGCAAGGCATATAATGGCACATTTCATGATGGAAAATAGACATAGGGGTCACTGTTAGGGGTCTCCAGGATCAACAACAGGGAGTACAGGGACAATGACAATTTGCCCTGTAACACATTGAGGCTTGAATTCTTGAAATTTATTTGTGTTATTAGAGCTATCTTGTTGAAATCACTCTCTAGGTGAATATGGAGTTACTATTTTAACAATGATGTACTCGGGAGAGGTTCATGACTTTTTTGAGTTTAATGCTTCAATTGTTTGAGGTTGTTGAGTGTAAATCACTAAGACACTTGGGGAAAGCACTTGAACCTTGGAATGGTTTGTTTTACTTCATCATTGTTAACCTTCACTTTGTGGTGGATTAAACCTTGTAAATATGTCTACTATTAGGCTTAAAGAGTGTGATAGGTTTGATGAAGGTTTTAATTTCATTTATTGGAAGCTTGAGTTTTAGATGCTTATGGAGGAAGCTGAGATTTGGGATCGTGTTGAGAAAGCGGTTCCAAAACCTACTAATTTAACATGGTTGGGAACTCATCATAAGAAGGAGGCCAAGGCAAATATATTCATTCTTGATTTGGTGAAGGATCATTTCATCCCTTGCAATATAGAGAGGAGAATAGGGAAGGACATGTTTGGAGCTTTGGTTGAATTGTTTCAAAGATCTTGTTTTTATGTACACACGCTCCTATGAAACAAACCTCTAGCCTTTGGCATGAGAAATAAATTTATTGTGGTGAGCTATATGATTAAAATCATAGAGTTTAAAAATCAATTCATTGCCATTACAATGAGTATGAAGGATAAAGAATCAATGTCCATTGATTGAAATGAAATTTTGAACGTAGAATAAGGAATTGTGTGTCTAGCTTGTCAGGTCTTTCCACCTTGCCATGGAATGATCTCATGCAAGAAGAAACCAAGATATGGTCTTGTTCAAAGCAACAAGAGGAGGTAGATGGGATTACTCTTGATGAGAGGACGAAGAAGGGCAACAAAAAAGGCTACAAGAAGGAGGAAGGTACAAGTTCATGAAAGAAGGATTGAGCAAAGGGACGTGTTTACAATGTCATGAGATGAGACATTATGCTAACCTATGTCCATAGAAGAAAGGGAAGGTTCAATAATGGATAAAATATGTAGGGATTACTGATATTGTAGTAGGAGTGGATGGGTCATCATTGTAGCCTAAGACCACCTTCTCCTTGGTTTGTATTTTTCATCTAACACTTTGTTTAATGTTGGATTATATGTGGATAATAAGGCTTTGAGACATATGATTTATATCCCTTAGGGGTTCCAAGTAGGGAAGTTTTGAGATAGTTGAAGCATTTCCAAACTAATTGAAAATGCAATTGCTACCCATTTAATCATAACAATGGGTTTTGGAGCAATATCTTTTCTCAACTTACTTAACTCCAAATCATTTGGGTGCCTTAGGGGTTCCAACTGGGGATGTTCTCAAACAGTTGAAGCTTTCTTAAAGTGATCAAGATGGTCTTTGGCACATTTGATGTGTGATGATACACACATACTACAAATGTATGTATGCAGGGCATATACACATGTCCACAATACATATGTCTAATTTTTTAAAATACTATATATATATATATATATATATATATAAGAAAATTTTGATTGACATATTTACCTACAACATTGGCTAATAATTAATTGTGTAATTTTTTTTTTTAGTGAAGATTATAAGTACTACTTGAATCAATTAAGGTTTTGTCACCGACTCTATGCACTGAGTTTTAATTTTCCCTTTTTACTTTTGGCCATCTAAGTTTTAGTTTTCCATTTTCTTTTGACCATCTTTTCAATTTCTCAAGGGGTTTACCACCGATAGAGGAGTAGTTGCATCTGACTCTTAGTTGCATGGATGTTGAATGGGAACTCTATTTATTTGTATAAATCTATTTTTCTCAATATTGGTGGCTTTTGAACTTAATGAGGTAATTTTTTTTAAAACAAGAATCAATATATAGATTATATAATCAACCCCTAGATGCGACAAGTACATTAGGATTTACAATGCCTTTGCCTCACAAGTTCCTAAACGGGCTAAAAACCAACCTCCTCCCAATGAGAACAAGGGGGGAGGGGGGTGGCAAGAGTCTAAAACTAAATCTTCAAATGTTTTTCCTACTACTTCATGTGAGTAGGAGTAAATTATAACAAATTGCTTGCGTAAGAAAATGTGCAAACAATACATTTCTATAAATTTCTAGAAGATGACCCATCGATGGACCCACGAGGTGCAAGATATAGCTTAGGACCATAGTTATTTCTTCAATGATATTTCCTGCTTCTTGTTACCGATGGGGAAGGATGTTGATTTTTAAGCACATCTAAATAGGAAGTGGGAGAAGAGGAAGGCTTATTCTTGACCACCTTACCAACTTCTTCATCATTTAATGTTAGAGTAACCTTTGCGGAAAACGTGTCCACTGTAGAAGTTTTATTTGGAGAGTCATGATCTGGTCCTTCTTCATCTTTCGAATCAAAAGGGGCCTTTGGAATAGAAGTATTCTTTGAAGAGACCTGATCTGGTACTGGCTGATCCACTTGGACCTCGATTCTCTCCTTCTTCCTCGTGAACATTCAAGACTTCAAAACTATTGTTAGAAAGGGGTTGATGCAGAGATTCAACCTTACATGTTTGCTGCTTCTTATTTCCATGCCTCTTATGTTTCCATTTATCAGGAGAAAATGAAGCATTTTTTTAGTTGTAACTATCTACATTTAAGAGGGAGGTACCAAAGCAATACTTGCATCATCAGTCTCAAAGTGAGGGCTAGGTGCTTAAATGGATATTGCTGGATCATGAATAGGTACTTGTGTCGATGCCATTGGGCTTGATCTTATCATACTTTTAGAGCTACCTCTATAGGTCTATTCTTTAATGATTCCCATCCTCTAGGTTTGTTGCTTTAAACATCCCCCCCCCAAAGAAGCCATGTTTATTAGACATGAATCCTGGAAATGACCAACTTGTATGGGACTACTACAACAAAAAATCATGTTCATGTATCTAATACTTGGATCCATTACTATAGAACAGTCTTATATGATAAGAAACCATTAAATTCAAGCTCATCACAAATTTAGGAATAACTTATGATGCCCTTGTAAACGTGATTTATGCTTGACTTATAACTATGACCAATCCTTTTTTTTCTACACTTGCAATATCCATATATTGATAGGGGTATTCAACATTTATACTAACTCTATCATTGTTGCAATAGTCATGGCATTAGGCTTAACCTACTAATGGTTTAACAAAGAGACACATTATACTCCAAAACTACAATCCCTCTTTTATAACCTTCCCTTGATCTTCTAGGTTCAGAAAAAGCAACAACAAAAAATTGTTCAAAACAAAGATATACCAAATTCTTTACAATCCACATGGAACTAATCCATCTGAAAAGCAATGTTACAGAGCTTTCGAAAGAAGAATTGTTGACCTAGATTTCCTAAAGAATCGTCGTGACCAGAAGCTCGCAGTGATCATTGCCTTACATGGAAGGGAAATTTGGAACCAAATCCGATTATGGAAAATTAAGAACTAAAATTGAAAAAAGAACCACTGACATAGCTTTCCTAAAAAACTGTCATGACAACAAGACTATAAGCTCATAGTGATCACTGGCCTGCACAAAAGAGAAACCTAGAACTAGATTCGATTATTGGTAAAATACCACAAAAATCTAAATTCTAAACCCAATTGAATTTGACAAACTAAAACATAATCATGATATCCACTCACTCATAAGATTATTAACCTCTAAGTTTAAAAATATGAAAACTCATTATTTGATAACAAAAAAGAAACTCGGGTTTTTCAATTTTCCGGATTATAATTCGGTTAATGGTGTGATAGCTCTGAATCCATGATTAACAGATTCTTTTGGGTTTTTCAATTTTCTGGATTATATATATATATATTTTTTATAATTATAATTTGAGTTGTTTTTTAACAATATGTGAACAAATTCACACTCAACAGCTAAATAAACTCCGTTCAACTACTTAAAAGGAGATAAAGACCTGATCAATTCTCTCGAAGATTGTTGC